>JAUBOD010000707.1:682680-695076 GCA_032353885.1 Nothura maculosa | reverse complement strand
CCCAGAACTGGACACAGTCTCCAGATGTGGCCTCACCAGGGCTGAGTAGAGGGGGACGATCACCTCCCTTGACCTGCAGGAGACACTCTTCTTAATACACCCCAATTCACTGCAACCCTCACAAGCTGCTCTGCACAGTGCAACTGCCAGGGGCATCTCCCCACATTCCTCTCCAGGGCCTCTCCAGGGCACTGATTTAATGGCAAATGGATAAATTAATTTATTGGCCCAACTGGAGTGTCCAGGCCAGCCCGGATGCTCTGGCCCTTCAGTGCCACTCAGAGCTGCTGCTGAAAAGCTCTGGGCAAGAAAGGTCCCCGTGCTCTCCCGCAGCCTCCCCTCCACGGAGACGCTGCTCCGAGCGGCCGGGAAGAGCCGACTTCAAAGAGAAGTTCACGCATGGCTAAAGGTCCTTTAAAACGGGATTAAATCCTCACATTTTGGTTCCATATTCTTTTGACGTTGCTAATCAAACCGATCCCAAGACAGATCTAAGAACTGGCTTGGCGCGCTGTTTCCCATCCATAGCACGGGCAGGGATGCCTCAGCTGGTACATCTCCCTCTAAGTTCCAAAAACTCACAAAACAAACAGAAAGTTACGCAAAGCACTTATCTAAAACAAAAAAAAACGAGGCCCATTTCAATCGTTTGTGATGAAAAGCTTTGTGCTCCATCGAAACCTTTTCCCGCAAGGATTGCTCCGCTGCATCCTCAGCCGCTGGCCCGGCGGAGCCGGCCGGAGCCGGCGCGGCGGAGCCGGCCACCGCCACGAGTGCCCCTTTGCTAATTCCCTTCTGAAGTGCTGGAGCCACTGTCACCTCTCATTAAAAGAGGCGGATGCCCTTGGTTTCATTTCTAGCCCGAGCAACCCAGATAATAATATTTATCCCGGCGGGGGGCGGCAGGAGAAGGCACCTCCTTGCTTCAAATGTTTGGACAAAAAATTTGCTCTCATTAGGAGCGGGGGCCCGAAGATGACGCCTGGGGAGGCTGGGCAGGCGGGCGAGCGCCAGCGGCGCTTGAAGGGCTCCCTGTCTCCTCCACAAGTGTCCGGTTGTAATTGGGGCTGGGCAGCAGCCCATCAGCCAAGAGCAGGCACATGGGGACAGGAAGGCAAGGCAGGTCTCATCCTTTGCACTCCTTTTCCCAAAGGAAAAGCACCCAGGCTGCCCATGCTGCATTCCTGTTTCTGTCTGGACATGTGATTTGCAAGAGAATTTTCCCCCCGTTGGGTCATTCAGGGCTGCCTTTGACTACATCCCGAGCCTGGGCTACCTGGCTGCTGCCAAGGCCGGGCACAGGGGTTCGGCTGCTGGGACATTCCCAGTCTCAGGATGCTAAAGAGCAAGGAAAAGCTCCTGTTTTTCCAGAGCAGCAGCTCTTTTGCTTTCTGTGGCTTGCATTTTCCCCTGGGCAACAGAGCTAAACTCGTACATTAACTGCCCTGAGTTTAAGGGCCATAGGACCTCTCAGAAGTCACACCTGGGTCCCAAGCAGAAGCATCCACAGCTCAAAAGAGGGACGTGATGAACCATCAACAAGGCTTCACACTCACCAAAATTATATTTGATAAAAGAAGAGCCATCCTGGGTCCAGCCTGGCTGTGCCTCTGTTCCGTTTCTCCCTGTGACATCCTGAAGTCGTGGAAGATCTGGAATGTTTTCACCCAAAAGGCTTCAAGTCTCTGCAAGGGAAACATGGAGGCTTTTTTCCTGGCTCATCATGAATGAGGAATAATTGTTGGAAATGCCCCCAAATGCAGTGACCCGAAGGTACCACCTGCCTCTACGTTACTTGCAAAAAGAACAGCAAGAAGCAAGATCTGTAAAAGGAGCAAGTAGCTGGGGAGACAGAGAGAAAAGTGCAAATCTGTCTAAAAATGGTTCAAAATGGTACTAATCAATGAGGAAAGGATGGGAACACCAGGAATCACTGCCCATCTCCCTCCCCCAGGAAGCATATTGTCAGCTAAAGGGATGCACATTTGATTCAGGCTCAGGGAAGGGGGGAAATTACAAGAAAGTGTTCAATTAATTCCTCATTCAGGACTAAATCCTGGGTATATTGCTTCCCTCATTCCCCAATCACCGCTGTCAGTAAGTTTACAAACAGGCTGGAAATTAACAGAGGTCTATACTCACTGAAGCTAAAGTCGCCTCATTACAGACATATCTATCGTTAGCATCTGACTTTTGCACAGAAAAGCAAAGCAACATTTTGGTTTTTTAAATCCTGCTTTCCAATAAAGCAAAAAAGCCTTTAGTGCCATTCCATAAGGCTATTTATTTGTTTTCAATAACAACTTAAGAGAAATCAGTCATGTTCCCAATGTTTCCTTTCACTTGAAACAAGTCCTTTGGAGCAGTGCTGCCCACAAAAATCAGAATTTTTTCATTCAGTCTCCCATTGTCTTCCTGAATATGATAGAGATTTCCCTATGGGTAAAAAGAGACACTTTAAAAATAAATAAAAAACCAAAATCAACACATGCTTTAACTCTAAGAAATCTAGTCAAGCATCAAGCAGCTGTAGATCTATTGAAGGTAAATTGATGGGACAAACCTTAGCTGTGACGGGACAAATGACAATTGTCATGTTATTTTGAGAAGGCTTCTCCTAGCATCAAGATCAAGCAGAGCCTCGGGACATGAGCTACAACCTTGGTTCAACCCTGAGCTTCTTCCAAGCAAGTCCTTCATGCCCTCCTGTGTGATTCTACAACACAGCCAGAAAACAGAGTCTCTTCCAATGCTGAGTGAACCTTCCCTGCAGTCCCTCAACCCAGCGAGCACAGAGCACGTGCTCCCTTTGGAACCAGAAAAATGAGTCCAATCTACGTTGGGGTAAGTGTGGAGAAGGACCTGGAGACTCTGCCTTTCCTTACCTCTTCCCATGGCTCTTCCTGCAGCTTGGCTTCCTTGTCAGTAAAATGAGGATATGGAATTGTTTTGCTTTTCCTTCTGAAGTGCTGGGATCGTTCTGTTGATATTTGGGAGTTATCACTAAGGCCAAACTCGAGGGCAGTTTATAGGTTGCCAAAGATGGAAGTCTGTCCCAAGAGTTTCCCAAGAAACTGCAACTGTTTGCTAACATTCCTAGGTCCCTAAAAAGCCCCAGCTTGCAAGTGCAGAGGAGCTTTGGGCATCTCCATTGCCATGTAGCATCTCCTGATTACTGAGATTCCCAAGATAACTCTACGCTGCAGACAGTGGTGCTTTAGAGCAGAATTTGGATCATCCCTAAACCCTGGATCCTCCCAAACATCAAAAATATTTTGCCTTTGGGGAAAGCAAGAATATACATCTTGGCTCTCTTTATGATGACTCCTGTCATTATTTGTAGATAGATGAAAGATAGATCTTCTTCATTGATTTGGTTTTTTAAGTATAGGGAAAATGAAAAAAGAAACCCCCTTGTGCTGGGACATCTCAGCATCTTTTCCCATGAAACAGGCAGGTAACAGAGTCATCATTTCATAACAGACAGTGTTTATCCCGCAGCTGCAGGCTGCCCCCTTGATGGCTTGGGAAGTGTGGGATTACTTATTGCACATGGCAGGAATGTGCACTTCCATCCCACGGTGGGGATGAGCACCCTCCCAAAAATCTCTGACTGCGAGATTATGGTGCCACTTCCAGGCCCTTATCTAATGCAAAAGAATCTGAGGAAAAATGGTTTTTAAAAGCTAGTATTATCCTGTTGTTCTAGTGTCATGGGCTGCTCATGGATAACTGCTTCCACACAAAAGCAAAGCAGACTTTTTTCCCACCAACCTGAAACCTCACAGGATTTATATATGATCATAGAATAAAGCAGTTGGAAGGGACCTGGGGAGGCTCAAAGCAAAATCAATCCCAAATTCCAACCAAATTGCCCAGTGCTATGTCCAGCCTATTCTTGATCATCACTAGGGATGGAGATCCCGCAACATCTCTGGCTCCCTGTTCCAAAACTGAGTTATCCTCTCAGTGAAGACCCTTTTCCTGATATCCAGGCACATCTCATCCATGGTTATTATCCAGGCTGATCATCTCATTTACACCCACTGTTTCTGGTCCACCTGCCACACACCTGGGGAGCCCCTGCAGCCCCCTTGGTCTCAGTGCTGGCTCGTGCTCAGCCCCTTCCACAGGGACCTCCAAGCCCTCTCCGGCAGAGCTGAGCCCAGCCAGCCAGACCCAGCTCTATCAGTGCAGGAGAAAGCTCTTGGATCTAAATCTATATAATTATGAAACACATAAATGCATATTTGTGCATGCATGTGTAGATACATATGCATCCATAGGAATAGATAAGATGCCCCAATATTCTTAAGCTGCAAAAAACTCCCCCTATCCAACACGATCACATTCATACATAATTTCCCATTATGACTAATGTCTTTTTTTTGGTGTGTTCTTTGGTCTGGCGAGTCCTATCAGCTCCCAGGACCACCAGCCGCCAAGTGACGCTGATTCTTTCTCGGGATGGAGCATGGATTTGCCAACAGTGCTGCACTTTCACCCAGCAGCTCCATTTTCTTCCCAGCTGATGATTCAGCCACCAAGCAACACAAAGGACAGAACGCTCCGGTGTTGTCACCCCTCGTCCTCTGCCAGCATCACTGAGTCAGTTCACATGACGTGTCTCTCATCCAGAGCACGCAGAGGTTTTTGTTGGCGTGAGCCTGGTCTGCCTGCATGACTCACCCACTAGCAGAGCTACGAGGCATTCCCTGATGGGATCCTGTCATGCAAGCAGAACTCCTGCTCTACTGTAGATGTTGGGTTTATGACACAATCAAGGCAAGCTGGTTCAGAAAATGTTCCAGTGAGCTCATCAAGGGGCTGGGCTGGAAGTAACCACTCTGCAAGAGAGCAATTTCCCAGCTCCCTCTCACGGCTCTTTGGCTGGAGCCACAATCTTGTTTCCTCTTTCACTACTGGGCTCGTGCTGCTATTTAAGGATTCCAAATTCGGCCAGGGAAACCTTAGGCTAGTAAATAGTGCATGGTTCTTACTGCCAGGATGCCTCTCCCACCAAGCAGCTGATCAGACCTGGAAAATCCACTTCTGCTTCCCAGCACATTCTTTACCTCTCCTCTTCTCTGCTACAAACTTAGGGCTATGTGCTTGTATGGCACATAGAACCCCTGCACATTGAGACATCCCGGGGATACAATTAAAACCAGAATAAAACACAAGCTAATCATCTGCATGAACTTCCAGGCAGCTCCCTTACTAGTTGCTCCCAGCTGCCTCTGAGGAAAAACACTTCCACTAAGTGCAATAGGAACCCAAAGTCTGGTGCATGGAAGCTGTGGAGGTTCTTGGGAGTGCTGGAGTCTGGAACCTAAGCAAGCATGGCCTGGAGCTTCCCCATGGCTCTGTCCTCAAAGGGCACGTGTTGCTCTGACTCCACAGAAGGTGCTTGTTTTATTAGTGAACTCGCACCATGGGCCTAGTGAGAGAGGTTATTATCCCACATAGACCATAAGAATCCACCACCTCAAAAATCCTCATTGCTCCAGCAAGCTGAATTTCACAGCAGGAGGTGAGGGGGAAAGATTTTTGTTGAATGGCTTTAGAGTGGAGACAAATGTTTCTTGAGGCTTGGAATAAGGATAACGGTCTCAGGTGTAGGTGAGCAGAGCCCAGGTGAAGCCCTTGGAGCCGCTGAAGAAAGGTGGCTTCTCTTGGGGTGCTGCCCTTCATCACATGGCTGCAGAAATAGCAGCATCCGCAGCGGGGCTGTCGTTAACATGTGTGCAAGTGCATGTGCACGTGTGTGGGAGCGTGTTTACACTGGGAATAAATGACGGCTACACTTGAGCCTGGAGATTTGCTTGCCTGTCAGTTCTCCCTTACTTATGGCTGGAGCGCGCCAGTGCTCGCATGTTTTCATTATTTTTTCATTTCTAGTTTTATTTCATAATCGTAACAAGACGCCCTGGGGCAATGTGTTTCCAGGGGATTATTGCCTTCAGCCTTTTGCTTTATGACACATGCCATAATTGAAAAGAAATGTACGACCTGTCACATCTCATTACTTAAAAACAGGTTATGTGGCCATGTATTAGGCGAGGTAGATAGGACCATAAAATTAAATGGATATTGGTGGCAAAAGTTAGCTTGTATAAGCAGTTATGAGAACAGCTCAGAGCTAGGACAATTCAGCTCAGACCTGTCTCAACCTCATAGCTCTGCTTATGGGCTTGTCCTGCCCACAGAACAAGGTGCACGAGCAAGGCCTGTGGTCTCATGCTTCCCTATTTCCCAATTAGCTTGGCAAGATTCATCCTGCCTGCAGGCACCACCAACAAACACCCCCTAGAAGCACAAATGCTCTTTGGTTCAGGGGCTGACCCACTAGCACCTTGCTGAACCAGGTCAGAGCTGAAGGGCAGCTATGCAGGAACACCAGGCTGGAGAAGACCTCTCTACATGGTCAAAACCAGCAGTTATGAGACGCTGGAGAAGATACTCCTAGAATTCCTCTGACCTGCTGCTGTGGAATACTTGCACACCTTGGCCATGGCATTGCAAGAGCTGATTTCTTTCTGGGAATGCTAACAACGAGGCTTTGAGAGCTGGACCACCATGAAGAGCATTACCAAGAGATAAATTCAGATTCCTGTTTTTTCTGGTTGACTGTTGCCAGGCGAGCACTGCTCTACATGCTGAACGATGGCTCTGTGCTAGCTTCAATGGCACGTACAACTGCAGGCTGCTCTTCTAGCCCATTCCTTCTTTTACCAGCACCACTAGAAGCCTCAGTCTCAGCCCAGAATAGGATGGAGAATTTTTTCCATGTGGCTGAAGAGAGACAACATTAACCACAAATTCAAAGGCTCTATGACCTGGTCCTTCAGAAATGCCAGCGCGAAATAAATTCACAACATGACCCTTGATCTCCATGGAAAATTTCCTTACCTGAGACCCAGAACAATGTTACAGGAGCAGGGTCTTCTTTGCCTCGGGAAGTGTTGGTGCCGGAGCTCACGGGACTTGTGGTGTGCTGGACCTTTAAGCTTGTTATGCTCCTGCCTAGACTTCCAAAGAGCAGCCTTCCTGTTCTCCAGGCTGCTGCAGATACAGGCATCTTGTCCTCTTTTGCAGGGAGATTTTTTTTTTCTTGCAGTTCTCCACAATCTAAAGCTAAAGACTGAAAATACATGGTTGAATGCATTTTCAACCCTTCAAACTATCTCACTATCTCCTATCCAAACCAAAAGGACTTTCTCATCTGAGCAGGATCTGCATTCCCCAGGTAAAAATTCACCCAGGTAAAAACTACAAACGTACCAGGCGGATTCTTCTCTTGGTCATATGGAGATAAAATCCCCTTTGCTGCTATCCTCAGAGAGACACTTTGCAAATGAGGTTCCCCCACCACTCCTGGTACAACCTACCCTCTCACTCTTCAGTTTCCTTTTACTTTCTCCTCCAGAGAAGTTAACATTGGTCTTGGTCTTCCCAGCAGCTTATAAAGTGTGTCTTTCCTCCTTGCCCACTTTCCTCCTGGCTCCACAAGGCCACACAGCTCCTTTTGCCTTAGGGCTGGGTAGTGAGGCCCACCTAGGTTTGAAGCTGTCCAAGTCAGGAGGGTTGCCCTCCATTGCACTTCCCCAAAGCAGGCTTTGCTTTCGGGTGTCCCCTGGCATGGGGACCTTGCCAGGCCCAGCAAGGAGGAACTAAACCAGGCAGGGATAATGGGGCAGGAGCTTTGAGGGGGCCAGCAGCAGCACTGGCTGGATCCTGGGAAGAGGATGTTTCCAGGGTCACACTGGAACATCCTTATTTAAACCTGAGTGTCCCAAGTTAACTTTGCTGCCTCAGGCTACCACCACGGGAGGTATCACAACCTGACATGGATCACACAGCCTAACTCATAACAACCTAAGACCTAACAACCTAAGACTAACCTAGTCTTTTTTTTTTTTTGATCCCTGTTATTACACTGGTTCTTTGGCTTTTCTGGTTCTCTCTCTCTTGTTTTCTTTCCCTTTTGTTGCTTCCTTCCCTACACTTGGCTTTTCCAGTATCCTCTTTGTCTCCTCCCCTCCATAGGCCACATTTCATTTACCTCTTAACCACTGTGCTCATTTCCTTTTTCAAACTCAAAAGGATGTTGCAGGTCCTGGTTTGTGGGTGTAGGTGGGAGTAGAAAGTATATATAATTTTCCCTAGTAGCTCCATCATGTGTAAAAAAAGAAAAGAAAAACTCACTTTGATTTCATCCCTTACAGACCCTTTTTCTGTTTGGGCTTTATTCTAATTGCCTGCAGGGTCTAATAAAAATGCTGTTCATTTATGATCCTCCCTCAGCTTCTCCCTTGGCCCTCAAACACATCTCCTGGGACCCTTGAAAACTCCCTTTGCCTCGCTGGAGCTCTCCTGCAGCTCCTTAGATCTGTGATTACTCAGAAAATCAATGTTGGTTAAGGGAGAGAAATCCCAGCTGGGGTCGAGCCCACAGGGACCAAGAGGCAGCAGCTTGAGCGGCAGTTTAAGAGCCCAATATTCCCCAAAAAACATCTCAGTAGATCACAGAAAAGAGGCTGGAAATGCATTTCACCTCCTGCAGCATCTTCTTTGCATGTTGGCTCCCAAATCAGCTACTGCAGCTGCTGCTGAGCAGGAGCTTAGAGGTCTCCCCAGCTCCCATCTGTGTCTCCTCCACTCAGGGACCACCATCATGGGCACCTCGGAGGCAGCATTTGGAGCTGACCACAGGTTCAGGAGGTCTTCAGTCCTAACTCCAGCATATTCCCCACCTGGAAAAGAATGTGTTTGCTTATAAGTAAAAACTGAGATTGCAATCTCACATCTGGTCTCAAGCAGGTCCTGATCGCTCCTGCAAAGTGGCTCCTGCTGCTGCAGGGGCCCAAATGGCCATGTCCAGCCTGGAGCCACGCTGGTGGACGGCTCAGCTTGAGAAAAATCACTTTGGGAAAGTGCCAGGGAGGAGCAGGGTATGTCTGGGCTCCGAAGAGCAGAGGGAAAGGTGGGCAGATGGTCCTGCACATCCTTGGCAGCAATATCTGGCAGTTGATATGAGGCACTGCCTGGTCCCGAGTGGCATCTCCCAATCCGTGGGACAAGGAGTCTCCAACATCCTTCCGTGCCAGCAGCAGTCCCGTCTCTCCACGGGAGAGGAGCCACTAGAGGGCAACATGAGTATGTCCCACCACGCGCCTGGGGCCTAAGACACGGCCAGGCCCACGGGGGAGCCCCACGGGGGAGCCCCGCGGGCGTGTGGGGCCTGCTCGGGCAGCCAGGGCTCTTTGGAACAGGCCGGGCCTCCTTTCCATGGCCACATGTGCTCTTTTCCATATCCCCGTAGCCTCAGCGTGTGACACTGGAGTTAGGTGCAGCCACTGTCTATCGCATGTTCTGTGCGAACGCCAAGAGGTCTTAGGCCCCAGGCAGCCAGTTTTAACCCTTAAACCCGGGAAAACCTCCTTCTGCCCAAGGCAGGAGGTGTCAGCACTTAGTCTCCCCCTCTCACCCCTTGGGGCTGTTTTCTCTAGCACGTCTCCACACTGCACCCCAGGCCCTCATGCGCCCCCTCCAAGGGGGTTTTTCTGCCTTTGTGCCCCCTCAGCTTTGCCCCCGGGCCCCCAAGCACCGCAGCATGGCCGGCTCTACCCCAGCTCCATGCTGCGCTCGGCCGGTGCCACCAGCACCCCCTTTATCAGCCCCCGGCGCAGGGAGATAGGCAAGGGCTCCGATAAGCCGTCAAGTGGCAGCGTGCTGTAAACATTCCCACTGGAGCTGTTAGATTAGAGCGCTGGGAAAATGCCTGCGGCCCCCCGGGCTGCCAAGGAGCGAGGAAGCGGCTGCCGAGGAGAAGCCTGGCGCTTCCCTGCAGGACTGTGGCCCTTTCTGCCAGGAAAACTGGCTTTTCCCTTTGCCCATCGCCCAGGCCACCCACGGCCAGAATGCCCAGCTTGCTTGGAGCACAGTTGCTTGGGGCTGTCACTGCTACCTCATCCCACACATACATAGAGGGCTGGCACAGAGCGCCATGGGGACAATGATCCAAACCTATTTCAAATATGTACTTGCATTTACTGCAGGAAAATGGATGTCTTGCGATAACGTGCAGAGAATCAGAACCTGCATGGTGTGTTTCAAGTTGTTGTAGGAAGTCCAAACCTTCCCCATATGCCCTTGCCAGGGAAAGGAGAGCTCCAGCAGCAGAGGTCCAGCTCCAGGTGCAGCTCCAGCAGCAAGAAGTTCACCACAGCCTGGCCAGAAGCAGAAGGGGAAGCTTTATGGAAGGCTCTGGGAGGGAAGCTCACCACCCCTAAGATGGGGCAGCACATCTTATAGCAGCTCCTCCTGGCTTATTGAACACCAGGGCTAAGCTCGAGATGCCCAAGAGGCTGCACCCCACACTCACCTGCCCTAAATTTGTCCAGAGGTCTAGAATGGCAGATGTTCTCCATGCTCTTAGTATGAGCTCTGCAAAGACTTTCTCCTCATCTCGAGGGGCTGAATCCAGCTCCCTGGCACAGGGGCTCTGTGGGAACGGGTGTTCTTGCCCTCAGTGACACTGCTGAGAAAGGGAGCAGACCTCAGCAATGGGACACGTGGTGTCAGGTGCCACCAGGAGGTGCCCAGACCCTGCATCCCTCCTGCGGCTGGGGTGACCCTGCAGAGCTCATCGTGCCCACAGTGCCAAGGCAGGCAGACCATAACCACGCAATGGGAGTGACCTCAGCCCATAGGAAAGAGGCTCACGTGGAAGAAGATGCCACCAGAAATAGAGTTGTTGGTCATTGTCCCATTCCTAGCAGCATCCCACATCCATGCTTACCTTAGCTTCCTAGCTGACTGAAAACTGGCTTTGGCAGGGGCCGCTGCAAGTCCTGACCTTCACTTCCAAGGGACAACCAAATTGCAGATCTTCTGCATGAGGAAAGCTAGGAAAAAATGCCCTATCATGCATCTCCCTTTGTTCTCCCCAAATCATGAACTGCAAATGCAGGAGAGGAACAGAGTCTGCGGCTGGCAAAGCTGCAAGTAAATCACAGCTGGGCTCCCTTGGCCCTGTTGCCCCAGGGGCAGTTCCAAGCAATCAGCAAGGCCGGCACAACAAGGCAACCCGGCACAACACTGACCACAGGGTGACCCAAGGGGTCATGAGCCATGGGTTGGCCTCTGAGCAATTCCTCTAGGGAGACTCTGAGGAAAGTTTCCCCTGGAGACCTTTGAAGCTTCACCTCGGACTCAACAGGAGCTCTCTGAGCTAAGGGCTACCAGCGAAACCACTTGTATGGGGCAAATCAGGCTCTGAGGTGAGGGGGTAAACTCGTACCTCAGCTCTGGATCTCAGCTCACCTGAAATCACCTCTGCACATTCCTTTTCTCCTCAGAGTTGAGAGGACTCCAACACCCCTGGAGTCAGACGTCCCCATAAGTGATGGGAGTTCAGTGCTCAGAGGAGCAGGGGTCTCAGCTATTACCCTGCTCAGAGCAGCCTCCCCTCCTGCCTCCCAGGCCCCAGGTCTGCTTGGGTCCCAAGGCAGTTTTCAAAGCCCCTTGGCAGGCAACCACAAGCCACGGGAACCTCCCACACCCGCTTTCTCTCTAATATTTCCACAGTGAGTAAATCTCCATTCTTTTAGGACTCTCAAATCTATTATTTTTACATTTGCAGTGGATTCCCTGGCTCTGTTATTAATGAAAACCTCCAGGAAAGCTCCTCAAATACAGCTTTGACTTTCTGCCCAGGACCTGTGGACAAGGGAAAAAAAAAAGCAACATTAATAAAGCAGGAGGTTTCTATTAAGTCTGAGGGACTGGACACTCTGGCTTTCTTGGATGCTGAAACCCTCTAGTGCGGGATAAATCTTATACACTTCATTTTCCCAATCTCTCCCTCAATATATTTTAAGAGAACGTTGCTTGTATCAGAGTAAATAACGTCCTCGCTGCAAACGTAGGGTCTGCAGAATGGCACGGGGTCAGTCTGTGGGCTGTGGCATCCTCCAATGTGGTCCGTTCGTGGTCTTGGCCCCCTCTCCGTAATCAGCGTCCTGAGCTAGGAGAGGTTTTAATTAGCCAGGAATACAAATAGCAGGCAGCTCCTTGGGGGCTGGTGCAGAGGAAGCGGCTGAGCTAACACTATGGAGATGTACACTAAGCCCCAAAACACGCAACGGGCCAAGTTCTGCAACCAGCTCTACCTTGGTGTGAGCAAGCCTCCTCCAGGCCTGCTTGCTGCTCCAGGCAGCATTCCTGGCTTGCATGCAAGCCGGGCTCTTTCACAGAATCACAGAATGTTCCAGGTTGGAAGGGACCTCTAGAGATCATCTGGTCCAACCTTCCTGCTCCAGCAGGCGCCTAGAGCAGGTGGCACAGGGCGGCATCCAGGCGGGTTTGGAGACCTCCAGAGAAGGAGACTCC
>JAUBOD010000707.1:660587-678244 GCA_032353885.1 Nothura maculosa | reverse complement strand
GTCTCTCCGTGGAGGAGCATTTGCTCTGCTCTCATCAGAGAGCTTTTCCAGCAACTGCACCAGCCTCTTCCATACTGATTTTCAACAGATGTTGTGCTAATGAATAACAATGTAATCTCAGTGCCTTAATATAGTGCTGGGGTGTGATAAGTCTGAAATTGCTGTCATCATCGGCGTGAGGATGATCTGGTCATTGTTCAGAACTGTCCTCCTCTGATGATTACATGAAGGGGAATTTGTTTTCTTCCACCTACTCCCACCCTGCTTCCAAATTTAAAAACTATTCAGGCATTAAATGTGTCTATTTTTCTAAGGACTTAGTAAGAGGCCACGATGCAGATGTTCTGATAAGGCTATGACAGATTGCAAGTGGAGAATCCACATAAAACGTGACCTATTACAGCATGCCAGACAGCTCTCTCTTTAGAAACATAGTGACAGTCAGAAAAAGGACCCAGTAGTTCTGCTAGAACAGCTGCTACCACCATGTGTGATGTTCTGGTGCCGGTAAAGTAAATGGCTTATGGCCCAAGTAAATATTTTAATTCACAGCTGAGAGCCAGAGATGGAATATGGGAGGGCTTGGGGAGACAGCAGACAGATGGATGAGGAAAAACCTGGCTTCTTTTTTGGCTTCTGCCAATATCACCAAACACTGAATAATCAGCAGTGACACACCAGATCTGCTGGCAAGGGCCTCGCCATCACAAGGAGAGGCTGAAGGTCCTGGGCAGCAAGTCTCCAAATACGTGAAAGCTGCTCTCCACTTGCTGGAGACGGAACAAGGAATTCCAGCCTCATTTGCAGCAAGCGCAGCTCAGCAAGGCCTACCTAGCTGGGGGGTATTACCACAGGGACTCCAGAGCTCCCATTGTGGGTGGTTTGGTATCATTCTCCAGACATCTGTCCCTGGAGATGCTGCCAGGACCTGCAGAGATGACCTTCATTGCCAATGACCCTTTCCAGCTCTGCTTAAGCATTTCTCACACCAGGACAAGGCCCAGCTGAATACACGAGGAGCCCAGGGACACATCTCTCTGGAAAGGGCAAGCTGCGAGCACAGGCCAGGGGCTTGATGTTTCCTCCCATTCCCTCTTCACCCATAAAAGAGACCCTCGTGCTTCGATCCCAGGCCAAGTACAATTTGAGAGCTGCATATACGGAAAGCTAGATGAGTAGATATATGGGATCAACAGGAAGATAACTCGTCTAGCAGAACCTGAGGCCGTGCTTGGGATTATAAATCCCACTCTGCCCATATACTCAGTGTTATTGAAACTCAGGTAAAACTAAAAGAAAATTACCAAGATTCCTGTCTTCTCACACCTTTTATCCCCTCTTCTATATGAAACCCTCTCATCTCTATTTTGCCATGGGGTCTGCTCTTGGTCAGACAGGAAACAGAACTGATTATGATTAGAGCTGGAATCAAGCTACAAAATTCATTTTTACTGTTTTCATGCTTTGACACAGGGATTTAGTGTGCTCTTCCCCTATACTGCCTCCCCCCGCAAAAAAAATATAAATAAATATATAAAAATAGATAAAATTTGATGCAAAAAAATAGGAGGCAAAGTTAGAACACTCCAAGCATTGGATATCCAGGTGCAACTTGCATCCATGGGCATTTCCTCTGGGAATCCAGGCTATTCCTTTGGGCGATACTTCCCAGCTAAGGTAGCATCTTCCAGTCACTAGCCCTCATCTACTAGCATTCATCAGAACCTCTTTTCAAAGGCAAGAAGTAAAATTGTTTGCAGACAGAAAAACCTGATGTCATCCTGCACCTTAGGAGGGGACATGTTCACCTGCCAGCAGCTCCAGTATTTATATAGCCCTTCCCTACACATTCACATACACAACAGGCTCACCCAGCACAGCACGAGGTGCTGAGCCCACGTTAGCTCCCCTTCAAAGCCCCCAAGCAGCAACTGCTATTTTGCAAGCTAACTATTAAAATATTACAGGCAGGGGGTTTGCTTCCCCACTCCCAGGTTTACCAAGAGCCCTTCCCCATCTCAGGGACAGGATTACAAAGTACCAGTAAATATAGTTGAAAAAAATGCCTCTATTGCCCAGGGACAACAGAAAAGTTGAGATTCATCTAAGTTAAACAGTCCTGGGGACTGGGGAAATGCTGGCTGTGCTCCTTTTCTTCCGGGCTTTACTGGACGGCTAAATCCCAATCTAAGCTTATGAAATATCACCTGTTCTTTATTTAGGTATCTGATCTATTTGCTGACATCCAGAACCGACGTCGCTGTGGCTCTTTCTTTCTAACCCCGCGCTCTCTGGATCTGAGAGCAGCCCTGGTAGAACAGATGAAAACTCAACAGTAACTCAATATAGCTTGCTCAGTGCAAAATGTAATAAAAAGGGGGCCCAGAGCCCAGGGCTGCAGCTGTAAATTTTCCACCAGCACCGTGCCTGTCATCCTGCTCTGTGTTTCTGCTGTGTCTCTTCCCTCCACTGGCCTGTCCCAGCACTCGGGCTCACACGGTTGCATTGCCTCTGATTCAGTGGTTTCTAAGGAGCTCATCCGATGGGTTTTATTCAATGGCTTCATCGTCAAGGGTAGATGACTGGAGAGTAAAAAGGGAGAAAGCCAGGATAGAATCAAGCGTCTTTTATCCAGAAGTCCGGATTGGGATGGAGGCAAGTCTGATATGGGGAACGGACCCTGCTGTGCTCCATAGGGACAGCTGAGGAGAAGAGTTTGGCAATCCTCATTGCTGACTTGGGTGCAGCAGGGGAAACAGCACAGTAAGAAGCTAATTATTTCAATTTAGCTAAGGCCATAGTATACCAGGGAATAAGAAAGACACATGCATTGCATACTGAAATGCATACTGCATACATCTGAAACGTCTCAGTTTCAGATCCATCTCCACTTTCCATCAGCTTGTAAATAAATGGAACTGAAAAACAACATCTTACCTGCTGCCAGCTCCGTGCCTGTCATGCTCTTACTTCCATATCCATTTTCATCTCCCTTGTCTGCAAGGGAATCAATACCACATCAGTTCACACCTTGTTCTAATTGTACCGTGTCATCAGAAATAGCTCATGGCCAGTGGGGAGGAAGCAGGGGCTAGCGGCTGAAGTGCTAATTTAGAGGTGGGGAAATCTCAGTACAATTCCCCAGGCTGCTCCAAACAACTGCTGTGACCTTCCCCATGCAGGGCAGAGCCGAGACCTGCTCCTCTCCAGCCCTCATCCTTGCTGCTCATCCTTGCCCGGTCACCCTGTGCAACCTGCAGCTGAGGGGGGAAAAGAGGCTCCTCCAGGGCTCAGTCTCTCTCAGCAGAAGGGAACTTGGGCTGTGGCTCCAGGTGAGGTTCAGCCTTCATATATCATAGTTCTTGTTTTTAAGGACCTGTTTAAACAGCAGAAGAGTTAAGAGCTCAGGGATCCTAGTTGGGCAGCAGCAGAAGAGGGAGAACCAGTTTCTGGAGATATCTATAAGCCCATAGGCCACGAGGAAGCCTGAGCATTTAAACACCATGTCATTAGCACTCCTTACTCCTTTCCCAGAGACTTCCATCACGTTATGGCCCTTTCCCTGAGAGCCTAAACATCCCAAGGGTCATACCCTGCCCAGATGCAGGAGGGACCCAGAAGATAGTGCTGGCCAAAGGAAGCTCTGCATGGAGGAAACCCATCACCATTCTTGCAAGTTATGTGGGGGAGATTCCCTCACCTTCCTCCCTCAAGGCAGGGAGCCTGTACCCCACAACCACCCGCAGCCCAAGCCTCCTATGATACCTGAAACCTGCAGAGCTCCTTTCCAAATTATGAGGCACTGGCAAGACCTGTTCACACAGAAATGCATCACACTCAACCATGAGTGCCTCCTCTCCAGCAGCAACCCCCAACTCAGCATGGACAGGAAGGGAGAAAAGCCCACTACCCCTCATCCCTTCCTTTAGAAGATCCTCAGTCCCGACACACTGCACCTGCTGACCATGCACTTGGACTGATAGCCCCAGCCAGGCACAGCTGCAACAGGGCAGGCGGGGAAGACAGGGTATCAAGTGTCCCAAATCACATCATCTCTATTGCTTTGTATTAATATCACCCCATGACGCACGCTGCAGTAAATACACAGATAAACAGACACTTTAAAACATGATCCCAACAAGCTGTTTTGGAACGGAGTTATCTCAGCAGTGTGTGAGCTAGAATTACTCCAGTTCCTCATTGCTCCTCTGACTCCCTCACTGTAAAGCCATGGCCCAATATCTTCTGATTTATGATGCTTAGAGACACAGAGCAGATTCATTATGGGATCTGGTTTTAAAGAGCTTCATTTATAGAGACACTGATGTTCAAGAGGGTTCACCTCCAGATTTGATCTGCAGTGCCATGAAAATGATATTATTGGGTACCAAAGATCTTACAGACTGTGAATATCGGTTATCATCTGTTGAAGCACTGTCGGTGTGTGAAAGAGAATAAGGAGTGAAGTGTCTCTGCAGGCAACAGGGAAGGGCTTGCATCAGTCTTGCCTTAAAATCCTCTTGCTGGTGCACAAAAAAAATCAGTTCCCAATAACTAAATATCTGTGCCATCTTCCCTAGGACTGCCCTTCCCTGCAAAATTAGCACAACTCTGATTTTCCAAGATATTGTGTTGCAAACTAAAGAACTGCTATATCGGAATCTTCCTGAAATAACAGAAATCCCCCCGGATCATCGGAGGGATTTCCACTGTTATTTTCTAAGAAAATATCCATGCTTGACCAAAACATTCAGCTTTCTCATAAACAGTTCAACAGAAGGTACCGTTTTTGGAACAGATGCTTCAGAAGACACCATTTCACTTTCATTGCCTGGAGCTCCATGACTCCCTGTCCCAGTGGAGACCAGTGGGTCCAGGACCAGCCAAATTAAGTACAGCATTCCTTGAGACAAAGTTCAAGGGATAGGATCTTTCCTTTTTATTTTTTTTGTAACACTGTGCCTCCACATAGATCTCGGGCCCCAAGAACTGGGAAATATGAAAACTCAAGGTGTTTCTGACAGCCCTGCAGTCTAATGGGACGTCCTGCCTTTAATCCTCTCGGATAGGTTTCTCAGTTTCCTCCTTACTATCCATGATGGACCAAATCTTTCAAATAGATTCCTGTTCCTATACACCATCTCAAAGAGGCTCTGGAAAATAATTTCCTATGAAACCCTTCACCCAAACTTCTGCTGTTTTCAGGATTCCTCTTCCCCTCTCGCTCCGGAGCAATTCAGGGCACTGTCGGGGATGTTTCAGCACCCACCAGCCTTATTTCAGCATAAAACAGCACATGTTCTGAAGCTTTTTCTAAGAGAAACGAAGACAACAAAACCTTTCCTTTTAAAAGAGATGATGTCAAGGGACGGTGCTTGGGACATCCCATGCCGGAGCGCTCGCGCAGGCCCTCAGTGCCGCCTCATCCGAGCCTCCCGCTGCCCGCTGGCCACAGGGCCGCACGACTTAAGCGTGCCTCTGGAAGCCCATTACCGTTTTATGGAGGTCACCCTCACCTAATTACGCCACTGTTCCTCCCAGCCCCGGCCTGACCCTGCCTGATCCCGCGGCGGATTAACATGTCTTGGTCACTTGAGCGTGTGGTTGCGCGGCCGCTCGGCGAGGGCAGCGGCTCAAGGTCTGGCCGTATCTCAATGTTATTTTGACCCCGGCTGGTTTTTTCCTCAGCGAGCCCTTCGCAGACCTGTTGAATGGGGCTTTCATTTCGGTGACCCCCAGGGTCATGTGTTTTCAGAGCATGAAATATGGCTGCCGGTGGGCAGGAGGGAAGAGATAAACGCCACGGTGGAGCCTTAGCAGGCCAATGAGCCATGACTAATGATGATTGGGGTTTGTCTTTCCATGGCATAATTTATTGGGCTGCTGACCACTTAGTGCACCAGCCAGGAATTAACTCTTTCATTGGGGCGCTGGGCATGCGCTCTCAGCATGCTCTGGCCCGAGAGGAGTTTCTTTGCTCATTGCTCAGCTGCTGCTCACATGCAAGAGAAGCCAGGACTTCCCTGGTGTCTCTCATTTGAAATACGAGGAGTTTTTAACTGAAAAAATTTCCTTTGGGCTTCCTTGAGTTGGTGTTTTCTCACTGGAGAGGCTGACGCAGCAAGGAGCACCTTGCTCATTTAACATGAGTCCCTCCATGCACTTCATTGTCTTAGAGGGGCAGCAACGCCCTGGCATCTCAGCAGCTTCTCCAGGATGGAAGCTTTCAAGTGGGCCCTGTGAAATAAATTAAATTAAATAAATTAAAGGGCTCTCCCCTTGCCCTTGCTCTATTTTCATGGCCAAAAGCTGCCTTCATATCTATTGCTGCAGTCCCCACCAAAGTCAGCAAAACCGCCCAGCTGTTCCTCCTGACAAAAACACACTTAAAGCTGCTGGCAGGACCGCGATGCCCTTGCAGGTCCCCACAGTGCCAGCCCTGCCTTTCCCAGCAGTGGCGGCAGGGGATGCCCTTGCTGCTCCAGCGTTTCGGGAAGCTCTGCACAGAGCCATCTGTCCCAGGGAAGGAAAGGCAGCAATAGGGAGGGTAGGTCTGGAAATATCAGGTGTGGGAAGAGTCCTGGAAGAGCCATTTCCAAAGCAGTAGCAAATTGATGCAGTCAGTTATTAGTCAGATTGTATTTTAAACGATGATTGCATAAATCTGAGTAAGAGTGAGCTCTTTTAGATACTATCTTTTAGATGCTATCCAGAGCAGAAGGATATCAGAAAGTCTAGAGAGAAACTGGAAGGGCTCCCTGAGGGTCTACAGGCTTCCAAATGCATAGCACGCCTTTAAAAATAAATAATACTGGTACAGTTTCAGGTTGAAAAAGTGTTTCTGTATTATAAGTGATAATTGCAGAGGAACTCCTTGCCTTTGAAGGCTCAGGAACCACCTTCACTCCAGCCACCCTCAGGTCTGGGTAGAACAAGGGGCCCTGGTCCAGCAGGGCTTGGGACACTGCAAGATCCTCCTCTCCTCTGCCATGAGACGCTTGGGGATCTGCCAAAAAGGGCTCTTGGGTTGCTCTCAGTTTACACTAAAGGAAAAACCCTGGGTTCTGCCGGCTCAAACACACTGCAACTTGTTACAGCAAGTTAGAAGAGACCTTCTCATGGTACTTGGTGTGCCAAAGCTGTCTGGGAAGCAGGCACAGGAGGACAGCAGCTGCTCATGTAGGTATCTGGAACAAGATTCCACTAGAAAATGAGAGACTTTGCAACTCTAGTCCAAGATGGAATGAAGCTCTGAGCTATAAACACCTCCCAAGGTAGCTGAGAGGGTGGGTGTATGGGTGCTGGGGCAGCACTTTTTGGAGGATATGCTTTGGAAGACAATAAGTGCTTTATATAAATGCTATTGGAAGACAATAAATACAGATTTTAAAAATTGCAGGTAGGGTCCAGCAGCTTCTCTGTTTACATGCCTTCATTTTTTTCATTCTTACATGTGTTTTGAGTGTTTTTTTTTTTGCTTTAAACAAAAAACATTCTACTTTTCAACCTGAAACTCTACCAGTACTATTCATTTCTCTGTAGATTTATTGCTAAAAGAACAGATGCCTGGAGGAGGAAAATGTCTCCTTCACCGCTGCTAGCGGTCTGGGAGCATATCCCGGGCTGTGCTCCCAGCCTCAGTGTGCCCCCTGCTCCATTTGATCTCATCTTGTGAGGGACCTTCCTCCCACTGTTATTGTTATCCTTAAATAGCACCCAAGCTGGAGAGACTGACCTGCAAAACTTGCCCTTGCCGGCCCAGGTGGGGACCACACATGAGCCCTCTACCTGCAGAGAACAGGGAAACAGAGAGATATATGAAAGATATATGAAATACAGCAGCTGGAGCATGTAGAAATAAAAATATGAGGAAAGGGAGCTGTGAGACCGTCAGCAGAGAGGAAAGGAAGAAAGAAAGAGGGGGATAGAGAGAAGAGGAAAGAGAGAAGCAGACAGTAGACACAGAGCTTCAGGGCTCCCATCTGCAGCCCTGGTGATTAGGCAAGACATGATCCAGCCTTTGCTGGCCTGATACAGGGTAAGAGGTCAGGCGCAGACTGATAAAACAGAGTATCTTCGGTTGCTCTTGGGGGGCAAGATGGCTAAAACTATTTGCAAAGGTCTTTGTGCAAGCAGCCTGCACAGGTCTCCCATGCCCAGAATCAACCCTGGTCCATGGTTGGCCTTTGCTCCCCAGAAAGGTGTTGTTGGCTCTGGGGTGCAGGCAACAAGGCCTGAAAAGAAACAGGACGACTCCTGCCCTCCCTGTTTTGCTGTTTGCAGCAGATTTAATTTGGAGAGAATAAAAAGAATCGTGCTAGTTCGGCCTTTTGAAGTGATATTGTTACCTGCTGTCACAGAGCCCTAATGGATGAGAAGATGGCTCTTGGCCGGGCTGGAATTCCCAAGCGGAGCCTTGTAAAAGAAGAGCTGAATGTAAAAGAGAGGGGAAGATGTTTAACAGAGCCGGGACCTGGTGATCAAGAGGAGAGAGGAGCATCCCTTCAGAGCAGGTTAACCCTTAGAGTACCAACCCTCGTGGCTCCAAAAATTCATCCAGCAAAATATTGCAGCTGAGAAACAGGAGCTAAGCAAGGAAGAAAACAGTTGGGCTCTTAAAAAAAAAAAAACCCTTCAAAATGCCTTCTCCATTAGCTTTGCAAGAAATTGAGGAGAGGTATCCACCTTTCTCTGAAGTCTCTCTTTCTCCCCCTTGCTCTAGGGCAGCAACACAGCTCTGATCCTGCAGCCAGGGGATGAACAGCACGGTTGCAAAATCATTAACTCTGCTACAAATGCTTTGCTGGTTTGGATAAACAGCCTGCTGTTGTTCTGCACATGTGAATTGCAGTAAGAGTTGCTGAAAAGTTTGGGATTTATAGCCTTGGAAAATGATTTATTTTCCTAAGCCCCACAGCTGATAAAGCTGGGGAAATGCCAGCGTGTGATTTCCCTGCTCTGCCTCTTGCTCGAGTACTCCTTCTTGGAGACATCGTCCATATAAACGGGAAAGAAAAGAGAAAACCGAGAAGCCACAAAATCTGCCTCTCACCATGCCTCTCACAATGGTAAATTGTGTTTACATGAGTTTGTGTCCATTTGGGCACAGACCTAACCAATCTGCTCATTCTCACCACCAATGATCTTCAGCAAATAACACGAGCAGGCTGGAGGTGAGGCAGTTTAGAGACGTCCAACCTGAGCAGCAGCCACTGCAGGGACTCCAGGTGACAGTGGCTTTGCAAGAAGGGTTGGTGAATCAGCAAGCCCAAAGGAGAGCTCAGCTTGAGGCTTAGAAAGCTTTTAGAGCTAGGAGAGCTGGGGGAACATCTGGTTACTTGGCTCAGAGAGCCAGGACTACTGGAAGGTAGGTGGACATGGGAAGAATCCATCGGCCCCTCCACAGGCTCCCTGTGAGTCCAGGGGAGCTGGAGGTCTCTGGTAAGTTCCAGAAAGATGATAGCTGTAGCATGGAGATGAACCCATCCAAAGATCCACACTTGGGCAGAGTGCTATGGGCAGTAGGGCCTGTCAAGACTGGGACCTTCAAGATTTGTATTCCTGTTCTCCTTGGACTGTTGCTGGAACAACTTTAGATCAAAGACTATCAATCCCTTCAGGATAACCCATTTGATCCTTTCTCCTGGATAAAATACTTCAATCTTAGGAGGCAGCCTGCTTTGCTCAAGCTGGAAACCTTCCCATTACACATCTCCTTAATGTCCTACACATGTAGCAGGGATCACTAACACTCCCCTTTCCACCAAGCACCTCAAGACTTTCTAAATAGGAGGCATCAACATATCAAAAAGCAGCAGCTGGTACTGCTGGAAGGGAGGGCAGAGGCACTTTCCAGAGTTCTACCAGCAGCTGAAAGCCACAAGATAGACCACACAGAGAAGAGGGCAAGCAGAGGACTAGGGTCCATCCTCAGCAGCTTTCCAAGCATCCCAATGCTTCCCTGCAGGCTGAGGTGGTGCTGAGCATGCAGCCAGATGACTTGTCAACCCCGGATCTGCAGCTAGGGCACCGTGATCCAAACTATGCTCATTGGAAGTTACAGATAGAGAAAAATCTTCATTAGCAAGGAAGTTGTCTTACTGAACTCTCCATCCTCCAGAGTGCTGTGAGTTGGCCTTTGCTAGGGGCAAGCAGTCTCACACGCACAAAACAGCAGCCCTGGTGTCTGAGAAGTTGCTGCTGCCTCTGTAATTACCCCTAGCCCAGGTCCCTTGTGAGATTCGGTGAGTGTTAATGAGTGTGGATTAAGATCCAGAGCCTGTATTTATTGCGGAACAGAAGAGCCCTACATGATCTGGCCCAGCTGGACTGAAGGACAAGTGGAGGGTCAAGGGACATGACTGGGGGCTTCTCATGGACGTGGCTCCAGCCAACCATTCCCTGAAGGGAAAACAGAAACACAACCACTTTCTATAGGAAAGATCTCAGACATTCAAACAGCAGGAAGGCAGCAGAAAGAACAAGGGACGAAGTGGAGAGAGTCTGTCCCTGTCTGAAGTCCTCGGTGAAGCAATGTGCCATGGTTAGGAGATTGCTGCAGGCAAGTTCATCTCATTGGTCTGAGCTGTGATAAAAATCAGACCAAAATAAATAAAAAAAAATAAAATTTTGTGCTACACCTGAATAATTAGAGGTGAAATACCCTTTATTAAACAAACTGAGGTTGGCTTGCCAGAGGATCAGTTGAAAGGTAAATGTTTCCCTTTACAAGTGGAGTATCTAGAAGAACACTCCCAGCCTATTCTAGATAAGGGTAGGCATGTCTTAAATATTTCTATTACTTCAAAGTTCATAAGTCTATTGGTTTAAAACTGTCAACAAGAAAGAGGAAATATGAGCTACAGACATGATTATCACCAGGAAAGGAATTTCCTCCAAAGGGAGAGCAAGACAGTAACCCCAGGAAGGAGGGACAGATAGGGAAATACCTCTAAGAGATGTTAGGAATCTGGATGACTCTGATCTATGAACATCTTTTTATGGACTCCAGTAGACTTTGCCCCTGCCCCAGCACAAGAAAGATGATCGGGGAAATTTGTTTTCCACTCAGCAGGTCAGTGTAATAGAAACATGGCTTTTATTTCAGAAAGCCTTTGAAATATTTCAGGCTTTTATAAAAGACCTTTGCCCAGCTGTCCTGACCCCTCTTTGCCACAGATAGCCCCCAAAGAGGAAAGTCGCTGTGGAAGGAGAGTGTATGGTCTTGGGAGCACAAACAGAAGGCAGAAACCCAAAGAAGGAAGAGAATCAGGCAGGAAGGATATGATGGAAGGATATCAGGACTTGCTGGTCAGAGACAGTCTACTGAGGACTTGCTCAGGGGGAACCAGGAATATCACACCTGCCCTCAGATATTCCACCCAGAAGAGCTCAGACCATCCACCTGTGTTAGCTTTGCTGCAGTAGAATCAACAACTGTCTAAAGTCAGGTTGCATGCAAGACTAGATTAACCACCTTGATCTTGCTCTGAGTCCTCCAAAGGTCCTCGTTCTTCTGCAGCTACTGAACATCATCTGGGACGTCGCTGCCAACAGCAGAGGAGATCAGGAGAACTGACACGTCAGTGATGGAGGATGGGCAGAGCAGATGCTGGGTGTGCTCAGGAGGCGAATGCACCAAGCTGCTGTAGGCAGCAAGCTGCTGTAGGCAGCAAGCTGCTGTAGGCAAAATGAGTCTGGTATAGCAACAGGTATCCTACAGAGAGGTTGAGGACCATGACACCTGGTGCTTCTTTTGGCAAATCCCCAAAAGACAGAAATTGGCTCTGTTTTGTGAACACAACTGAGTACACAGACTGAGGATCTGCAGTTTTTACAGACCCAGACTTGAATTCTGTCTGCCCAGGCTCTCTGGACACCAGGACTGGAGCAGAAACCTGAGTACATGAGAACCCATGATTTCTCATGGCTAGCGGGCAGCCCACACAGGTGCCACAAGCCGGTGACTCCCTGTTACCCTCCACTC
This sequence comes from Nothura maculosa, assembly GCA_032353885.1. Lineage (NCBI taxonomy): Eukaryota > Metazoa > Chordata > Aves > Tinamiformes > Tinamidae > Nothura > Nothura maculosa. The sequence goes on along the minus strand of JAUBOD010000707.1, from coordinate 666,258 downwards.
CTCACCATGGCCTGACACGTCTATCCTGGGAACGCAGAGAGAATTCCCATTCCTGGAGCTGTCAGAGCAGCCCTGAGCCCTCAGCGAGCACATTCACACAACCACACTGCACCACATGCAGGATCACTTTGGCACAACCCACTCCTACCAGGGCGCAGCACACAATGCAGACGCTTGAATTTCATCCCTTGCGTATGTATTTTAAAGCAGATCTTTAACAAGCATCCTCATTCCCCTTCCACCTTCACTTTTTCCTCAATTTCTGCCAGAAGGGGCTGTCCCGTGCAAGGGCAGAGCTCCCACTGCCACCCAACCCTCCCAGCCGCCCGCTCAGCGCGCAAGCAGTAACTTGCTCACATAAGACTGTTTACATTCAAATATAAGTACAATTACACCAGCCCATCTAATAGTCTTCTCTGTATATGTTACCGAGTACTTAGGGCCCTTTTTTTGAAAGCCATTATGCTCATGTGATTTTCCTCAAAGCCTTTCCAAGGGGGTTTGTTTTGACAGGAGGGCATTAAGGGGGTGAAACTGATAGCATAAGTACCACTTACAGACTTTGATCAGCTCGGGTCATAATTCTTTCGGAGAAAGTCTTGTATATATTAGAGGAGGAAATTAATTTTATTGCTGCGGTGGCTTTTTTTCCTCCCCCCACTCCAAGAACATTGTTGCATTTCCACTCAGATTTCTTCTTTTTTTAAGCCTCTTGTGTGTTTTGCTGAAGCCCAAGCCCTGGGTTCTGCTCTCCAAAAGGAGGCAGTGGCAGGAGCCTCTCAGCAGAGCTCAGGCCCCATCCTGCTCCCCAGACGATGGCTCTCTCGACAAGGTGGTGGGAGAGATCTGCAAACCTGCTCCTGCAGATACCCTGGATTTAAATAAACGACGTAGGAATGAGCTACAGCCAAAATATGCAGAGCTGTGTGTAAACGTGCAGAGATAAGCAGGTAACATGAGCTCGCAGATACCCAAGAAATATTATTTGGGGTGCCTGCTTCCCAAGCTGAGCGTTTGAAAACCGCTACATGAAAATGGGCTAAACATCATATAACAAAGTATGCATGGACAGCTCATGAAGGAGGGTAAATATTTGCCTTCAGCCCAAGCAGGATGCTGGTCAGAAGAGAAGTGTCATCATCTGCCACTGAAGATTTGAGGTGGATGGATTGTTTCTCCATGCTGCTGCAATCAGAGTAGGGTCCTGTGTGCACATATCATCTACCTGTGAGCAGCCTTTGGCCTGGGAACCTGTGGTCAGTCCAGAGCAGCTCTCAATGGCCAGGACCACAACACCTGCCACAAGCTGGGCTAGCAACTGTGCAAGCTTAAGCACCTGGGGAGAAGCTACATTCCCAAGGAAGAGCTCAAGGTGACTGCTGGAGTCTCCTTGTCCAAAGCAATAACACAGAGGAGCAGCTCAGCCAGTGTGGGAACAGGGTAACAGGAGAACAACGGCACATGAGAGCTGATCCAGACAAAAAACAGGAGTGAGGGGAAAATTCTGAAATATTCCCTTTGCATTTTGTTCTGTTTATTACCTAATCAATAGTATTTCGACTTTCACTTTCTCTGGATGCCATTCAAGGCGAGGAGAGCACAGGAGGCCATGGAGGAGCAGTCTCCGGGCGCTGATGGCCATCTGCAGTTGTCACACACATCATGCAACACCTTGTCAGCAAGTGGGAGCTGGCCGTGATCTGTAGTCATCAAGGCTCTTCCCTCTTAAAGACAAGCTGATGATGTTGGCTAGAGCTGCAGGGGTTTGCAGGTCCATTCCCTCCTTCCCCAAAATCATTTATCAACCCATGCTCTGGTCTTCTCCACCACCCAAGAAGAGAGGAGATCATACATGCTGGTGTTCTCACAACGTTTACTGCAGCACATTTCTGCAAGATGTTTAGAATGGAATTGATTCCGCTGAACCTTGGCAAACTAAAGAGCAGTGTCTAGTCTAAGCTAATGTTTAGTCTCTCAGTGCAGTGAGGAGACAGATCGGCCCCTCAAGGAGGAGTCTGTCCACCTTCTTAACCACCTTGAGAGATGCCAGCCTTTCACCAGCAGAGGAAACACGGACAAAAAGGGGAAGCAAACATCTGCCTTTGCTCTATGTGAAGTCTGGAATTTGCCCACCATCCTGTGGTGTCTTTGTGGAGACCTCAAGGCCTAAGGATCATCCTAAAGGAGAGAGGAGGAAAAAAAAGAAAACTAGAAGGAGAAATATCTTCATCATGGCAGAACAAAACCCACATATGTCAGAAAGGCCCATTCAGACCAGTTGCTGCCCAAGTAGACCAGCCAGTCACAAAGGGTGATCCTTGATCAAAGATCTCCCTGGAAGGATAGAACTTTAACAGCACTGAGTTCTTGACAGGCAAATACATCACTACCTCTGGTACCAAAAGGAATAGCCCCTCTTCATCCTTAGCCCCACTCCCTGCCAAATCCAAGCTGGAATTGAGAGCGGAAATGTTTGTGCATAGCTAGCAAAGCTCGTTGGAAAAATATTGTCAGAACAGATTTCCATCAGAAAATGACACCCCATTGGCTTTGGCAAATTTTTGTTCAGGAACAAAGTGGAGAGAGAAAAAGAAAACATAAATGTCAGTGTGCCCTTTTGACATTTTCCCCAAGAACAAGGATGGGCTTTCTTGCTTTGAAATGACTTTTCCTTGACATTCATTTTCTACATTAAATTCAAAACAAATCAAGTTTTCTACCAAAATGGAATTTGTTGCCTACTCCACTAGACTTTTCCTTTTTGGAATTTGTATTTTGCAGAAATTCTAGAGTGTTGCCTTTTCCCCTGATTCTGAGTGAGATAGAGGATAGTAAAGAAACTCCCATTTTTCTCTGGTGAATCAAAGTGTCATTTTTCAACCCAGCTGGGCCCCTGTCACCTTCTCTGTTAAATTCGCCCTCCTTTTGCTTACTTGTTCTGGAGTAACATCTTGCCATCTTGGAGTGACGTCTTGCCCTTTTCACTGAATTCTTAACTCTAGCACAACTATATTTTGCTTCTGCTCTTCCAGTGTGCCTGGCAGTCCTCTCAAAAAGAAAAAAAAAAAGAAAAAAACCTTTAAAAAAGATTTAAGCTCCATGGTACTACAGGCTCAGCTGGAACCCAGCAGATGTGAAATGTTTACCCTGGAGATTATCAGTTACCTCTACACTTCCAACCTCTTCCCAGAGTTCAACGTTGGCTCTTGGCCTCTTGGAGCAGCAGCTCTCCCTGTCCCCTGCACGTTGGCATGTTCACCCGCTCTCTCTTTCGACATCAAGAGCTGCTCATCTACAAGGACTCCTCTCTCCCTTTCTTGCGCAAGGGGAAGAAACACCGGGAGGAACTCTAATGTGTCTTCTGGAATGAACTACAGCTTCTTTCCTCTTGGGAACTGCCTGATCAAAAGTGAGCTAGTTTTTCCCCTTTATGCAATAGATTCTCAAAGCTTTGGGGAATTTAATTCAAGATTGCATAGGATGGATGTGTTTTGCCAAAGCTTAACCATCTACAGTTAAGTGTCTCATCTAGGATGACTATGTTACCTCTTCCAACAGCAGTAGAGCAGGGAGTGGGATCAAACTGGGAAATGGAAGTCTGTTCCACCACCACAGCACCTACCACCTTTTTTGCAGCAAAACACGGGTGAAGAGGTGTCAAATACCCTTTTTCTCCCTCTTGGAGTCCCTCCACAGCTAATAAGTCTCCTATCTACTAAGTAATAGTGCCTGTATATCAGCATCCACAGCAAAGCTTTGAGGTGGAGTATGACTTCTACTGTGCCATCCTACAAAGTATCATCCATTTGATCTATGGCACTTGGCCTCTCAAGGAGCTCTGGACTGCTACTAAGACACACTGACAGACAGTGAAGAAAAGAAAGCCAAGAATCAGAGACTTTAAATGACGGTGCATAGCTTTGTTGCAAATCCTGGGGGCAGAGGCTCAGATAGGGAAAGAGAAGGATCTGCAAAACCAAAAAGAAAGAAAGAAAGAAAAATAATAATAAAAAGATTGAAAACAGCTACACGAAACCCTTATTTTTTAAGCCAGCTGAAGCTGATGAAATGTCTTCCTCCTTATTCCCGCATCTCTCCTACACATGGTGGATTTATCTTTCTTGAAACTATCTAAATGTTTCCCCGGGGACTTTTTTGCTCAGGTCTGTTCTCCAGTTAGCGAGTGAGCTTGCAAACCTTCAGCCTGTGCTCAGGCTTGCCCAGAAGCACAGGAGGTTTTGAAGCCCATGCCAAGGATTTCCCGTGAGCTCACAGCTCATCCAGACTGTGCTAGGGCCAAACTCCACCAGTGTTTCACCACTGACAGGACCAGGCACTTTGTCAAGGACTGCCCCTCTCCAACTGGTAGACCTGGGGACCTGAAACAGCAATTTGTTGATGTCATCCTGGCTACTGCCCCTGGAGAACCTTGGAGATAGCCTCTGAGCTCAAGTCTGACCATAGCACTTCGATCATCAGCCCTGGGAGTGGCAGATGTTCCAAGGGAGAATGGGCCCCAGGACCATCTTGGTGTGATGGCACTCAGCTGCTGGGCAGAAGAAAGCACTTTAGATAAGAGGCCACTGGAGGTGGGAGCTGGAGCAAGCACAGTGTGTTTGACACCGTCAGCCGCAATTCTCCCAGGTCCCTCTGGAGCAGTGTGAAGAATTACAAGCTCTTCCACCTCCACCACTCCCGACGGACAGCTCTTGGCTCAGCTGGCTCTTGCTGCATATATCAACTCATCCTCATTGGCCTCCCTTTGGGAAGGTGTTCCCTGCCTCCATTGGGACCACTGACACTGTGACCAGTGACCCTCGCTGAGCCGGAGGAATCAAGGCTGACAACTTATTGATAACATCAAGTGACAGCTGAGGTTCTCCATGGACCCAAGCACTCCTGCTTGGACGTGGGCAATGGAGAGGAAGGGGTGTTTTCTCAAGTCCCACCTGGTTTCACACTTTTCTTGCTGTTGCTTCTGCAGTTGATTATTTAGGAAGATTGATTTCTCCTAGCACATTGGAGGCCCTGCTCTACCTCCCAAAGAGGCAGGGTCTCCTGCAGCAACCCACTTGGGCCTCCCATGGAGCTGGTGCTGCATCAAAGCCAAGGGAGAAACCCTAGCCTGCCCCTTTCAGCACAGCCTTCCTTGGCTTGCTTCTCCCTCAAAGAGAGGAGAGAGGAGGAACAGAGCTCCACAGGTACTTAAACAGACACACATGCTATCTTAGTAGGGCTTCAGCTGCTATAAATCAGTCTAGATCTTGCAGCTCAGCAATGATCCTACCAAGAGACAGGCTAGCCCTAAACACTAATCAAAATATTATTTATAGGAAAAAGTTCTCAGTTTAATCTCTTCTCTGTTGATATGTAAAAACTGTGCAGTTGCAGGCATTGCAAAGGGAACATCAACAGCAAGAACCTGTGTCTTTTAATAAATTCCCCCTTATTACAACTACCAGCATGACTATTTCCATCACGCTTTGGGAGAAGGAGATTCAATACTGCATGCTCTTAGATGCCAGACTCAGCCCTGCATTGGCTCACAGCTGCCCGTGGTGCCCCAGCACGTGGACTCCAGCCTGGGCACAGCTCCAGCTGGAGGCAAGAGCAATGTCACACCAACAGGGTGCTATCCCAGAGAATCTAAACACTGCAAGGTCCACTGATA
>JAUBOD010000707.1:636337-654066 GCA_032353885.1 Nothura maculosa | reverse complement strand
ACATGTTAATAAGATCCCCTCTCAGCCTTCTCTTCTCTAAGCCGAACAGGCCCAACTCACGCAGTCTCTCCTCATACAAGAGATGCTCCAGTCCCTATATGGAGAGACTTTTAGTGCCACGGTCCATTTTCACAAGATGGAGGAGCTAAAAACCTGTAGCAAACTCTCCCTGCTTAAGAGCAGCCTGGGTTTAAGAGCTGTTTTCTTCTAGATAATTTGTTCTGGTTTTTTGCTATTTCTATAAAATATTCTTACAAGACCAATAAAAGCCCTGAATTCATAGCAGATCCCATCAGTCTACCTGCAGAAGATCCCCGTTGTTTATGTGGCTGCTGCACACATGGAGCAAACTCAGTTTTATTAATTTGATCTGGATTAGGGCTAAATTACTTTTTTTGGCCGCAGTTTTATTTTGAAGTTAAACAAGCAGGAATTCAATCACAGGGAACCATTCCATATTTTTTTTAATATAAATAATCTGGCAAACCCGACAATGGAGAAAACCCAAACAATTTGTTTTGCTGTTTGAAAGCAAAAACTTTAATTGCAGTTTAGTTTAGTTTAAACTGTCTCCCTATTTCCTTGAAAAAACTACACTTAAGCTTCTTGAATTCAAATTAAATTCCCACTTTGCATTTAATAGAGCACTTTCTGGCGTGGAAATATTGCCACTTATTTTCCATGTCATCCAAAAATGCAGCTTTATTGCTGTTCATTTTTTCTGTGAACTGAACTGAAATGGTTTTTTCTCCTTTGCTCTGCCCCAAGCGCTAACAGATTCAAAGCCACAGGCCAAATAGAAGGCTCCAATATACAAATAGGAAGCTTCAATAGACACTCTTGGGTGGCCAAGCCTGTGGCCAAAGCAGGGATTTGAAGTTCTACTTTAAATGCATCTTGTTGTTCTAGCTGATAAGGATGTATATAAAAAAACATTGTTAACGAGAGGCATAAGAATTCATACGAGCTTTGTAATGCAATGTATTAGTAACATGATGGGCTTTGGAGTGACCTCCATGGTCATTCAAAGCAAGCCACAGCATCTGCTAGCTGGGCAGACCTGGCCAGGAATTCCCTCCTACTTGCTCTTCGGGCCATTGATTCCTCTCCCTTCCTTTTTATTATGTTTAATGATCCCTTGCACGCATTTTGCAGCCTCCTCTGAGATAATCAGGTTGTAGTGCTTGAGTCCACCTCCATTCCCACAAAGAAAAAGGAAAGAAAGAGTGATAAAATGCAGGGATGTATTTGCAGATGAGAGGCTGAGAGGTGGAGAACATGTTGCCTTTCATACCTGGGGTGAGAAGAGAATGCATGTTGCTTTCTCATGCTGCAGTACAAGTGGTCATGAGATTTTCTATATCACTCTCCAAACTGGGTTGAGAATGAGAACCTGCAGCTCAATGAGACTCTACCTATAGGTCATCCTTCCCTGGTGTATTAGGTGTGTGGCGCCTATATTCAGATATTTCATAGCACACAAAAAAAAGGCAAATACCCTGCATCCTAGTAGATGTCAGTTCTTTTGCAACTACCGAGCAAACCATGTCCTTCCCAACAGCTAAACCTGAGAAAACTTTTTAATAAAAGTATAATTTATCTCCCAAGGAAAAAAAAATAACAGAGAAGGAATGGGAAAAAAATCAACACCACAAATCAGGCAAATCTGCAGGTAATGGTGGATCTGCAGAGATCCTGCTTAGACTGAAGCGTGAGGAAACTCTATTGATTTCACTGCACCTCCACTGCCTGACCCATTAAGAACGGCTCACTGCCAAGGTGCTGAGACAGTCACATTGCACTTTGCTACCTCCTTAGGCATCTCTTGCACCTGCATATGCCCAACACCTCAGCTTTTACATTTCTTTAGTTTGGCAACAAATCCACGAGGTAAGTTCACCTAAGCTGCTAAGTGAGAGGTTATTAGGAGGCAACTCAAATGGAGTTGAAGGATTTTAGGAGACAGAAGACCTAAGAGGGAGGTGTTCGTAACCTAGTTTGAAAGTGCTACATCCAGTCAAGGTCTAAACTTGTAAGGGGGGCTACAAGGACTCAGTTAGTAGCTGGAAATTGCTGTGCCCAGCTTGGGCCACCAGTGGTTTGAGTGCTCAGTGTCCCCAGGCACTCCTAGAGAGCAGGAAGGGAAAAATGCTTCAGAGGGTCTTTCTTTCCACTCAGACCTGCAGCCTGGCTGGGGAATAAGTGGGCAAGAGAGTCTCTGGAGGTGCTGGTCACTCCCCACTCATCAGGAATGGAGCCTGGACAGCCGGAACATGGGTGGACAGATGAGGAGAGTGACCCAAGAAGTGCTCTCCTCAAGCATGGCCATATCTCACATGCCCCTGGGCCAGCAAGTCTATGGTGATGCCCCATTGCCACATGTGATTTCTAATCTCTTGGCAGGACGAAAGTCCTCCACCTTCATCTTTGCAAGACGTCCAAGAAACCTAGAAGAATGTCTATAAGCATCCTAATCTCCCAAATATAGAGCTTAGAGAGAGAAGAGGGAGAATATGTGGAAAACAACTGGAGGGTCACCCATTGACACCCCGTTAGGGTTGATCTTCCTACACCCTTGGGTATGTGGCTCAGCCACATTCATCACACCACTGAATGGGCTCTGCAAAAGGCTGCTCCTGAATTTGTGATGGGCTTGATTAAGACTGAGTTAATAGAAAATGCTGCATATCAGCAGGGAGTCACCAAGGCAGAGGGAAAGCCTGACAGGCACAGGTCTAGCCTGAATTTAGAGTCCTGCCTTTGCATCCAAGGTTGACTTGAAACCTAATCCAGTTCTGTTATCGTGCACCCTCCAGATGAAATAAATCAGGGCCTGCTCAGCTCGGTGGTGAAAACTTCACTGGAGAAAACTCCTCCACATGGGAAAAGATTTTGGAAATACCCATCCTAAACCTGCAGTAGGTTCCAAATCTTCCAATGGGAAGAACGGGCTGTCCTTCCCAATTTTCTTCCCAAGCCTCCCTGTTCATTTTCCAACATCCAGCATTTTTCCTGGAAGATGACTGGGTCAGTGGTTTTCCATATAGTTCATAATTCACCCCTCATAGGTCAACATAGAGATTTTTATCTCAACTCTGAGTTCCCATTAACCTAGGAGATTAAGGTCCCATTATTCCAATGGATGAGTCTTGAACAGCTTATTTTTCAGCTTGATCCAGTTTCCTATCCAAAGTAAAGAGAACTACTTAAGAACTGAAAACCAGTCATAATTCAGGTTTGCCTGGGTACCCTGCAGGGCAGACCCACTTGCTATGGGGTGTCTTGGATTTATCCCTCAGACAGTGGAAGATAAAGAACACATTATATAAACCCCTAATCACTGTCTAGAATCAGGCTCTTAACAGGAGCAGATTTTTCCAGACAAGTCTCTGATATTCTCTCATTCTTCCCTAGGTAAATATCCACATCTCCCTTTCTTTCAATATTTTGGAATTTCCATTTCTAGTCTCACTCCAACCTTTAACGCTCAGTGCAGGGACTTGGAGGTGATATGCATGGAGCTTGGCACAACACAGCTTTCCCCTCCCATTCTAACCTATCACTTACCCACTCGAAATGCATGAGGGGGAACAGGGAATGCACAGATTTTGAGACACCTGCTGTAATCCACACTGGAATGCTCCTGAAAAGACACAGAAGAAATTCTTAAGATACATTTCCCCTTAAACCACAATATATTCCATATGCCCCAAAAGCAGGAGAAAAGGGAGCTAGTACTTCCAGTTACCTCTACTAAATGCATGGCTCTCAGCTGAGGGGGTGGAAGGGCAGGCAGAGCTTATCAGCATTTTCTCTGACTTCACAGCTGGAAGAAATTTACAGCCAAATACACCCTCCCATTGCAAAGGAGGGATAAGCCTGCCCAAAAGTGCTTACAAGTCATGCTGTTAGCAGAGGATCAAGAGTTTGGATCACCTTTATTGCTGGCCACCATGAATGTGCACCCAAGGGCTCTTGCTGGTGGCTGATGTGACCATGCAAACATCTCTAGGGAGATTATCTTGCTGGCAAACACATTGTTAAGGTTACTGGAGAACATCCATCCTTCAGAATAATGTTGACCGAGCACCTTTTTCCTTTGTTCTCTTCCTCCTTGGAAGGTCCATGATCAACTATCTTTTGTACATGGCATGCAAGAAGAAATACTTTCTGCCTGGAAGCCCTTGGGTCCCACAGACCTGAACAGATATGCACCTAGAATCCATTTTTTCAACATTTTGTGGCTTCCTTGAGACCTCACAGTTAAGCAGGCAGCATTTTCTCTCTCAAATTCATCTGTTTGTGACACAGACATAGTAGGAATGACCTAATACTCTGCCGCAATTTCAGCAGCATCTCAATTCATCTGTAGAATTTAGACAGGCATTAAAATAATGTTTTTTTATAACCCTTTTAATTACTTATCATTCAGCACTGTGCTTAATTCTACAGTTTTTAAAGGCATGGCTGAGCTCCTGGAGTCCTGCCTGCTGCAGTGCAGAGGTGAGCTCTGTGCAGCAGGGAGCCGGGCTCAAGTGCTCAGACCTGAGCTTGCCTTTAAGAGCAGTTGTTAACTGGGGTCCTAGGAAGAGGGTGAGGTGGGTACAGAACTCCATTGGCATCGCTGGTTCCAAAATTAAGGTCAGGTAAACACCAGCCCCACTAACCAAGGCACTGCTTAAAATGCTATCATTTTACCTCCTAATTTCTGAGTATTTTTTAATAATAATAATGATAATAATAAGAAAGCTAATTCTGGATTTCCTTTCAGAGTAAGTTTTTCTGCATTTGTGTTTTTTTCCAATTACATAAAAACATTTCTCAGTAGGATCTCCAGAGCAAGAAACCCTGTATGTACCTGTGTGCACGTGGCCCCTGGTGCACAAGAAAAAAGTGTTCACAGCTAAACTAGGCTTTGCAGACCAGGCCTTGGGAAAGCCAAGTATAAAAACAGTGCGTTTGCAGCAACAGAAAAGAGAGTCCATGAGGCAGCAGATGTAAAACTCAAGGTTTCAATATGCTGTAGCAAATAACCAATGAAAGAATAATGACTTGAAAGATGCCGGGCCAAGCTCTGTGCTGGCCTAACTCCACCAAAGCCCATGGAGAGGGGCCAGCAGCGGATGTTTCCCACTTCGTCAGTTGAATGTGCAAAGTTTATTTTCCAAGTCACCCTCCTCTTATTTAAATTCCCCGTCATTGATCGATGGGTGTCCCAAAGATGCTGAGTGGAGAAATCTGTCGTTTACAGAGCTGGTACTTTGCTGAATAAAAACAAAAGGTCCCCAGTCTGCAAATGGCAAAGATATTGCTTCAAGTAGCTGCCAAAGCACAAGATAAAAGCAAAATCAGAAGTTAGAGGCTGCGCGAGCTGAGGGACACTGCCAATTTTTAAAACGATTATCCCGGCAGATAGAGTATGATGCGACAAAAGTCCCGCTGTGGAAGCACTGCCAATTTTTTAAACACTGGCATTTAATCTCTTGGCAATAATGTGAGTCCAACTGGGCTTTTATTTTCATTTCTACAGTTATTTGCATCCATAATCACTCCAACATGCAGTCTGAAGAAGGTTAATTTACTCTTCAATTAATAGTCAATGGCAAATCCAAATGGAGCTATTGGGACTGATCCAGCAGCCAATGTCCCTGGTATAAGAGCTGGAACACAAGGAGGAGGGCAGCACTTGTCAAGGGCCTGATTCTCTTTCCACCCCATGTTCTTTCCAGAACAGCTGATAAAGGACACAACAGATTAAAACCAGTCACATACAAGCAAAAATCCTCCTCGATTGTCTCAGAGGAAATTTTATGGGATTTCCAAGAGCTTTGAAGGATCGAGGACCCAAGGCAAACATTTGGTAGGAATCATAGGTTATGATTTTCTCAGGCAGCAGAGCATCGTGCTATGATCCAGGTTGCACCTGCAGCATGCACAGAGGTGAAAACAGGAGCAAAGGGCATGTGGCCACGAGTGAAATGGGACCAGAGGCTCCTGGGGAAGGAGCCAAGAAGGAGATCTGCGAATGGCTGTGAAAGCAGCAAGATGCTGGTCAGGATCAGCACTCAAATCTGGATATAGAAAGGAAATCAAACTGCTTGCTCTTATTATTTGTAAGTGAAACATCCAAAGTTCAGTTGCAACTATATAAATATATATCCATGCTGCCATTGCAGTACTAGAGCAATAGAGAGCACACCTATGTAGACAGGTCCAAGCCCTGTCCCTTAGCACTGGCCATGAAGCAAGGGAGCAAGCGAGCAGGAGGTCACGGGATAACCATGGATAACAGAGATTTGTCCCAGTGAGACTGTCCCAGTTGCCCAGCCATGCCATTGCCCTGGATGTTTACAGAGGAACATAACATGGAGTCCCCAGTGGGCCACTCATGTCCAGAAAGTCAAAGCACAAGAGTCGCCTCATGGAGCTAAAATAGCTGGTCCCAGGGCTGTTAATGAAAGGCTCCTTCAGTGCGGAGCTGTGAAAGAAGCCCTGTGCCTTTCCTGAACCTCATGACAGTTTTGTTTTTCTTCAAACCTCAGCTTCTGGAGTCCTGTAATTACAGGATAGCTCAGCCTTAGTTAAAAGAGAAAGGGGAATAGTTGGAGATCTCCTGGCTGGAGAGGCTGGAATGACGTGAGCCTATGGAGCAGCAGCAGTAAGCAAGTGAGAAACATGCCCTGCTATTATTGATGTCATTACTGTTGAAAATGACAACCTGAATATTTGAAGGTGAATTCTGAATGCTTGGATATGTGATCTATGGATGAGACAGGAGCACCAGAGGAGTGATGGTGGCAAAGCCTGCACTTGAGCAGGTCCTGCTCGTCTTCATTTTAGATCCTCATCCACAACAGGAGAACCAAGGCAGGACAAGTTCCCCAAATGCAGGGTCTAGAGCTTCATTCTAGAAGATTCCTGAAGCAACAGCCAATCCAGGCCACAACATGCAGCATCGGAAGCATCTCCTGATGGAGGGCAGCTCTATCTCCCCGACCTTGCATGGGAAGGTGGGCAGGGGACAAGAGCCCAGAGCAGGTCCATGCATGGGCATGGCTGCAAGCGGGAATCTTGGCAGAGATGGCTCCTCAATGTCTCCAAGTGAAATGGATTAGGAGATCTCTTTCAATCAGGCTGAATTATGAGTGCAGCGATTTGCTGGACATTTTACATAAACCAGAAGATGTGTTATCTGATGAAAATTGGTTAATTTAATATCCCAGCCTGACAAGCACAGAACTGTACATCTCCTGGAGAATTTAGCAGTGCAGATGATTTTACTTAGCCAGAAGGATTGAGCAATCAGTTCCCCTTTCTTCTCTTCAAAACTCACTTCAGAAAACAGATCAGAGAAACTCTCAGGAAGGGGTGGTGTCAGTGTTACCAACACCCAGAGAAACCAAAAGGCTTTTCCTTTTTAAATGAGAAGACATTGCAGAATTGTATGAACTCTACCACTTCCACTCCAAAGGTCAGTTTGGGGGGAGGTCTTAATGTCAGGAAGCAGATCAGATCTAGGTCTCATCGTCACCTTGAGGATGCAGAACATGTCTCCTCCTATCTGAAGGCTAAACTCCAGAGCAAATCTTCAGCTTATGTTGCTCCAGTGATGGAGGTCCTCCTGGGAGCCGTCTCCAGGAGGACACACTGGTGGAAAGGGAACAGACCTCTCAAGCTATGGCTAAGTGAGCATGGGTGGAATCCTGAGCTTCTCCGGACTTTCTTCCTCCAGTTATACTTGATAACAGGGGTTTGCTCAGAGATAATTGGTAGACAGATAACCTGGCCTTGGAAACAGACTCATGCTCTTCTTTACCCTCCAGTAAGGACCTAACCAGACATGAATGTCCCAGCAGAGTGCTCCAACAGACACAGATTTTCATTGCGGTCAGCAAATAAGCCCAAGGCTACGCTTGCTTTCACATGGAAGTCTTTCTAGGCTGAACCACAATGGGGTAGGTTCAAAACACAACTACAGGGAGGATCAGAGTTGCTCCTCTAGCCTTTGCAGACTGTCCAAGAAGCATAAGTCACACAAAACCCTTTCATTTCCCTGACCTTTTTCCATAAAGGCAAAAGACCAAAGCAGTTGGCAAAGACTGATAAACCTTTCCTGACTGCCCTGTGAAAAAGAAAACAGATGGATAACTCCATATAAACCAAGCCCTGTTGAAGCACATGCCATTGGGCAGCTGAGAATTGAAAAGTCATGGCCTACATGTCACATGCATTCCTTGCACTTTGGACTGAAAAGAGACACCCACTGCTGTAGACATAATACAGAGTTGTAATTATGCCGACTTTATCTGCATTGGCAATCTTATCCAAACTCAAGGTTTTTATTATAATTAAAGGCTATTATGATTTGTGGTTATATTTCTAAGCAGCACATAATTAAGTGGTAGAACTTATTGCCATAAGATGTCGAAGAAGCCAAAAGCACAAATTGCTTCAAATAGCAATTAAAGACATTGAAGTCCATGAAGGGTTGTTGCACACAAGGATGTGGGTATGACCCACAACTCAGGAGGTCTTCAGCAGCATATTGCATTGAGTTGGAAGGCCCTTAGAAAGCATCACCATGGGCTTGCCATGGTCTTCTGCACTAGACATTTGCTACTGGCACTATGTGAAACAGGATATTGGGTTAGATGCATCTTTGATCTGAGCCAGCACATCTACTCTGATGTCCATATAGCAAGATCTCTAAGAGAGCTCCTTGTTCCAAAAGGCACAGGGCCAGGACCAATCTAGATTGTGGTTTAACACTACAAGATATGGATATGACTTGAAAGCTGTGTCTTTGGCTAGACTGAGACGGAGCATCAGGTCAGGAGATTGATACATCTTCATTGCTTCATCTTCTGAAGTCCTCCAGAATGGGAGTTTCTATTTAAAAAGTTCTCTACAACTGGGAAGAAAATCTTGAAAAACACATGTTGCAATGTTCCTTATAGCTTTCTGACTGCCTAAGTTGGCAATGCTTAAAAAAGTAAAAGATCAGGGAGGACATGAACATCAGCCCTATCCACAGGATAGGAAGCAGCTGCCCCAGTTGTGTTGATTACAGGGATCAGCACAGCCAGAATTCAAGAGATGATCTTCAGGCTGGGGAAACCATCTTCCCAGTTATGCGATGCCCCCTCCATTTGGAGGCCTGATCAAACAGTTCCCAATGGAGGGGAAACTAGATGAATCTTTGGTTTAACATCTCAGAGTTTTGCTCCAGGTCTACATAAAACTAAACTTGTGTGTGTGTCAGGCAATAACAATCTGATAGAGTTGCTCAAGGACTTTGTATGGCACTAGAGAAAAGCACCTCTTTAATTTCAAGCAAAGCAACTGAAGAACTATCAGACCAAAACCACTGCAGGATTAAATTGGCCGAGCTACATACAAAGCAAGAGAACTAATTTTTTTTTTCTTTCAACAACAGTCTCTGGAATGTATGTTTCAAATCTTACTGCACTGCTGTCTTGATGATGACACTCTGAGGTACATTGGGAAGGGCAGAACCTTGGATCTGCTTGACTATGGATCCTCCAGGAAGGGTTGCATTCCAGTTTCTTTCACAAAAACCTAGGATGCTGAGTAGGTCCTGGGATCCCATGCCCTTGCAGGAGGTATAAAACATCCTCACCCTCATGGTGAAGAGCCACTGCAAGGGTAAATGCCTAAACATTACTCAGGAGGGAAAAACTGGTGATATTTCATCAAATCAAAGAGATTCCTGTTCAAAGAGGTCAGAGCTTTAGAGGGCAACAGGCAACTTTTTGATAGGATAAATATTCTCCCAAATGGGACACGTCCTTGTGTCCACTTAGACAATTCCTGGCAACAGCCACAGTATGAGGACAGTGCTGGGGATGGCAAGAGGTGAAGATTAGCCTCTTGTCCAGGCTATGCAGGCAAACAGAGTGACAGCTGTCTATCAAAGGCATTTTAAAAGCCCAGTAAGCCTCCTAGAGCAACCTGAAATTTCCTCTGCTAGGAATGTCATCAAACGACTGCATGGAAAACAAGCTGATTTCTCAGCAGTCTCTTGTTGAAGTCAATTCTTACTGGTGAATCCAGATATAGTGACCAAGAAGTGTGAAACTGAGAAAGTTTACAGGTATTTTTCAGGGCTGTAAATGACATTGTGAAGTAAAAACAAAGTAAAATCTGGTCTTAAAAAATCAGGCCTACACATTTTATCGGTGGATAAATTTGCAAGGACAGAGAGGTGTCATGATCAAAACTAGCTCTTCAGCTTTTTCCAAAAGGAAGTTCATGGGAAACGTCATTTGAGAAGTCTCAATGTTCAATCTGTGAACGTTTTCAACCCACTGATTTTTTGGCCAGCTGAGGTCTAGAGAGGACTCCTTGCCTTGAGCTGGTTAGAGAAAACCTTAATGAATAATAAGGTTAATTAATGCAGGCTGGTGCAGATGCAGGGATGGGATGACTCAGCATCTTGCTGCCATAAGCCGGAGTGTTCATACATCACATTAGGCAATCCTAAAGGGAAGATGACAGCGTTCAGGATGCCGCAGCACGGAGTGACAGGGGCAGTTTGCTGAGTCCGAGGGGAATCTTTAGGTGAACTTAGGCCATGGCTGATGTGAGGCCACACAAAGGGTAGGAAGCAGTGATGTCTCCATACTAGCAAATCAGCTCAGATTTGCCCCTTGGGCAATAGGCAGAACAACCACCCTTATATACAATGAGTTTTACCTGGACTCCTGGCATCGCTGTGCAGAGCCCTAAGAACACAACTGCCGTAAGACATCAAAGCAAGAATCCTTTTTTCCCCTTATTTTGGCCAGGGAGATCTCTGAGAAGCTGTTTTTTGTCAGCAGCTGCAAGACAGAAGCACAGACTAGTGAACACACATTTTGGCAAGTAATGAATGTGGCACATAACTGGAAAATAAGTTGCTCTAAAAGGAGAAATATTTTAGGCTCATGAGAAGGCGAGATTCTTTTCAACTTTCCAGACAGATTATATTGGCCAGTTCGCTTACCATTTATCACCTTACCTAGCAATTTACAACCTGTAGATTTGCTCTTTTTAGCCTTACAAAACATGCTTGGCTTCCCAAGTCTCCCTGGCATGAGTCGAGCTGCTCTGTGCCTGTGCAGGGCTGCTTGGGTCCGAGTTAGCAGCACCATTTTATTGAATCAAATCTGCTTAAGTGAATGATTTAGCAAAGGTTTCTTCTTGCTGTCCACTGCAAGCAATCTAAGTGCCTTCTAATTCATAGTCTCAGGTTCTATATTTATAGTCTCGGAGCAGTTCTTGGACACAAGACTCTGCTGTGAGAAGGAACAGGGAGCTGGTTTTTCTTCCATGGTTGTTTTTCTCCTGTGTTTCCAGATTGACTTAGCGTGGGACCATGTTCAGGTTGTAGGAGATGGCTTGCTTAGCAGCAGAGACACTTCTTCAAAGCAACAGCCTTTCCCATAACCAGCCAAGCCGCCGGTTTCCACGCTCACCTCCCCAAAATCCATTGTACATCCAGATCCCTTCAGCAAAGAATGCGGCCCTGTCAAATCTCAGGCCCGGAGCAGGAGACGCTCACGCTGCCCTGACCCCCTGCTCCCTGCAGCCCAGCCCGGCTCCGCCGCATCCCTG
The DNA here is from genome assembly GCA_032353885.1 of Nothura maculosa. Lineage (NCBI taxonomy): Eukaryota > Metazoa > Chordata > Aves > Tinamiformes > Tinamidae > Nothura > Nothura maculosa. The sequence goes on along the minus strand of JAUBOD010000707.1, from coordinate 642,450 downwards.
GCCTCTCTCTGCTCCATGACCCGCCGTGCCAGACACGGCCCCGCAGCAGTGCCACGCGGCGGGGGGCGGCCGCGGGGCCTCCACGCTGCGCAGACGCCTGGAGCCTCCTTCCTCCTACTGCGGGACACCAAGGGCCCAAATGCTTTTGGCTGTCCCCTAGCCTTGCTCCGGTGCCCTTTCCCTCCTCACATGACCCGCGTGAACCTCTCTTTGCCGCATGGCCAAGCACGGTGTTGTCTCACCCGTCAACACTGGAGAAATCCGAGAAGGCTGAGAATGCACCGGCCCTGGCCCAGGCGTGCCTTTATTCTGGCTCGTGCGGAGCATCCCAGAAAAATGCAGCTGTCTCGAGCCAGGATCATTCCTGTAAAGTATGAGAGACTCGTCCTCCTGCCTTTTTTTTTTCCCTGATTTATTTATTCACTGCATAACAGCTTGTCCACAAGCATCCCAGCTTGGTTAAATCTTCGACATGTAAAACATCTCCAGAAATTCTTGCTGCCATCCAACAAGAAAAATAGGTAGGACTTTGCCTTTTTTTTTTTTTTTTTTTTTTTTTTTTTTTACAAGGCTCCTCACTTTTCTTCCGTGCTTTCTTCTTTCCAGGGCGACTTCGTCTCTGGCTTTCCCAAAGCAGGGCACTCATTTATCAGGCTTGCGAGTTCTTACGCATTGGCAGACTCGGCGGCTTTCCGTTTGGCTCGGGGCTTTCAGCCGCCATATGGAATGAGTTGCACGTTTTCACTCCTTATCAGAGTTTAAGATGGAAATATTTCCTTGATTCTTCTCGGGGTATTTCTGCAATTGCACACATGCTGGGAGTATTTAACCCTGACATTGCTGATGAGTAGCTGTTACTATTAAAGTGCCATCAAAGATTGAACTGAAAATCTTTTACAGCAAACTACGCCAGTGATTTGATTCTGTTCCTAGTTACAGATATTTCCTTTAATAGCGTTGGAGTTACATGCGTGTAACAGAGAAGAATCTGGCTCGCTGTCTATTTGTCTGTCTGCCTGTCTCTCTAAAGAGACAACTTTTCCTCCCTCTCCACATCCCGATCCAGTTTTGCTGTGATACTATTGTAGTTCTGATGGTCTAAGGAGGTAAGAAAAGCCATTCCCTCTCCACCCTGCCTTTATTAAACTAGATGACAGCTGGAGACAGACAGTTTTTCAGGCACTGGTCTTCCATGGATGAGTATACCGCTGCTATGCATCTTCCTTGGCAATTTTTTTTCTTTCTCCCTTATATGCAAAGACATGCATCATACTCACAGCTTGCTCCAGCCCCCTTTCTTTGCACAGGCTACCAGTTAGAGCTGTCATGGCAAATGGAGTGTGACCCCATCAAAGCCAAGTGAAGCTCGATGAATTAGCAGCGATAGAAGGGAAAGCAGAGCAGCCCTCCAAGACCACCTCCAGCCTGGGAAGCTCTGAAGATCGGAACACTCGATTGAACTATTGCTCCAGCTTTCTCAGCCAGGTCACACAACTACAGGTGAGAGGCCACCAAGGGATGTTTCCTATGAGAGATGCTGAAGCCTGTGTATGTTGTCCATAATCCATGGATTCCAACGGAACTTATCCCTCAAAGCACAGAAGGTGCAAAGAGGCTGGTTGTTCCAAGAATGCTACAAGCTGTTGGATGACATCGCTGTGGATGGACAGATGTGTGTGCAAAGTGGCTAAAGCATCTGCTAAGTAAGTAGAGGAAGCTGAGAGTGAAGGATGAAACCTCTAGATCCAACTGCAGCAGAAGTAAAACCGCAAATATGACATAAGATCTGGATCTTTGGTAGGTTTGGACTTCTTCAGGGCCTCTACCAAGATGAAGATCTTCCAAGATATTCCACCATGAGAGGTATAGTCTACTTCAATTCATTCTGCATAGCGTTTGACAGCTTGCTGAAAAAAAAAAAAAGCACACGATTGGGCTCTGTAAAAATAGACATTTAACACACTTGTCAGTTCTACTTTTCTCATTGTATGTAGTTTCTGGAAATGTTCAGGGCAGTTCTTTATGATCCTAAAACTTAGTCCACAGTAGTGAAATACATAGGCCTTCAGTGGGAAGGGAATTGAGCACAACTTTAAGGCTGTGGAAGGCTGCCAGAAGGTTGTAAAGCAATATTATTATAAATGGAACTCAAAATCTGGTGTCTATACATCTAAGATTGGATACAAGCCCTCCATTTGATTATTCTTGGTCAAGTTTGATGTTTTCCTCCATGTTAGCTTCCCCTGATTGTGCAGATGACCTTAGAGTGTTTCACTGTTAGCACCATGTTTTCCCCAAAAGCTCAGTATTAGTCCCATATTGTCAGATCCACTGGTTTCAGCATTACCTCCACCAATTCGAGTATTAGCTCCAACTGTCAGAACTTCACATGGATGGTGAATGTACATCACCATCCATCTCCAAAGCTGTTAGGAGAATATGGTTTCCAGGGAAATCCAAGCCAATACTAGCTTCCTCTTCTTCTGTTCCTACAGTTAAATCATCAGAGAAAGAAATGCATGAGTGTTTTTCAAGGCTTCTCTCTTCCCAGTTCAAAACATAAATAAATAAATATGTCTAAAAGATCACAAAGGGCAATGGAATCTAGTGTCCAAGTTCCAACATAATTGGTTGGCAAGACCTGAGGTTACACTGAGGCTGCAGCCATGCAGTATAGGACACTGGAGGCACAGTATTCAGTTATTTATCCGTCTATAGCTGGCTCCAGAGGCCAGGAAAGCTAGACAGAACCATGTCCTCTGCATACCATTCTGCCCATGAGGTTAGAAGATGGTAGACCTTCCCATGGCCAGGTGGAGACCCTGCAAGGTTCCTGACAAAAGATAGATCGAGTAGAGGCAGAATAGACTCACCAAAGGACCAAAAAGCAAGAATTCATTTATAATAGCCAACAGAGTGCACACACCCCCCGGGCCAATGCCGCAGCTCAGCTTCCCCATTTGGTTCACAGCGGCAACCAGCCATGTCTGGAAGTGGCCAAATCTGGGCCAGCCAAAGAATTTTCCTCCTGCTTCCTCATAACCAAGGAACCTGCAAGATCACAGGTCTCTTTGAACACTTGGGAAAAGTAATAGGGAAAAAAATAGCAAACTGTTGGCCAATTTTTGGTCTTGATTATTGAAGGCCAAATATTTTTAAAGTCTCATTCAGCTTCCCATGTCTTAGTCCTTCCACACCCACCCGTTCAATACAGAAAGGCAGTTGACCCATAGGATAATTTGGGTTGAGTTCCTAGCAAGCAAATGACATTTCCCTATTGTGGTAAGCCTGGAAAGGCATGGTGTTAGCTTTTTCTAAGACAATTCTTTCCTATGTTCAAAGGAAACCCTAGATAGGTTTTCTAAACTGCTTTCCAGCCCTTTGAGTGAACAGGAGACTTTGAAAACATATTTTGAAATCCTTCTCCTCATCCTGCTGCATCTGTTCTTTTTCGTCTCCATCTGGACAGCAGTGCAGGTACACAGACTGGATCCTGGCCTTTGGCCCATATGATCTTTCCAAGTAATTTTTGGACATGGAATGAAAAATCAGTCCAAAGCTCACTCTGCAAAGGGCTTTTATTTCCACTTGAGTCCACTTCAAGGGGCTGCAACAGCCTTAGTTTTTGTTATTCTAGTTCCCCTATCCAAAATAATAGCCGACTTGATCCAAAGTTTGGATTGAGAGAATTATTGGATGCTGACTGAAAAGTGAATAGCAGAAGCCACATCTCTTTGCTTGTATCTCTAGAGCTGTCTCTGGACCACTAATTGCACATGAGATTAAGTCCTCACTGTCATTCTCTAACTCAAGATCAAACTCCTGGACTGACTTCACACAGTTTCCTTAAGCAGAATTAAGAGCTGACACAGGCAAGCAATGCCAATATTTATCCAGCAGGAAAAGCAGAGCTCTGGAAGTGACACTAGCTGGTCAAGAGCAGGCACCTGGAGCACGACATGACTGCTGGCTGCAAGATCCCATGTTTGTGGAGAGGGAAAATGAGACTCAAGACGACTCAGCCAACACACAACTAAGTTCTTGCTAGTTCAGTTGGTGAAGGAGGGAGTTTTCATTGGTAAACAGGTGAGAAGATGTAACTAATAAGGCATAGTGCTGGATACTAGAGGAGGGAAAGGGAAAAATGAATCACATCTACCTGCAATTTAAATAAATAATCAACCAGCCCAGAAGGGAAGTCCCTTTCAGCTGTCCCCAAATACTTGGGTTGACAGAACAGGTGTTTTGGCTTCTCCCAAAGCACTGTTGAAACTTACGGACATAACAAGGGAGCTGAAGCATGGGAAAGCAACAGAGCCAAGACTTCCCAGCAGGGCAGAGCTGCATCGAGTTTGGCAAGGCCAGACTTGTCTTTAGCTTCACCCTCCTCTGCAGGTGCTTTATTGACAGCTGGTGACAGGGTGACACTGTGCCCTTGGGGAGGGGAACACAGGTGCCATTCAGATGGATGGAAGCATGGTCCTGTTGACCACATCCCAGGAACGCTGGTTGGAAACACATGAAAGAGGAAGGGAGGGAGAAGAGGAGAGCACAGCCACACACAGATTAGAAGCTGCGATCCTGGTTTTCCAAAGTAAATGTTCAGCTGTTCTGACTCGACATCCTGCTTCCTCAAGCAGCCAGGACATCATTCCTTCTGTGCCATGAGCCACCCTTTCCATGCACAGCCACACTGCTCTGGGCTCCCTTTCCAAGACCAGATGGGGGTCAAGGTGGCCAATGTCTTTTCCAGTTGTGATGGATTCTATCATCTCCCTGTGCAGAAAGCTCAGCCTTTGCTATGACAAAAAATTAGACAAGAATTTCCTCTCTAAAGAAATTCTCAAACACTTCATTTTTTATTTCTCCCACTTTGGGCTGGGGCAGACAGAGGAAGCTGTAATTTTAGCAATTATTAGCAAACTCTAATCCAAACCAAATTCTGATCAAATACTAGTTGTCCATTTGTTGTTTGCCCAACAGTGAATTTTCAGTCTAGTAGAGCCCTAATCTGTCCTACAGCATCTAGCCCATTTTACATAGGAGCTAATCAGACATGACTAGTTGACATCTAGGCTGTAAACTATCAATTAATCCAAGTGCAGCAAGAATGAGAACCAGGACCTAGAAATATTTTCTATAGTTTAGATAGACAGTCAGTGCCCTTTTCCTCATGAAATGGCAGATTTGAATGCAAGGAAAAACCCTAAATCATTTCACTTCCATAACTATGTGAAGAAACACTTCCTTTCTCGCAACTCACTTGGGCGAGTAAGAAAGTTTCCAGATTTTCTCAGGTCTATTCTTTAAAATACAAAGTAAAGCTATTCCTGGAAAACATTGCTTTTCTTGCATGCCAGAGTGTTTGCTTTGGAGGATACAGGAATATATTCATCACTAGGATGGAAAATAAGGATCGAGTATTCAGCAGCTGTTGACCTCCTGTGTCCTCCTCTATGAAACAGTTCAGCAGGTGCATATCTAGGTTTATCACAGCAAAATAAAAAGGCATGGTTAAGTATGTGTTCAATAGGCACATGCAGGTGAAGATGGTGCCATGCTCAGCATGTGGCCAGAGATGATTTGCACTTAGTTGCCAGACTGCAAGCAAATTCGGTGATTTCCTTTGCTTTGTTGAGTAGCCACAAGCTGGACGATGCCCTTCAGGTCAATGGATTTGAATAAATACTTGACATAAAGCATTCAGGTGTCTTACTGGCTCAGGACTTGGTGAAATACAAGTGCTTCCTAAGATTGCCCTTGGGCAGGATTCTTGGCTTTACACAAGCCCTCTCTCTCCCATGTACCTTGTCAAATACAGGAATCTGGAGAGTCCAGCACTCTCTCTTGGTCCTGGCTGCCCAAGCCCACGTCTGCTGAAATGTTCTCCACTCCATCGCCTTGCAGGCTTGCCAGTCCCTTAGATATTGGCTTGGAAAACATTTGCCATCCATGGAGGTGAACAGAAGGAAAAAGCAGGGAAGAAACAAAGGAGCCAAAGCTGGAAGCAGATCCGCCTAGCCATACGCAACCCAAAGGTCCTCTCTTCTAAATAAGTGGAGAAGAATGAGGCAATAGCTGACTTTGTTGTATATCATCATACTCAGGTTATC
>JAUBOD010000707.1:591982-625101 GCA_032353885.1 Nothura maculosa | reverse complement strand
CACTGAGAAGAGTTTGGCCCCTTCCTCCCTGCATTCATCCTTCAGATATTTATACATCAGATCTCCTCTTAGTTCTTCTATTCTCCCGGCTAAACAGACCCAACTCACTCAGTCTTTCCTCGTACAAGAGATGCTCCAATCATCTCTGTCACTCTGTGATGGACCCTCTCTAGAAGCTCCACATTCCTCTTGTTCTGAGAAGCCCAGAACTGCTCCCAATTCTCCAGGTGCGGCCTCACCAGAGCTGAGTAGAGGGGCAGGATCCCCTCCCTTGACCACTTGGCAACACTCCTCCTGATGCAGCCAGGATCCCATTGGCCTCCTTGGCCACAAGGGCTCTGCTGATTCATGGTTAACTTGGTGTCAACCAGGACTCCCAGATCCCTCTCCATAGAGCTGCTTTCCAGCAGGTCAACCCCTATTCTGTGCTGGTGCCTGGGGTTATTCCTCCCCAGCTGCAGGACGCTGTACTTGTCCTTGTTGAACCTCATGAGGTTCCTCTCTGCCCAACTCTCCAGCCTGTCCAGGTCCCTCTGGATAACAGCACAGCCCTCTGGAGTGTCAGTCATTCCACCAAACTTGGTATCATCCACAAACTTGCTTAGAGTGCACTCTGTCCCCCCCATCCAAGTCATTGATGAAGCTGACAAGTTGAACAGTACTATGCCCAGTACTGACCCCTGCATTTCACTTGCTGAGTGTGTTCCTCCAAAAACCCTAAGGGGAACAGAAAGAAATATTTCTCAGCCAAAGTCTGAGAAAAAGCTGAAGGGAAATACTGATTGCTTGTGGTACCCTGGAGCTAGCACTGAGAACATCCCAGTCCAGCCGCGCTATGATCCAAGTGAGACTAGTGTGAGCAATCACATTCTCTGTGTGCCAGATCACAGAGTGTGGAGGAGGAGAGCCAATATGTTTTCATCATAATAAAAAGTCATGTACTTGGTGGCCTTATACAACAAAGAGATCATAAAGCCAGCGTTTATGGATATAAGCAATACTAGCGCCTTCAGTTCCATACCACTAACGAGCTTATGGGGTGTTGTTGCATATTCCTGTCCCCTGCTCCCTGCAACTTCATGGCTGAACTTTCCATCCATAATTCAGGTAACCTTTTCTTTTTTTTCCCTTCAGCCTTGAAGCAGGCTCAAAATCACTTGTTCCTTCTCAAGTGGAGCCCAAAACCCATTACCCCATTAGATACCCCCAAGTAAGAGCACAGGTTGCATAGACACCCCAGCTTCCACCTCCACTTCACAGCCTCATTTCTGATTCACCTCCAGCTCACACTCACCTGTGCTCCCCAACAAACAGCAGCTTCTAGAAGAGTGATCACCCCCTTGCAGACACAGCAGCTCACAGCAGGATCTCAAGGTGCTGATGAGGCCCAAGCTACTTTAATAACTGTGGTGGGAGGGCTCACGCAAGCAGGAACAGTGCCAATGGAAAGCCTGAGCAAGTGTCTCCATCTCTGGAGACACTTAGAGACCTGGAATCCCTTTCTCCTGCAAGCAAGCACTTCCTAGCTGCTCTTGGGACGCTTTAATAACCAGCTACATTGCCTTGCTACCAGTCCTGAGCTAGGGTGGGAGCCATCTCACCTGCAGATATTTATTTATCTCTTAGGGGAAGTACAGTAGATAAGGATGGATGACTCGGATGTATGGCTCATTATAGCTGAGTCCTCCCAGGTGCAGGGTGAAGCCCGCAAAGCCCAAAACGAAGCATAGCCAGGACTGAGTTCTAATACTAGACAATGTGTTTCAATATTTTTCAAAGAAAAAAAAAAGGAAATGAAATGAAAGGCATTGGACCAGGCAGGTTTGCAGGTTTCCAAAGGCAATACATCGGTATTCCACTTTGAAATGACTTCAGGTTGTGTAACTGCCTCTAAAATTTCAAAAGACTAAAATGCTCTAAATTTAAACAAAATGTTTCTTCTTTATTTCAGGGAGGAAGGAATTTTTTCAAGCCACCTTTTGCACCTTTTGGACATGTTGCACTCATTTTGAATTTAGATATTTGATGACTCTAAAAAAATGCAGCATAGACATCAGATTTGCTAGAGAAAACCCGAAACACTAGCTTTATTTTTTTTTTTTTTTTGTCTTTTTGCCTTGTGATGAATTCTAATCCCAGAGTCAGACAAATCACTTTTCTTCTTGGCCTCACTCATTAAAACCCCTGTTTATTATATACCCCAAGGACTAGGAAAACCCCAAAATAAAAAAAAAAAAGCGGGAAAAGATCCCCCAGAATCCCTTTAAATTCTCACATAATCACAGGACTCCAGGAAACTTTAAAAAGAAAGAAAAGAAAGAAAAAAAACAGAGAAAGAAAGAAACACACACACGCACACCCACACTTTGCAAATCGCCTGAGACCCATCATAAAATTGTCAGAGTTGGCAGTGCTGTAAAATCTATGATATTGCGGGCTGGATTTATAGCCAAGAATTCCGAGGCTTTGGATTATTTTTTCAGACAGTCCTCGCAGCACAAAGGCAGTTTTCTGCATCCCAGGGAGCCCAGGGGAAGGATGTCTCTGTTGCCCATAGCAGCGTGCCCATCTCACTGGGATGGGGCGTCCACAGCCAGTGGGGACTTATCTTCATCCCACCAAAGTGCCCTTGGCTCTAGGGCACTGCCCATTGCTGAAGGGTTTTGAGCTGGTGATTCCAGGAGGGAAAAGTCCCATCCCAAAACATGCAGCAGAAGAGACACGATGAGGACAGGCAGGCTGGTAGGACGCACAAAGAGGCTCTGTTACCCACACAGGGCATCCATAAGTGCCCCAGGTACCAACTCCAGCAGCCATAGGGAGCCTTTTAGCCCGGGAAGGCAGCTGAGAAAACAGCACTTACAACCGCAGCCTGGGAATTTGTGTTCACTCTTCAGAAAACGTTTTTAGCAAAGGTTGGGTTGGTTTTTTTCTCTCCCTCTCTCTCTTTCTCTGGTTGAAGAAATTACACAGCCTGAACTTATTTATTATGGTTCATGTATAAAGCCCTGTTTTTTCTGCTGTCTGGGGATGTTTCTTGGCTACTTGCCATGCTGCTAGCGTACCACCTTGCTCCAAGACCATCACCAAAAGGAGACATCGGCAGAGGGGCAAGTCACCTGCCTGGGAGAAGGAGGATGAGGATGAGCCACCACTGACCTCCTCCAACCACTGCCCCAGCCTTTCTCCTAGTGCTTGCTTCGCAGGGATCCTCATTCAGGGCTCCTGCCTTGCACAGCACCAAGGGGAACCCTTCAGATCACATATCCGAACTCTAAGCTCAGCTGGTACTTGGCACCAAGGGATGGTGGATGCCTTGAGTAGTTAAATGTTGTGACCCTGAGACCAATCAGTTTTTAAGAAGACAAATGAAAGCAAAATACGCCAGGTCTTTTGTGTACCTTTGCAGCAAAAGGGAGAAAGCACCCTTCTTGACAGCTCCCAGCACTATCTGAGGCCAAGCAGTGAGATGAGGAGCTGGTAAGAATACAAGCTTTTCCTGAAGGAAAATGGACATAAACAGTGACGGGGCAAAGGGTAATGGGTTGAAACACTGAAAGTTCCATCTTCATATGAGGAGGAACTTCTTTCCTATGAGGGTGACAGAGCCCTGAAACAGGCTGCCTAGGGAGGCTGTAGAGTTTCCTTCTCTAGAAATCTTCTAAACCCACCAGGATGCAACCCTGTGAAATGTGCTGTAGGTGTCTCTGCTTGAGTAGAAGTGTTAGACTAGGTGATCTCCAGTGGTCCATTCCAACCTCAACCATTCTGTCATTCTGTGACTAACCTTGGATAACTGCATATTTGTAGAATCATAGAATCCTTAAGGTTGGAACAGACCTTTATAAATTATCTAGTACAATACCCCTGCACAAGCAGGGTCACCTAGAGCATGTAGCACAGGACTGAGTCCAAATAAAGATCTCCAGAGAAGGAGACTCCACAACCTCTCTGGGAAGCCTGTTCCATGGCTCTGTCACCCGCACTGTCAAGAAATTCTTCCTTTAGTTCCTGCAGAACTTTTTGTGCTTTAGTTTGTGACCATTTCCTCTAGTCCTATCAGTGGCCACCACTGAAAGAGGCCACCCCAACCTCCTCACTCCCTCCCTTGAAGTATTTGTATACATTTATCAGGTCCCCCCTCAGCCTTCTCTTCTCTAGGCTGAACAGGCCCAGCTCTCTCAGCCTTTTCTCATAGGGCAGATGTTCAAGGCCTCTAGTTATCCATGTAGCCCTGCAATGGACTCTCTCCAGCAGCTTGACATTCGTCTTAAGATGCTCTTGGGATATTTTGGAGGAAAAGCTGAGCAACCGCCATTTGAGTAAATCCCTTGGGGTAATCCCACATAAAGGAATGGCCTTGCATATGACTTGGAATCCCAGCCACATCCACAAAAGGGTTACATGATTTCCATGTGCTGAGGTGGCTGATAAGCAGAGATAATTCTCAACAAGGTCACTGTGGTTCCACATCCCAATGGAGTGGGCAGGCCCCACCTAGCCCAACACTGTTGATGATCCTTAGCGGTGGCAAGCGGGCAGTAGTAAAAGCATGAAGGAACACAATGATGCAGCTAGCTCTGAATGACCCCAGGAGACACCATGTCCCACTGCCGTAGGGTGCCTGGTGGGAGCAGCCTTTGCTAAGGGGCTTTACTCATCCTATTTGCCTTCTGCTCACCTTCAAGTATCCCCATATCCCCGAAGCACAAGAAATGAGCTGAGGATGCTGGTCATACACAGCTCTGCAGTGAGTTGCATTGCTGTCCATGGGATGGGATGGGATAGGATGGGATGAATGTGCCTCGTTGGACTGTGTCACTGCTTGCCTGACCTGCTCCTGTACATGGTCATACAAGATGCAGGCTTCTGCTAGCCACCACCAGGCATGCCCCCTAGTGCAGCCCATTTGCAGTCAATCTAATTTTCTGGCACTGACTTTCCATCTTGTTTCCAGTTTGCTAAGGGCAGGTGCTCTGCTGAGACTGGGACATACCCCACACTGCCCACATACCAAGAGTGCCACCACCCAGCGTCACCCAAGCACCTCATCTGGGCCAGCTCCTCCTGCACGGTGCCTCCTGCTGCCACCCCAGCAGCTACCTGCATTCCCAAGGGAACTCCTAAGGCTTCCTAAATGGAAAAGAAAGCAAAATTATACTATTTGGAACGAGCCCAAGAACAATTTCCCTCCACAGGGTGATTTGGATGGGAAGGACTTGATGGAGCTGGGCTTACAGCATCTCCTCCCTACCTGGGACCACAGGCCAGCAGCTTCTTTGGGCAGGGGCAGTTGTGGAGCACAGAAACACGTGTCCCAGCAAAGCCAAGCTCAGCCCACTGCTTCTGAGCAGCCTTCTCCATTGGGATGCTGGACACCCAGTGGCAACAAATAAAGCAGAAAGAGCTACTGAAAAAAAAAGAACCAAAAAGGTTCCTTGCACTTCAGAGCATGTGGTATTTATTAGAAATAAATTGGCACACAAGAATAGGAAAGAGTAGCTAGGTAGGGATTTTCTTCTTAGCTACATGGCTTTGGAAATCTGTCTGTAACCGTTCCTGCACACACACCAGCACCCTCACACATCCACACTCACGGTCTCATTTGCAGACACACAGGTATAGCTTTTTTGTTAGTTAGAATTACTTTTAATTAAAAATATATGTAAATTATATAGAGAAAGTGTGCACAATCTAAAGAGGGAAAAAAAAAAGAAGAAAAGAACGCGAACTTCAGTATTGATGAAATTTAAGCCCCTCCAAATCAGCTGCTTCAAAGGCTTTATGACAGGTTATTACGTATCTGACCTCCTAGGTATAAATAAATAGTACCAGTAACTTTTACATCTCAAGATTCCTGCAGTAGGTATTTTTACTTACTTCATATACTTTTGCTTCTCTTCTTGCTTCGCCAACTCCCCTTTCCCCACGAGAGTTTTCTACTCCGTTTAAACTCCTATGCTTAGCACCTCGCTTAAGATGCCCATAAGAGCATCCCCTTTTTTGAGGGAGTTAAAGAAATAAAGGCCAATAAAACAGAAACAGAGGGTCACAAACAAACGGCACCATCATTTGTATGGTTGTCACTTCCCCCTTGGCTGCTGGCATCTCCTGTCCCCTCCTGCTCTCCCACTGATTCACAGCCCCACATCCCAGGCACGGAGGTGGCAGGAGATGCAGGATCCAGCTCTGAAAGATCCTCCCAACTCCTTCTGTAGATGAGGGAGAGAGATGGACAGAGAGGAGGGAAAGAGGGGCAAGAGAAGCACAGCACCAAAATGGGAAAGGAGACAAATTTGTGGGGCTGGTGGTTTCCGAGATGCATTTTGGGGCGCAGGAGACGTGGCGCACTGCAGCAAGCCATTACACTCCCGGGACAAGGGCTCTTCGAGGTAGGTACCTAAGTTTTCTCATTTGTGGGTTCATAATACCTCCTTCTGTCGAAAAAGAACAACAATAATACTAATAAAAATATATATATATAAAAAACACCACTCCAAAATCCACCCTTTCAAGCCTCTTTGAAAAGGGCTGGTGTCTTTTTTTTTTTGAGAAAATTGAAAGAAAATATATATATATATTATTATTTATTATATAACATTGTCAACATCAACACCACAAAAAAAGTAACATCCTAGCTGTTTTCGTTCAAGCACTCCGACTCTGTCGAGAAGGGCAGCAGGAGGTTCGTGTCCCTCTGGAAATGGAAAGAGCGGGAGAGAAATGAGGACATGGGGGCTCGTGGCAGCAACACAGATTCTATGGGGAGCGTGTCGGGGAGAAGTGTGTCCTTCTGCTGATTTCCTTTTGGGACCCAAGAAAAGGGGACAGAGGGACAAGTCCCTATGAGGCTAATGAGCCATTGCACCCACAGTTCCAGACAGCTGAAAAGATGTGTCCGTCTTTCTCGAGTGCTCCTGCTGCCCATTCAGTAAAAGGAGACTTGCAAAACGCTCTATGTTTTTATTACTGACTGCGTATTTTTTCCTTTTTTTTTCTTTTCTTTTTTTTCCCCCTTCCTTCTCCGTTTGTCACAGACGATTCCCCGGCGCTTCCCCGTTAGCTGTTCTCGCTCCACTCTGGCACCATGCCCACGCCGTGCACCGAGTGGTACTGGTGGGGCGAGAGGGTTCGAGGCACTCCGTGCGAGTAGAGGAACTCGGCGGGCTGCAAGCTGCTCGCGGGGGACTGGATGCCGCCTTGAGGTCCGCACTGCCGCACGATGGGCTGGTGAGAAACCGAGCTTTGGTGCTGGAACATGCTGTGGGTGTCTCCGATCTGGGGGGACGTGTGGTTGGCCACGCTGCCCAGGCGGGGCATCAGCGGCCCGGAGGTGAAGTGGGCAGAGAAATGCTGGTAGGGTAACCTGTCCATGGGCTGCATGGCAGACACTGTGCAACTGCTATAGGAGGGCACGCTGGGCCACGTGTTACAGCTGATGTCCTCCAGGCTGGGCACGGGGTCCGTGGGGGGCGCCGAGCTGGCGTACATGCACGCTTGCCTTTGGGCCGACTCAGTCCTGTACGAGGGGTTCAGTCCCTGCTGCTGGGGGTAGCTGGAGCGGTAGAAAGGATCGTCTTCTGCTGGAGAGGTCTCCATGTAGGGCTTCTTGTAGGGATGCTCAGTGCTCGAACATTCCTCATCTGTCGGAGAGAGAGAGAGGGAAAAAAAAACCCTGGTAGCAAATCACACTGTGCCCTCCGCCGAACCTCCCACTCCATCATCCGTCAGCATCATCCTCCTTCTACCACAGCCACAATGGAGTCAATGCCCAGACTCGTCTCTCTCCTAGCAGCGTAAATCGAGAGCCCTTTCTTATCATCGCTCTGCATCAATCCTGCTGCAAAATAAAAGGGGGATTTGGGACCTGTCTGCTGAACTGGGGTGCCAGGGAGGGGATTAGCAAGGAGCTTGGGGGAAATGCAAGACTAAAAGCTGCTTGATGGACTAAAAGAGTTTTCTGTCTTGTTGAACCCTCAAACAAGACACCCTGTCCCTTGTCTCTTTTCAGCCACAGTGCTTCCATCAGAAGAGAGTCTCTTGCTGCAGATAGTCTACGCCTAACTAAGCTCTCCTCCCCTAACTGAGCTAATTAAAGGCCTTTATAATGAGATACTTCCACAATAAATGGTGCAAGATGCAGATTGCAATTCAAATCACCCTAGGACAGCATCAGTGATGGCAGAGTCGATAGATTCAGAGTTGAGATTTTCAGATTTCAGGAGTTTTAAAGCCCCAGTCTTTAGCTGCACAAGTTATTTCACTCAAGGCTTTGTGCTGCATGCTGAAGCAAAGAGTAAAGGAGAAGGAAAATGAAGTTCACAACTAGGAACAGGCAGGCTCAGCACAAAGAGCTCCGTTCCCCGCAGCATCCCGAGCCGAAACCAGCATGAGGAGGAGACAAACAATTTAGGTAAATTCTCCAGAGTGAAGCAAAATGAATATGCACTTATTTATTCATTTGCAGGGTCATCAAATGAAATCCAGCTCTGCTGAAATGGATGGCAGGCTTCCCAGGGACTAGCACTTCACCAGGAGATTTTAAGTACAGCGAGACAAGGGAAGAGCAGCTTGTTCTGGCCCAGATTAGCTTTGCTGCCACTTCAAGAGCAGAAATTTGGGTTCAGGCAGAAAAAAACATTTCACCTAGAGCCCTAGAAAGACCAGCACCCTTTCAACAATGGTAAAATCTGAAAGAATATTGTAGGAAGTATCCCTTGCCATTAGTTTTAGTTAGAACATTCCGAGTAACATTTTTCATCTTGAGAACATAAAGAAAAAGAAACCGTTCCACTAACAGACCTAAAACCACTTGCCCCATAAGTTTCCAAGAAACACAGGTGTTTGGCCTGTACTGGTCTCACTCCAAGTGGCAGCTTTCAGAAGGAGCTGATAGGCACCATGGCCACTTCTCGTTGCCTGTAAACAGTGCTGATGTGGAGACTTTCCCCTTGCTGCCCTCTGACTTATCTGCAATAGTAGCTGCCAGTAATTTCAGCTGGAGCAGCACAGTCCAATTACGCATTTCCTCCTGACAAACACAAAACCTGGCTCCCCGCAATGCAGAGCCCTTCACCTAATCAATGGTTATCTTGCACTCTGGCTTTCTTTATATTTAGAGTAGGACAACCAAGCAATGCAATTGCATCTTAAAAACAGCAGAAATGGTACATAACTAGGCATAAAAATGTATCATATTCCCAAAACTCAGTCGGGTGCATGTTATATGGGAGCAGTGGAAAGGAGGTAGCTCCCTGAAAGGCAGACACATAGAAGCACCAGTTTAAGTTTCTTCTTGAATATGGATCTGTAACATGAGGTACATCTGGAATAAGAGATTGGATTCTTTTACAGACAGCTTAAAAGTTTTGGATCCCTCATCCACCACTGAGTTAGAAGAACACTAGGGTGGAAAAACAATGTCTTGTAAAATGAAGCATTGTTCTACTAATAAAGTTTTCAGCATTAGACCGCATTAGTCTGCTGGCATTAAAAGTCATTGGCTTGGGGTTTGACTGTTTATTTTATTTTTATTTTTTAAAATATACAAAACAGTCAAACTGTGTTTTTCCATTGTGCAAAAAAATGTGCCTGACTTACAACCTGAGGTTGCGTATTTTTCCATTTAGTCCAGACGTTTTGCTCCCTGCGGCAGCACAGCCAGGCAGCGCTGCAGTGACTTACAGATCCTCTTCCAGAATTCGTCACAGGTGAGGAAAGAAAAACAAAAACAACTAGTATTTCGGAGGAAACTTGCGTAGTCTTCTGCTGTATTCTCCAGTGCTTGCTCTACCTGCCTCTCTAGATTCAGGCTCTCTTACATTGCTCTACTGAGGAGTTAAAAAAACTATCCTCTTTAGGACCCCTTTCTATTTTGTGCTCATTTATGGCTATCTCCACCTGTCCTGGAACCGAGAAACTGCATCCCAATGCCTTGATCCTCTTCCCAAAAGTCTTCTCAACTCCTCAGCATAAGATGGACATAGCAGAGAACAGTCTGCTCTGGGTATGTTTCTTGATGCTAGTTCCCTAAAAAGTATTTCACTGTCTTTTTTTCCCCTTGGCACTTAGCCCTAGAAGATGCTGGACACCTCTAGGAGATGCTGACAGCCTGGGGAGAGGCTCACCCGTTCCCTACTTGTGTTCTCTCCTGTTGGAAGCAAAGGGTGGCCATCAGCTCTTGTGACCAGCCACTCGATACTGCGCAAACCTAAAAAAGCAAGAGGCTCTGCCAAGCAGAAGGAAGCAGCCAACACTTGGGAGAAGCTGTTCCGAAGCGTGTCCAAGGAAAACGGAGCCTGCAGAATGGGGTGGAAACTGGCTCCCTCACAAGGAATTTGATGATCTATCTAATGAAGGAGCTTGAGCGAGAGCATAAGCTGTTCCAAGATTTCCGGTATTTACTACTTCCAGCTGCATTGTAAATACCACACAAATGGCTTTTTAAATGGAATTTTACCAATTCCAAGATCAGGTCCATCCAGAGTGAAATGCAGACATGTAAAACCTCTGGACAGTGAAGTACGCTAGACCCACCTCTCCCCTGGTATAAATCAGAGGACTTTTTCCCAGTTTGCAACAATCAGCTCCCTGGGACTCAAGACAATGAGGAATGAGACCCAATTGTTTTGGTTTTTTGAAACTTGCCCACACTTCAAAGGCCTAACAGTGCGTTTGTTCATCTTGACACTGGGAAGAAGACACAATGGATGATTATCCACACTGCTGCATTACCCATCTAGCAGAATCTCACATGATTTCTAGCATGAATCCAAGTAGCCATTCGCCATGTGCAAGGGTTGTCAGAGAAGAAAAGGACCGATCTGATGAAAACATGCTTCCCAAAAGAGTGAACAAGACCCACTTCCTCAAATAGGAAACCTAAGACATCTTGGGGCTATGCCAGTGCGTTAGCAGGCATGAGGTTTGCAATATGTGGAGTGCTGCATCGTAGGGAAAGGTGACAGAAGTGGTTGTGAGGTAGAAACAGGTTTCTCCCCGCCTTGCAGGCAGGTTCTGCTTGACCACAGTGGCCACCTCACTCCAGACTCCATCCTTCCTCAGCTGCATCTACCTCCAGCTGCAGTGTAGCCCAAGCTATGGATACCTTGCTGGGTCTCCTAAGAGTGGCAAGTTGAGCAGTGTGTCTACCAAAGAGGCCTCATATGGAAGGTGTCTGATTTTGCAACCTTGGTCCTTCAGCTTCTCCAAGTCAAAGAAAAGCTAAGTGGGACAAGGAGAAATGAGCTCAGAAAAGAGAGAAGTCTGTCCACCCTAGCAGTGCTTGTTCTTGAAGAGCGAGGGGAAAGGCATTGTTCTATTAGCACTGATTTCAGGAAAGCAGTGAGGAGATGAAAGATATATTCTTCCCCATGGACAGGGTCATGTGCAAGCTAAGTGGCTCAAGGGTATGGTCCTCACTGGTTGGAGCTGGTAGATTCTGCCACATTCCCTCTTCTCCCTCAGAGTGCCAACATGACAACTTTTATAACATCCCGAGGGAGAGGCTGTTCCAGTCGCCTCCTGTTCAGCATCACAAGCATCCCAGCAATCTGCCAAGTGGTTGAGATTGTGTAAGGTTGGGCGGGAGCAGAGGTTTAGAGGGATGACTTCTTACTTCATGGGAAGCCTGAGAGAAAGGATAACAGTACTGTAACGGGAAGTAGGACTAAAATGAAAGACAGAAAGCAAGATGTCTGCTGGAAAGTCCTTTGGAGCTTCTCAGAGTACAGAGATGAGAGGCAGAGATAAAGCAAAATCAAATGAACTTTACCATAGCTTGAAAATCCATTTCAAGAACTGAGGCTGCTGGGTAGGATACAGTTTTGGAGTTAATCCATCCTTTCAAGATGAAAGTCTGTGAAGCAACAAGCATTCTCTATACCATATCGGACAACTCACACCTTGAGGACCTTCTCCAGCCTTGGGCACATTCAGAGGGCTCCAGGAGCTGCAGTCCCCAATACACCACACTGATTATTCACCAAGCTGCATGTTCACACTCCTGCCCAGACATTCCCAGATTTGGGACTCTGGGATGTGTCCTTCCTTCTTTACCCAGAAGAGGACCAGCTGCTCGCTCAACCACAGTGGAGCCTTCAGAGATAACACCCCCTCACATCCCTGCTGCTCACTGATAATGTAATGCCCATATCAGATCTCTAGAGCAAATCCATCTTGCCTTGACAGCTAAGAACAACAGTCACCCACAAAGCTATATCTATGTCTTGAGACACCAAAATAATAGAAGAGGTTGAATAAGGTGCCTTTCAGTTGCTTGACCTTAACCAAGCTTAACCAAGCCTTTCCCTCCTGATTAAAAGTAATGAAGGGAAGTACTACGAGATGCCACAGCTGGAAGAAACAATATCCAAGAGTCTCTCACAGAGATCAGGGGAGACATTTGTTACAGCAAGTAAAGACAACAGCTGGTCTGGAACCCAGCTGAATTGCCCTCTGCCCCAGCGAGCACTTGTCCATACCCACAGCCTTGCGGAAAGGAAATAATCCGCTTGAGGCAAATCCTAGACCGGCTGAAAGGGAGTCAATATGTTCAGGGAGCGAGCGATCCAAGGAAATCAATCACATTTCCAAGCCAGGAAAAAACGTCAGATATGTATCAAGATTGAACACACTTATTTTCTTTTTTTGTTAGATTGTGAGCCTTGCTAGAAAGTACGCAGAGAAAGGTTAAAGTAGGAAAGTGGGAGACATATAAGGAAATCTCAGTATTTCATATAAAAAGTATAGAAGAGGAAAAAAACGGGGAATGTTACACACAAGATTATTTTCTCTAGTCTAATAAAGATCCTTGTTCAGTGCTAAAAAGAAAGTGCTAAGCTCAGTCTGAATTTGAGCTGAAACTTTGGATCGTGTTCCAATTTATCTGAACCAAACTGCTCATCTCTAGTTACTTTTTTTTTTAATTAATTTCACTTTGCAAAGAGCTGTTTGGCAGCTTACGTGGGCTCTCTGTTTTCCATTAACTTTGTGTTTCTTTTCTTGAAGCCCTGGTGGCTGTTTTCGATTTGCCGGCTGCACGGGGAGGGGGAGAAGCGCAACACGGAGCCGCGCGCCGCGGGCTCCCGAGACGCGCAGCTCCGCGGAAGAAGTCGGCGGTATCGGACAGGACGCTGCTCCTCTTTGATTAAAGCATTTGGCGGCTTTGATAAAAGGCCCTTAACTGCTTGTGCCACTCAAGCCATCGTGGAGATAACAAGGGGCCATCGGCAGTGCAGACAAGGGCTCTCCTTGCCCGTCGCCCGCACTTCTGCAAGGGCCGGGCAGGCCAAAAGGGGCTGGGGAGCTTATTCCAGGGCAGATAGTCGTCTCTTCTGTGACAATAAGAGGAAGTGAGATAATTGGGGGATTGAGGGAAACCACCCATGGAGACACCACTTAGCGAGAATCCCAAAACTGGAAGGAAACCTCTGCTGATTCCTTATCGCTTTACAATGTGGAGGCGAATGATGAATTGCCCTGCGGTGCGGGGACATGCAGCAGCCCCAGATTGGCTGCAAGGTTTATTGCCATTCAGGCTGCCTTGTTTTGTGGAGTTCTCACAAAGAGGAAGACAAGCTATGAAAGCTCAACTCCCGGGGCAAACGAGCACCGAGGCCGGATCGCGCTCGGAGGGACGCTAGGGATGACCTGCTGTCCCATCACTAACAGTGAGGAGTTGTAGGAATCCCAGCTCACACCCACATTCACACATTGCTAAGGAGTAGGGAGGTAGCACAACCCACCTCCAGCCTTGCAGGACGCTCTGGGAGGCCACTGCTGCTCCCAATTCCCAACCTTGGAACTAGCTCAAATTTAGCATCACAGTTTCCAAGCACAGCTCTGGTACACCCTATATGAGTGCAAGGGATCCAGCCAACTGCAGGGGTTAGAAAATGATGCCTCTGTGTTCCACGGTTTGATTTGGTTTCACATCAGGAAAATATTGAAATTTCTCCATTTTTTTATGACTCTATACGTGTATATACATGCACACAGGCAGGATGAAACCATGTTCAGAGGGTTCACCAGGGATGCAAGGGACTCACATTCCTGTGAGCCCTCCTGCCTCATCTGCATGGGGCTTCCAGCACTGCCAACCATCCTCTGCCTTGTATCATGTGCCTATGCTGCACTTTGCAGCACCCAGGGGTTATATCACTAAAAATAAGGCCACTGATAGCGCTGGATGGGGAAGAAAGAAGGAATCTGTTGTTAAGAGAAATTGCTGGGGATTTGGAAAGTTTTGGGTCATCCCAATGACACATTGCAAGCTGATCTCTCTTAATCATTTCCCATGCAAAATATAATCTAAATCCCAAGAAAAATGAATAGCTGAGGGCTATGCAAACCCTCCTTATTATTCCAAAGGGTTGCACTCTGCCCTGCAAATTCCCTATTTTCTTTTTTGTGTCTGGGACGAGGGTGATCCGAGGCTCTTCCTCTTTCATTCCTAGGAATATCTGTACATCTGGGCATTCCCACTGCTCTGAGAGAAATAGGGAGCAACTGCAAGCTGTTCCCTCCTTCCTGAGGGCAATTATCCTATCGACACTGTGGGACTCGTCATGCCAAGAGCTGCCGGTCAGTTGGAGTGAAGCACTCGCAGTTGGAGCCCTCAAGCCGTGTCAAGGCAGGTTGCGCTCACCAGAGGGAAACAAACACACAAACACTTGATTTTCATTAGAACTAGCCTTTAGATGGAATTACTTTCTGCGTTTGGATAAATACTTCCCATCTGCAAGACTCACAGTCCAAAACCACACAAAATCCAAGCTATCAAGGTATCTATACTTGCAGATTAGCTCTGTCTGAGGTGCTACAAGGACAGATAAGTCATCTCCATCTCTGGTACCACTTATCTTCCTGAAATGTGGCTTCAACTGCAAGCCCAGTGATGGAAAAGTGCTTGCAAGCTAACACCAGTGACATCAGTTTTCCACCCAATTCCTCCTGCTTTCTATCCAGCTGCCTCCTCCCAGTGCACAGCCCTCATCTTAAATGGTGCCACCATAAAGCAGACGGGTGCAGTCCAGCCTACTGGCAAGACGACACAAGATACAACCATACAATCCTGTTGGAAAGGGGAAAGGCGTCAAGTAGAGCAGGGATCCCCCAGCCTGACCTTTTCTCTTGGTGCAGTGGTAGATCTGGCCGTGCTCCTGGGAGATGGGGTAGGGGTTGGCAGGCGGCAGCAGGTCCTGCGAGGTACTCGACACCCCGTTCTCGCACTGGTACTGGGAGCCCAAGTTGGAGGAGGTGGAGAGGACCCTGGTCTCGCCGCTGAACGGGCTGTGATTCGAGGACACTTTCTGTCTCACTGTGCTCCTGGGAACCACCGGGTACTCTTTACTGAAAGGAAATCAAACCAGAAAAGCAATTAATTAATAAATAGGGGGATGAATTAATAAACGAAAGCAGCACATTAGTGTCATGGTGTTTGTTTAGACTTCCAGGGAAATAGAGGCATGTGCCCAGGAGACTGCAGCCCTGTCGCACTTCATCCATACAACAGTCTCTCCTGTCTTGCTCTCCTTTAAGTATCTTGCTCTCTATGTTTCTGCCTCTTTCACCATGACAGCTATATTTTATACATGTACATAGACATATGCAGTTACAGAGAAGTATAAAATATTTTTCCTTTCATTTCATGATAGTTCTCACAAGCTACAGACCATGTTGTATATCCTCATGTGTGCAAAAAAAAATAAAATAAAAACAAATAACTTCAAAATTCTACCAAGTTGCATTGAGGGAATAAAACTGACTTAGATATGAATGAAATATTTAGGCTTCATTTTTCCCCTTGCAGGTGCTGTTCCCATTCCTTTTCCCTAGTCTCTGCTAGTCCGGCTATTCTTGGACAGAGATCACTGGACCAGAGCACAAGCACCATCCCCTCCCCACGTGCCTAAAGGAGAGAGAAATAAATCACCAAAACCTCCTCCACACCAGATCCATGCCTCAACAGAGCTGGACTGGGAGGGTGAGCACTGGTGGAAAGTCTAGTTTGCTCCTTTGCTCTGAAATCTGGTTTAAAGCAGGGGTATTTGCCAATTTTGGCTACAGATCTCTCCTCTAAGACTTGACTTTCTAAAATGCATTAAGAGCAGGTAGCACTACAGCATCTCAGACAATTTCCATAGGTGCCAGGCTCAGAGCAGTCAAGAACCAGAGTCCAGATTGCTCACATAGTGAGCATTCTTGTCTGAGGTTAAAACCATTGGGCCAAGCTGCCTTTCAGGTATCTTATTTATCCAATCAAAGCTTTTATTCTGGAGCAAGAACAGATCCCTAACCCTACCTTGAACTGACTTGCCTGGCCCTGTACACATGGAGGAGGAACCCCTGAATCCTGTCTCATTAGGCTCCTTAGAGAAGACCTATGGCTGCAGCAACTCACAAGTTACTTACAAATGAAACAATACCAATTATCTAAACCTACTCACAGCAAGGAGCTTTCATCCAAACCACTGCTGTGATGGCTGCTAGAAACATTAACTAAGCTGTTTTGGAGGGCAAATTCCCGCAGGAGCTCAAAACCAAATAAATGTGTCTCTCATTGAGCCACACAAGTTTTCCAAATCCCAGACATGGGGATGGCCTAACAGTCTATTCCATAGCTGGGGCTTGTTCTCCTATAAGCCCA
The DNA here is from genome assembly GCA_032353885.1 of Nothura maculosa. Classification (NCBI taxonomy): domain Eukaryota; kingdom Metazoa; phylum Chordata; class Aves; order Tinamiformes; family Tinamidae; genus Nothura; species Nothura maculosa. Next base: position 608,453 of record JAUBOD010000707.1, on the reverse strand, counting down.
ACTGCTCCTCCTCACAAGGACAGCAGGAGCTGCTTGAGATGGTGACCACACAGCTTTTTCCCTAGAACCAAACTCCAGGCTGTGCATAAGCAACAAAAGAACAGTTTAGGGTGGAAGCAGAGACTTGTCCCTTCCAATACACAATGCACCAACAGATGCCAGGACATTAAGTGGGCTCCAAAGAGGACCTAACTACCTGTGGACACCCAAAGGCAGAGTTTGTCCCATGAGCGCCCATTGAATAGCAATTTCTGTGATTTTGAAGACAAAGAGACATCTTTCAAATCTCCTTGATGATCTTCAAGCCTCATAGGTGCTAGCAGATCTCCCAACAATGCCAGACCATATTTTTGATCTGTCTTCTCCTCTTCTCTACATGGATCCTCGTGGAAATTCAGATCCCATTCCCACATACCCACCACACTCCTCTTCTAAGATGAACTGCAGAGAGGTGACAGAGGAACTTTTCCCTCTGTACTTCTACTTTTTCTTATGGCTACTGAGTTCCAACAAAGACATTTCTGTGTCATTTTTAAGGCAACACTCATCTAGAAATATTTCTGTATTTTCCTGAAAACACTTAGTATGTAGAGTGCACAGCTACCATTTTAGTTTGTCCTTTGATCTTTGGGAAGGGGCAAAAAAAGCATTGAAATCTGATTTACACTGGCAATATAAGCAGTGAGGAAGTGTTTACTGTTGATGGACCAGAATGCTAGATACAGTTTTGGATGGGAGTGTTAATGGATCACATTTTTTTACATTTAAAATTGTAAAATTAGAAAAAAAAAAAAAAGCTCATTAGAGAAAGAATTTACAAGGCAGGAAGCTGCCACTGGTCTATTTAAAGATTGCTGGAGAGCTCATGATGAATATTCCATTTCCGTAGTTTCTGCGTTACAATAGCAGAGAGGATCGCCAAGGAAGAGGGGAGGAGCATCATGCAAGGTGCTAGACAGTCTCTGCACCCCCATGCCCCCAACAGAAGCAGATGCTGAAGGGCCACCCAAAAAGGCTGTTGCTTCCAGCCTGGAAGGTGGGCAGCTAAGGTCCACATACGCAAAGTGACTTCCCATGTCACATGGGAAGCTTGTGACAAGCTTGTGAGTGATGGATCTGGGGAGGCTCCTTCACCATTTGGACAAGCTGCCTCTGAATTTGACCAGAGTCAAAGAGGAGGGAAGGTCCTGCAGGACCTTCTCCATGAGCCACTCATGAGTGACACATGAGAGACCAGATGGAGGGGAAATCACCTGCGACAGGAATGATCCCTTGGAGAGATGAGCCTGACGCTCTTGTGCTCTCCAGTGCAAAGACCGAACTGTCATCAGGAGACCAGGAATACAAGGCAGTGCTGCAAGTCACCTTACATTGGCCAGATCCCACATTCTCACCAAGAACCCAAAGTCTTGACCAGAGAGCAACCACAAGTTGTGCCTGTCCTGTTTGGGAGCTGGGAAAAAATATTTGGGGAAATCTGGGCGAAATTGATGACATGTTCACAACAGACATTCCCTTCCCAGACAAGTGATGCAGTCACGTAACAGACTACAGAATTTTATACAATCATTTTTCATGGTCCTCTTGGAAGACTTATGTCACAAATTCATATCTACCAAGGGATTCAAAGAGAAGAGTTCAAGAAGATTTTATAATCGCAAAGCAGAAAAAAATCATTACTCTTGCAAAACAATAAGAGTCTATGGAAAAGAATAAATCTAGGTCTTCACAGAGTAGCATCTAGTCCATTTTCTTGCTAATCTCTACATTACAAGGAGTAATTTTCAGCTTTCTTTTTAATATAATAATACAAACACCTGTTTAAAATCTGTTTAAAGGTCTGTAGATGATAAATAGGTTTTGGCCCTAAGCAAATGTTTTTTAGAAGGTGCTTCTGTTACTTTTGCAACAATACAGTGTACATCAAACTGTTGCTGTAGCTCATGACAAAAATACTTCAGAAGAGCTAATAAATGTCAGATTCCAAGGAACAAAACAAGGTCCATCTGAGGCCAAAATAAGGCATGATTTGGAAGAGGATTGCCCCATTGCTTGCTGCTGCCATGATTTCATAGCATCCTTCAAAGCACTTAACCTGGGCATCTAAATCTTGCTCATGATGGTAATTCTTTTAAAATCTGAATTAAGATATATGAGTCAGGACAGGAAAAAGAGGCCAAACATAGTGATTTCCCTATGCGCTCATGAGATGTAAATTGTTCCCTGATCAGTCACTACATATACACATATATGCTTTGCTATCCCTGTCCCCTCCATCTGCTGAGCGCCCAAGGGTTCTCTGGTGCAGGATCAGACCTTAGTTCCAGATGTGCAAACATGACTCAAAGACAACTGATTTTATATTTCCCAGGCCACCAATTGTTGTCCTTCCTGCTGAGAATAGGGAGTGAGAAAGAAATGGAAGTCAGCCACAAAAGATATAGAAAGAGAAGGAGAGAAAAAATTGTTGGAATAAATATACCATCTCCCAGGAAAAAAATAATCCAGAAAACAATTGTCAATTGTCAATGTGCATTCATTTCAGCTTGTTTCCAGCAGATTGTAATAAAAAAGAACCACTCTCAAGAGACTGTCTGGAGAGACTGAACTGGATAATCTACAGCATGAGAGGACTCGCTGGGAGAGAAATTACTGAGTACTTCATTCAATCTTACCTCGAATCAAACACAAGTTCTCTCTGCATGGGTACTCCAGACCAACCCCACAGAAAATAATACCCTAGACTGAATGTCTAGGAAAAGAAGTCAAAATGTCCACTGAGAAATACAGAAGACAGTTCACAGCAGCACACTACGCCAGTCTATCCAGTGCCCCTACCTTCTTGCCAGCATGTGAAGGGATCCGTACATGGTGGGCTCCCATAACTCATTGTAATGCACTGTTCACAGGGATCTGAGCACCAGCGGTGCAAATGCTAAAGAACTAGTTTTATTATCATCAGACAAGCAAAAAGCTGGATTCCCACAGACATGCACTGTTGCGCGTGTTTGGAGCAAGAATAATAGGAGAGGAGACTAAAAATGGATGTGGTCCAACAGAGGCAGCAGCCATCTACACTGCTGCTGGGCTGAGCTTCTGCATATCTGTTCCTGCTGGACAGATCCCCCAGAAGAAAGAGCAGTGGAGGAAATCACAGCTAACCTGTGTTTCTTGAGCTGCCTCTCTCTCTCGTAAAGAGCTGTGGAGACCCTCGAGTGAAATCCAGAATCTTATTTCGGATTTCATCTGAATTCCATTAAAATCTATAGAATGCAGTTCAATTTCCACTGGGACTTTGACCAGGAAACTTTCCTCAGGGATCAGTTTGCTGGTGGAAAGTCTCATCACTCCAGCAGATGTTGCAGCTCCAAGTCTCACTCTAAAAATGTTTCAGACAGCTTGTGGCTGGGAAATTTCAATGACAGAACATGGGAAAGGGAAATGGATAAAAAGATGCACTGAGAAGATGCAATGAGAGCAAGCTAATCTGTAGTGAACTGAGACCTGCTTAAGTTAGGTAAGGTCTATCCGCTCAATAGTAGGTCAGCATGTCAGAGTAGATGACTTTGGGGAACCAAATCCACTTATTGTATTGGCAGTATCCAAGCAAACACCATCTTCTCCATTACGCCAGTTCTGAACCATAGTACTAACTTTACATCCTTTGGGTCTGATACAGATTCTGTTTAGAGTTACACTGGCAAAAAATTGCAATAATTCCATCGGATCCAGGAAGATTACTGCGGCCCAATGCCAAAGAGAGCAAATATGGCTCGTGATCTTTGACAGAGAAAGCATATACATAATGTCCAACCTACATAGCTGCTCTTTTCTGTTGAGTGCATCATTCCACATCTCTGTGACACTTTGAAAAGACCCAAAATGTCCATTAAAGGAGCTAAGAACCACCCTTTCTTGTAATTAACTTCCCGCTCAAGAGCTTTCCCAATATGGAGCTTCAGGGACTAATTGCATTAGTCTGGATGAACAGTAACTAGGGCCTGGCTTTTCAGAAGCTCTTCACCACCCATAATAAGAGCTGAAGACAATGGGTGTTACAGATGATCAGCAAAAAATTAGTAAAAGCATTTAACAGAATTTCTCTTTCATAGCTCTCTAGACCCAGACCCACAAACACTTCTTCCCTGCTGTCTTTTGGCAGTCACAATTAAAAAATAAAAGCCACGGCTTGCATGCAACTCCCCCAAATCACTCAATAGCTTTGGTTTATTAATACAACTCCATTGACTGTCATGCATGGGGAATTCGAAGGGCGAAGTATACACTGGCATCTGCAACACAGACCTCATCTTCTCTCCACATAAACTTCACCCTCTGGATTTCTCCTGAGTATTCTGCTCTTGCTCTCCACACCAAATCCCCCTTGGCACAGACCAAAGTCCTAAGCAGACACAAAAGGAATTCTTACAAGACAGTGGGGCAAGAGATCTGAGAACAACTATTTTCCTAAGATTTCCGTCATCATAGCTGCATAATTTTTACCTGATTTATATTCTTTCAATTTTGGCTAGACTACAGCTCACATACTTATACACATTTTCCTCTAACACATTCCCCTCCCTTTTTTTAAAAAAATCAGGGAAATAACAGACTTCATCTCATGCTTGGAAACCTGAAAACTTGAAAATGTGCATTGTCCATGAGCACACATCCTCAAAAAAAAATGCTTAAGTTGTCCGAGGTACATTGCGAAGGAATGGGGAACAAACATGTATCAGAAATCTGTGTGCACTAGCATTTGAATCTTTTTGGACTTTATGTCTATTCTTCTTTTTGAATGAAATCATCTGCTGCTGGAAGGCTTAATAACACTCCTAAATGAAAATTTCTACCTGAGCTGATCAATTAACCTTTCTTCCAAGAAACTGAAGAAAGAAAAAAAAAAAGTCAAATCAGCCTATGGAGCAAAGGACTTGCTTGCAAGCAAATCCACCCTTGCGACCTCATGCCTCCAGAGGACATTTGGGCTAATGTGCTGCTCTTGCTTGGCTGGAGTGCACCAAGTCACACAAAGACGGAAGGAAATATTCTCAACAAGGCACCCGAGACACAGCTCTTAGCTCACCACTGGCTCCAAAACCTGTCTTTCCCCCAGTCCCCACCATGCGCCAAAGGGTAGGTGTTCAACAAATGAGTCATCAAGCCAAGACTCCGCCTTGGCTTGATGCCTAAGACTCCACCTTGGCAGAAGTGCCTAAGTCCACTTCTGCTACACCTCACTACAGGACCCGGTGTGAGTCAAGTGAAATCATTTTGGACTCAGCAGACCAATTTCCCTCCTGTGTGGGGCTCCTCGGGCAGGTTAAAGGTCCAAAGACACCATTGGAGATGGCAAAGTGAGAATCCTTTTGCTTTGCATGGGATTTAGCTAATTTTAGGTGTTTAAAAGGCAGTCATCTATTTAAGCAAACCATTCAGACATTTTCTGCAGGTGAGACAGACCCACAAGGAGTTATTCTCCTCTCCTAAGCATGGGTATGTTGAACTACTCTCTGAAAGAAGAGCTCAGTTTGCAGATATTGCTTCTAGATGGCATCTTCAGCCACTGTATCCACTGCTAGGCTCTGGTGAACACATCAGGACCTGCAGGATTAGTGCTGTAAATGTGTCTTCACCTATGGAGAGGCCCTTGAAGCAGCTCCAAGGTCTGGGCGTTGAGGGTGATTTATATTTGACCATGGGTGGAGGCTGCTTTCATGAAAACAAGGAAGCCACCAAGCGGCTCCTGCAGCCACCAGGGTTGGTCCCACCTCCCAGCTGGGGTTGGCGTCTCCCAGTTTGCTCTCCAGTATGGTATATGTCTCTCCAATAATCCTACACCGGGAATTAGGAAACATTCCAGCTCCAGATAAAGCAAGGTGCTTGGGTTTTCCTTGGCATGGTAAATTCATTCTTTCTACGGCTGCATTCCCTAACGAGATGATCAGTGACCTGATGAATGTTAGGTCACCAGTTTCTGGTACAAAATGCTATACGTTGTTTTTTTAAAAGTGTCTTTTCTCCAGCTACCTTTTTTTTCCTATAGAGAAGCAAGTGCACTAAAAATATATTCAGTCAGGTTCTCTGAGGGCATAAATAGATATCTTTCCACTGAAATCAGGCTAGAAATACCAATGTATGTCAGCTAGGGAAAGGGTCCATCGTTAGGAGAACAATTTCACTATATAGACACACAGACACACTTTTATACAGAGAAATTATATAAATATGTATTAAAATATAATTATATGAAACTTATATAAAACCACAAAGGTAGGTCATACTTCCCTGATATATATATAAAATAAAGAACCATTCAAGATTGAGTATATATAATTTATTTTATATATATAATTATATATATATATAATTTATTATATATATATAACTTATTTTATATGTTTTTTATATTTTTAATATATAGTATATATTCACATATATTTATATAAAACCCACAAAGGTGGGAACATATCTTGCTAATACTCAGCCTTGAATGGGTCTTTATTTTAACAGAACAACTGTATCCTGCTCCCCTTAGAAAAGGCATCTTTGTAAAGGTCCAGTTATTTCTATACTGTCTCTACAGAGGATAAGTTATTTGGGAAGTGAGCATCAGAAATCATTCTGCAAAGTCTCCTCTGTGTCTTTTAACCCTTTCAGCCACGTCAGTCCTGAGCCCAGGCGTATTTTTATGTTCCAAGTGTTCCTGCCCTCTGTATCATCAGCGATGACCGCAGGCTTGCATAAAAACGCCAAGCAATTTTTAGCCCAGGCTGCGCGTGGCGAGGTGCCACGCTCTCCGTGTGGCATGAAACGCTTCCAATAGTCCGCACTGTTTCGCCTCTTCCCTCCCCCTCCAAAACGCCTGTGATGAATGTCAGCCTTCACGGCTCTCCATTGACCATAATGAAAGGGTAGTTGAAGAGCAGAAATGTGTGGGGACATCGTTATTCTAGTGCCAGTAGAGGTTGAGGGGTTGGCATAGACGGAAGTTTTTTTAAAAAAAAAATAGGATTTCAAGTAGTAGTAGCACACCCAATAAATAAATAAATAAATAAATATTGGCTTGTTCTGCCAAGATCTGTGCAGTCGTTGGAAACTACCATCAGGCAGGGAACACGGGGCACATTCAGAAGACCACAGAGATGATTTAGAATGAGAAGAGTAAGTGTTATATATATCTCTATTTACTGGCTTTTCTGGGCATGAGCCTGAGCACTTTTGTACGTGGGAGAACATTTGCCCATCTCAGTCAGCTTATGGATTCGAGCGTTTGCAGGGTTACAGGCATTATTTGTTGCCTGCCAGTGCAGTTTGCCTGGCTATGGAGAGCCATATTCAGGTCACCAAATAAGGCAACTAGAAGGGACTTTCTGTGCTGACATCTGAATCCAAGCCTGCAATGACCACCTACAGCGTGGAGCTATGAGATGTTGGCTCCTTGGTCAGAGAGAAGCCTTAAAACAGAATGTCAAAATACAGATCCCTACAGTTCTCCACTGAGAGCAAGGTCCTTTGGTCTGTGGGATCTGGGAATATGGGAATATGGGATCTGAGGCACACCTGCCCTCCAGTACGGGAAATGCTGTATTGAGCACCTACATCTGCCTTTACTCTACTCATGGGTATGGCATTTTTCTTGCAGAACATCTGCACCGGGAAACAACCTGACGCATGGACATAGTTCCAAGTTAAATAAAATGCGTGAAATTAATTACTGGCAAGACCTGATATTTAGAAAAGGACTTAAAACAGGATTTAGGCTGAAGTTGCTGCTTAAATGCTTAAATCCAAAAAGTCCTCTTCAGCCACCTGGAGCTGAATATCCCAACATATTCTAATAGATTCCTTCATTGACCTGAAACCATTCTGTGCATATCCAGAAATGAGCAGGTAGGCATCTCACTTCTGCCAAAGACCCCAAGAACCAGAAGCAACACAACATAGCACTATGTTCTCCAGAGGGATCTGGAGCATCCTGAGCAAGCCTGCTCTCAAGAACAAGGCCTTTTAGCAATATGAGCTTAACTGCGTGGTCTTCGAAGCACTGCCACCTGAGGAACTTATGAGGTTGCTGAGGCCAAAAGGACAACCCCCAAATAAGATCCTGCCTCTGTATCCCATCACCTAAGGCAGTCACCTTGAAGTAGAAAGCCCTGGATTTTGATCCCACAATCCTGATGAGATTTCAACAGTTTAAGCTGAAACACACAAGCAGATGCCAGAGATGGGACCCCTCATAAATTCTTACTGAGCTCAACGCTCAAGTGGCATACAAAGCAAAATGCAGGTAGTTCTAATGGTCCCAAATGGGTTCCCACAACAAGGGTACATGTTACCTCTGCATCCTGGACATCCTGTGGAGCTCCATGTCGTCACTGCCACGGAAACCTTTCGCAAAAGGATTGTTCTCAATCTTTAACTGGGTGATCTGAAAGGGAGGAAATGCAACGGATTCATTGTACGTCCAAAGCAAGGCCTGGGAGAGCGAGGATACTGTTTATTAAACCCAAGCCAACAGTTGTGGACTGGGGGAAAAAGCCTCTAGAAACTCAAGTCACCCTTTAGCTCGGCTGTCAACTATCCCAGCTGAGCCTTCCTCTATCTCCACTGGAAAGAAATACATCTCCTATCAACAACCTTGCACTTCTCAGGTTTGTTCCATTGCTAATAGGAATGACAGTACAAAAGTTAATTAATAAATAATCAAATAACAAAAGCCACCACCAACAGGCATTTCTCATCCATGCACGGATATAACCAAAATCTTGTAGCTCAGACTCTGGATCTTTTCATCTTTTCACAGTAAAGCCCTGCCTGTGTTTCAGGACATCTGTGTTTACTCCAGGTGCTTTGCGTGTGACTCGCTTCCCCAACAAACTCCATACCTGTAAACACTGCTTCTCTATTAATTACACACAATGAACTTGCAGGGAAATTCCAGGTCTAAACATCATATCCTGGAGGAATTTTTCTCTCCCCGTTAACTCCATAAGGAACTAAAGCGTACTAGCTTTCTTACCTCACTATCTGAAGTTCATGGGGAAAAACATTCCCTGACACCCAACTTTGGAGCTCTTACAATATTTTAAAATAAACAGTTAAAGGAGCTAGTGTAAAGAAACCACCTAAAGCAATATTCAAATGTATGCAGCCTACACATCATGCCTTAAAGACTCAAGTGAGAAGGTTTTCTCAAGCCAGGGTTTGATGTTTAAGCAAATGTCACATAGGGGCTCCTGCCTATGGACCAAGATCATCCCTAAATACACCACTCCAGACACCAACACTGCACAAACTCACTCTGCTGTTTCCAAATTTGCTCCTAGTCCTTTGATGGCTTTATATGGCAGGGCTTAAATGAGATCAGGTGTGCTCCATCTGCATTGCCCTGAGTGCCAGTCTCACACCAGCTGCTGCTCTGAGCAAAGCCAACACAAGCTCTTTATTGGCTCCCTCAACAGAAACAGAGCTCAGAATCCACTCTGTCCGTGCACAAACCTGTCTGTGTGCACAGATCTGGAGCTACCAGACAGGGAACCGCAGCCTTGGAGCAGGAGAAGAGAATATGTCTCTGTAAAAGGTCCCTTATCACCCTTGAGCTTCCTTGGAAAACTCCATCAGATGAAGGAGGCTGTTCCCTTTGGTCCTTTTCTCCACAACTACCTATCGATCAGAGCACTCAGCCAGGAGAGCCACTTCCACTCCATTTGTGCCATCACAGGAATTCACACAGTCATTGTATTTTACTACTACTACTTACTACTTAATTCCTACCAAAACTGGGCCGAAAGGAAGGAAAGAGTTCAAGATTAATGGCAGGAGAACAGAGCTAGGCCCGTGTTCGCTCAGCTAAGCACACACAACTGGACCCACCTCTTCGCCAAAAGTCAAAGAGAAAATTGTGACTCTGCTAGCGTCAGCGGCAAAACCCTCCAGGTATCTGCACTATTAGATTATTTAGCTATTTTCTTGTCTTATAGCTTTATATATGTATTTTTCTCTGCCAAGGCCGCTGGTTTATTTGCTATTTTGGCCTAATTTAGCCCCAAATCTCACAAAGAGATCCCATCACTCAGACCCTTATCCCCACGGGCATTCCCATTAAACCAGGACCTAATTTAATCCATAAACACAGCACTGTTTGGGTTTTGAGATTTTTTTTGGTCACACATTTCAGATTTCAAAGAGAAGTGTGAACAACCAAACTGTTTGTCCAATTTGCCATTTGAGCTGTTCTCCAGCAATAAAACAGGGGCACATTTTGTAATTAAAGCCCAAAAATAATTAGACAACCAGCTGTGTATTTTGCAAAGAGTAAAACCTGCTTATCGGTTTCCACCAGAGAGGCTGTGGCACCTATACATTCAATAATAGGCATTATTCAGTGCTTTGAATGTTTGGGCTATTTAACTTGCATTTGAAGCACACTCAATATATGAGTTGTCCTCCCTTGCCTAACCCAATGGCAATATTTGCTTGCATAAGTGAAGTCCTCCACTGAGTGAGTATTGGCATCAAACTACAACCATACAAGGCCCGGATTCATCCCAGCCTAACCGTAGACATGTTAATCAAGGTGCCTACGTTAGGAACCGTGTCTCATAGGGTTCCTGCTAGAAGTAAGGTGGGGAGATGGGAAGTGTTGAATGGCTCCAGGGCTCTGAGCTTGTAGAATTGCCTTCAGCGGTCCCCGCCTTTGGTTCACCACCACCAACCAGCTCCCTCATCGAAGTATTCCAGCTAAATGCCTTATTTGAGGCAGAATGAATCAAGCCTTTAACCACCCATAAAGAGCCAGACAAAATATCATTTGGGACCTCGAGCTTGCAAACACTTGGCTTTATGAGTAGAGAAATCTCTTAACTTTCGCTGCTAGCACTCTTACAGAAAACATTATGAACTTTCTTGGTGGCAGCAGAAAGCCTTATATGAAGCAACACAGACTCCCATAGCCTTAAAATTAGCGGTCTGCTGGATTGAGGGTGTCTGGAAATCAATGACTACAGTACATCTTAAAGTGGGTCTTTGGTGTGTTTTAGATGGATCACACCAGGAGCTTTCAGATCAAAACTACCCTCCGTGAGTCTTTGTGCCACTCATGGCATCAACCCTAGTACAGAGGCCAGAGTCTCCAAGCTGGGCTTAACAGAAATACATATTACAAATAAAATAAAAGACTAAGGAGAGGAAACTGGTGAATCTCTGCATTAAAAAACAGCCAGGGGAAAATATTTTGTTTGGCTGTTGAGTTTTTTTTTTTTTTTTTGGTGGGGGGGTTGTTTGTTTTTTTATCTCACTTGTAAACTATTTCAGAGGTGGAAAAGCAAACAAATGGGTGGAAATGACCATCTTGTGGATCAGCTTAACCATAGTGAAATTCAGTTTAACTGACTGTAACTCATTTGGGGGGGAAAGGGGGCACAAAAACCTGTCAGAAAGTCAAATGACAGTTACATCATTTAAAATTAAAAATAATAATTAAAAGAAAAATAAGTCCTGCAAAGTCATTAGGATGGAGGGCCCAGGGCTAAATTACATAGCAAAACTTCAATAAAACTGTAGGGCTTTGAGTATTTCTTTGTAACTAAAAGAAACTGGTGGCAAAGTTAGCTTCTGCACACGGATATTTGAGACTGTTACAGACCCTTCTAAGATGGGAGTGTTCCAGAATGAAGCCTTACAGACCTACACTTTTCACTTCTTGTTTGACCTATGGGTTCATCTTCACTTTAATAGGAAGCGACAGTTCCCGACGAGCGCTCAGCGCAGCTCCTCGGCACTCCTTTCTCTGGGCTAACTGACCACAAAGCAGCTCAGCTGAGACATTTCCAAAGGCATCTTGAAATCCAGCATGATAACATGCAGTTTTTCATCTAGTTCATTCAAGGAAACACAGCTTCTTTACTCTCCTTCCACAGCCGTATAATTTTATATGTGTGCAAGTATGTCTATAACAAACGTGTATCACCATTCCCAGGGGCAAAATCACTGCTTAGTGTTATATTTGTCAAACACTTGCTATAATAAGATTTTTTTAATTGTTTATGACTTTACTAAACTTTGTTAGGGATGAAATATTCCATGCCAGATGTCTTCTGCAAGCTCACATGTTATTTACTGACTTTACTCTCAGGCAAGCAGGTCCCATGTTTTTAGAGCACTACAGCTAATGGACAACACACTGCTCTGACCCTCTCCAAACTCGGAGAACTTTTGTACAACTGCTCTAAAGGCCGGGCACTTTGGAAACAGATCCACATTTTTCATAAGGAGGGGACCTTGCTTGGTGAATATTTGCCCCATCTTGAAAAAAATTAAAGCCTGAACAAGTGGGAAATAAAAAAAAAATGACTAAGGCCACCCTATTTAGCAACATAGAGGTGATTCCCACCTGGTTAACTCCATCTGGGACTCAACTGAAAGTGCTTGAAAATAGAGAGCCTATTTCTTCCAGTGCTCACACACTCCAAGCAGAGGCCAAGCTGGGGCAGTGGGAAGCAGAGCATTAGAGGAGGACAAGGTGCCTGCTGGGACCACCTCCATAAGGCCAGGCCAAGCAGAGCAGCCAAATGAGGAGCTGGGCTCTGAAATGGAGGGAAAGATCAGGGAAGGGAGGCAGTTGGCAGGATGGGAGAAGATGCTGAATCTGGAAGCCAGTGGAGGAAATGGGAGGCACTGGGAGCCAGTGCCTGCTCGGAGTTACTGGTGTGAGACAGAGGGGCTCATTGAGGAGGCTCTTGGCTCAACTGTGAGACCAGGAGACAGGGCAAGAAGACATAGACCTTACACAGAACCGAGGGCAGGGACTAAGGGGAGGAGGTTGCTCAGGAGATGGAAGGAGCAAGACTAAAGAAAGACATTGAGGAGATGTGGAATGCAGAGCCTGGGGAGGTACTGGGGGTATTGGGACAACATGGGCACTCTACAAATGGGCTGGGCACCCTGTCCCTGGGCCCTCAGCAGGAGAGGAACAAGGCTGAGGAGAGGAGGGGAGACAGGGCTGGCCCAAAGATGACACTTGGCCTCCTGAAGGACGTTCTTCCCCACCAAGATCTGGAAAGAGACTTTGGCAGCAAAGATCTATGGAGCCACTGGCAGCAGCTCAGCCTCACTGACCCTGAGCAATGCCTCTAAGCAGACTATACATATAGAACTGTATAGTCAGAAAGACTACCAACCATAAGGGTCTTACTATAAGTCAGCCAGGCCCTTCTTTCATCATTACAGAGCACATCACTCTTCTGGGTGCATATAGGACACTGGTTAGGACTAATGTTTCCATTAAAAGAATTTGCGTTACCAAGAACGTTAAATAACTCAGTGAGAGAAAGGAGGAGAAAAAAAAAAACAGCATAAAACCATATATCCTGAGGGGAGAAAAACAATATAAAGCCCAAGTCCAGCTAATAGCGAAAGTAGGTTGTAAAAATTAATGAGAATAATTGTTGTGAATTCTTGCTTTTGAAAGAACCCTCATGAGGACAGAACCTTAATTATTTCTGTCTATTAGGGTTCATTTCCTGGTCCTAAGTGGAGAGCTAAGACCTAATAAATACAAGCTAGTAACAATGATTTAAGCTATAGCAAAACGGTGCTTAACTGCGGGGGAAGCAATATTTGGGAATAACCTGATTGCAAGCACCCATTGTGTAAATGGCAAGGAAATGAAATGTGCATGTGACCTATTTTAACACCTCAGTATTTCTGGGGTGTTTTTCAGGGGGATAGGTGGTCAGCTCAGCTGCTGACAGGCACACGGAAAAGCTCCCAAAACCTTTCCTCGTGGCTTGGCCCTCCTATAGAGGAGCACTGCTGCGGAGGGGAAGATCCCAGAGCGCTTAAATATCTTTTCAGGCTGCCTAAAATACCAGGGGAAATAAGCGTAAACCCTATATTGGGATTGCAGCTGTGCTATTGAAATAAAGTGACTGATTTGAACGCAGCCAGGGCTTTCTATAAGCTGCGCAAGCATGGACTCAGATGCAGTTATGGCGAGCCATATAACTAATATTGTAATTTAATTCATTCGCGGAATAGTTCTCGAGACCCGAAGCACATGCACATATGTACTCATTTGTATGTGTATAAAATATGTAAGTGTATAAAATATATAGGTATATAAAAACTATCTGTGACTGTGGATAGGAAGGCTGTGCTACAGGTGATAGCTGGAAGCTAGAGGCAAAAAAATAGCCTGTAAATGGGAATATATAGATAGCAGACATAGAGATATAGGGATGGACCAACAGCCAAACCTCAGCGAGTTCAATCCAGACAAACAGATTGATGGCGAATGGAAAAATATTCCATGAAAATACGGTTTGCACTGACAGCCTCTCAGCCGCACAGCCACCCAGGGCTTCTGCCCGTGGCAAAGACCACACGGTGGCTTTAATGAGCTGGCCGAGGCTGCCCCTTGTCCCCGCGCAGCGCCCGGGCTGGCATCAGCTGCACCGGCCGCAGCCGCCGGGCTTCCTCCACGGCACGGGGCACGCTGCAAATTCTATTCCCTTCCCTGGAGGGAGATGCCATGGAGAGTAGCTCACTGCCTGGCTTATTTTTATGGCTCTCCGGCGGGTGTTTATCTTGGGGCTAGAGCCACTCGTTATTTGTTCCCCAAACGAGCCCGTGCAGCAAAAGAAGAAGCCATGCACGGGGTGGGCAGGATGCAGGAGCGTGTACAGCATGTCGGGGGGTGGGATATGTCGTGGTGTCCGTGTGGGATGTGTCTGTCGGGATGCGAGCCCGGCTGCAGGATCCGTGCGCCCTGACAGAGACGGATACGCAGATGTCAGGCCTTATCAACCAGATGTTGTTGAGTTACAATCAAATATTCCTGCTCCTCCTAATATGGCAGTTTTCCCAAACTACTGTGCTTACATGGGTTTTCTTTCCTTTGTTTTATTTGCAGGGTTTCTTTTCCTTGCAAAATAATCCCGTTTTCTCTTCAAAGGAAAGCAGTTAAATTCAGGTCTGTTTTCTCCTAGGGAAATACATTTAAAGCAAGCACTGCATCCTGTTTTATTAGCTCGCCGTTCTATTAATATTATATTCTTTCTCTGAATCCATCAAGCAGAAGTTAAACTTGATTTTATAGCATCCACAGTGGAGTTATAATTTAAGACATAATTGGCGAGGGCTCAATTTGGATTCAGTTTGCTCGTCCTGGTCGTGCCAACAGCTCCTATTTTAAAGGGCAGGGAGGTATTTTCTTTTCTCCTTAGTTACAGTGAAACACTCTTTCTTTCCCAGCCTACCTCTGCTGCAGGAGTCTCTCCTGCCAACTGATGGATGAGGGAAACAGAACCATTTCTGGAAGGCTGAGGAGCTTCCCAGTTCCACCTCCAGGAAGGCATCCAGGACCCAGATGAAGCACTGAATGACCTTCCTGCATTTAAAATGAAGTGGCTGATTTTGCCCTTTGAGGCCCAAAGCAACTCTCCATGAGGACCAGCAGAAGCCCTGATTTCTAAGGGAACAGGGAAGGGAATTATCTGTTTGCCAGGATCTGGAAATTCCTGTTAGGGACAGCACTAAGGGCAGTGGTGTAGGGACCCTCCGGATAGGCAGCTAAAGGGAGCTGGGTGTGGGAACACAGTTCCAAAGGAGACAGTGGCCCCATGCCATCGTTTTCCCAGGTGGGCAGCCTGCCCTGTGGCACAGTTGGGGGCACCACAAAAAAAATACAAGAGAAAAAATACGCGCTTTTGGGGGCGGTTTCTTTTGTTTCGGGCTGTTTTGCTTGGGCAGGCTGCGATATGATTTCAGCGGCAGAGCCCTCCCTTCCTCTCAGCCTCTCGCTGCCAACCCTGCAGCTCCCAGCCGCTTTCCACGCACATTCCCTGCACGCCTTGTGAGAAAGGAGCCATTCCCCAAACAAAAGGGCTCGCGAAGCCAGACTGGGTTATCAGGGACCCGCCGGCCGAGGGGAGCGCTGGGGCTCCCTTCTCCAAGGGCAGATTAGGAGCCTTTGACCGATGAGGGGAAAGAAGATAAAGGCAACTTCCTTGGTTGGTCGTCTCATCTCTGAGCAAACCATCCTGTTGAACTCGCTCCCTCTTGGCTCAAGCAAAGCCCTGTCTCTAGACGCCTTATTGGAGTCACTAGGAATAACAGAGGGGATAGGATGAAGCCCCAGAGATGAGGAGGGCATGGGACATGAAAAGAGAGGAAAAGAAGGAGGGAAAGGGCAATAGAGGAAGAGGGAAGGAGGGGAAAGAAAGGAGGAGAAAGAAAGAAAGAAAGGGAAAGAAAAAACAGGAAAGAAAAGAGAGGAAAGAAAGGAGAGAAAAGAGGGGATGAAAGGAGGAGAAAAGAGGGTCTAAACACCTCAAAAGAAGTTGTGCAAGGAGAGAGGGAGAGGGAAATGTGACCTATCAGTGCAAAAGGTGGCGCAGCTCCTTACCTTGTGGTTCTGGTAGGAGGTGACGGCGATGAAGGCGGTCTCTGGGAAGACGTGGGTGCAAAA
>JAUBOD010000707.1:559249-572441 GCA_032353885.1 Nothura maculosa | reverse complement strand
AACGAAACACAACAAGTTTGTCCTTGATCTCACTATAAAAACGAGATGGGGGAGAAAAGACCCCGGCGGAGCCTTTCGTAATGAAATATATAGATCACTATGAAATATATATCACAGCAAAAAGCCCTGCTAAAAGAAACGATATTTGAAGGTGTGCAGAGAAAGGGCCCGTTGAGCAGAGGCTCCCCTCGGGTTGCGGGGAGGATTTGGGGGTCCCGGTGCCCGGCGCTGCGTGAGGCCGTCGGGGCTCCGGTCGGGGGCACCGAGGCCGCCCCTGGGGCAGGATAGGGGGAGAGCCTGCGGTAGCCCCCTTGCCCTCCCTGGAAGCCACACGGCGATATTCGACGTTACGGGCAAATTCAAGAGCCCCCCGAACAAAAGCGCAACGCGTTTTATCGACACCCAACGGGCTGTCCCAGCAGCGTGTGCCTCGCCCTGGGCGCAGTCCCGCATCTGCATTGCAGGGAGCCGCACATCTGGAGGCACATTCAGCCCCGCATCTGGGTGCGCACTGCGCCCAGTGCGGGTGCGGTACCTATAGGCAATGCTTTTGTGCATATGGTCTCGGGATACGAGCGGGATGAGGTGCGGAGCAAATCGGCGGGCGGCACAGAGCGCTTTTCCTTCCTCCAGGCGCTTCCCGACCCACCCAGCGTTTGAGGGGAATTTTCCAGATTTTGGGTTAGGTTGAGTGGTTAACATGAGAAATTCCCTCCCCTCCGCGCTCCCGCAGCAGACCCGGTTCCCCTTCCCTCGGCGACAGGTCAGGAGAGGAGGCCAAGGAAGGAAGGGCCCAGAACCGTGAAAAACAGGGACGCAAAGATCCGTTTTGCATTACATATGACATAGCATAGCATAACGTAACATAATATAACGAGATGAAGAGACAAAAAGAGGACAAACTTCCCCACCCCGTTTCAGAAGAGGCCAAGGGTGTAGAGCCGGCTCGGAGGGCAACAGGGCTGAATTTCTGGCTAGTTCAGTGCCTCGTTGCCTCAGCAGTCCCTACCTCAGACTCACTGCAGAGAACCCGCAAACTCACAGCAGGCAGCCTCCTACTCCAGCCCTCCCCGCTCTACCTTGACCCTTCAAACCGGAGTGACTCCGCTTATCCTCCTCCCCAACACACACACTTTATGTCTGCTGGAGGACACAGGGGGCCAGCAAGGAGGACCAGAGCATTTTACGCGGGATCTGGCAGCGCCAGGGCCGGTCACCCCGCGGGGCAGGGCTCGATTTGCCCCTGGCTGCGCACGGGGGATTTGCGGTTATCGCCGCTCCGCACATCTCTCCTCGCCTGCCCTAAGAGCCCACGAGCTAAAGCGGCGAAGGGCGCTCGCAGGGAGAGGGCAGGCAGGGCTCTCCTGGGCTATATTTGGAAAAGAATTTGGATGCCCTTGGAGCAAATCTGTGCAAAAGGTACCGAGCAGCTGCCTCCCTGTGCTGCCCCCTCCCGAGCCACCCGCTGCCGGGACTAGGGCCCTGTCCCCTCTCCCTAGCTCAGGATTTCTTCCTCGACGATGAAACGATGCCACAGAAATTCCCCTGCGTAACCACGTCCCCGCGTGGGGCGTGCACCGGTACGGGCGGATTTTTTCGCTCGGACCCACCACCCCCCCCAATATAATAACGATAATAATAATAGCAGTAATAATAAATAATATAAAGTCTAGATCTTGTGGTGGCCTGGTTTGTTTGCTTTCGATCGCCTTATTTTTATTTTTTTTTACTTCTCCCCTTCCATGCTCTATCTACTCATTTCCCTCCAGCCCAAACAGCTGGGAAACCACAGGGAAAATAATCAAAGAGCAGCATGTTTTCCCGCAGTAGGAATGCATGTTAGCACTCTCTCCACGGCTTGATCCTGCGCTTGTGGGTGGCTCGTCCTAGCGCGACACAGATGTCGCCAGCGGGGGCGGCCTCTCCGCCTGTCGAGCAGCCCAGGTGAAGATGCGTGTTTGTTTCCCGAATATTGCCCTCCTCACATGGAAAAAAAAAAACCAAATAAATGCGAAGCCAAACAGGCGATTTCTACCCTGTTCGGAGGACGAGCAGAGGTCTGGGAGGAGGTTGCTCCTCCCCTGTCTCTGCCTCCCCCCAGTCCCAGCCCGTTCCTCTGCCTTGTCCTAATAACTAACGCCCTAAAAGCCTCATCTACCTCTCTCCCGTATGCCCGAGCTCCACTTGGGCCAGGGCATGATGGAGAAGGAAGCAAAGGAGAAGGGAAATTGCAGACTTTTCGCTGCTTAGCGGCCGTAGCAGAGCAGAGACCCTCCTAGTGGGGCAGGGAGCCGGGCGGGGGGAAGGAGAAGGCCCCCTGCACGCCAGCAGAAAATGATTTTCCCCAAACCCTGGCTGTCCAAAGCGTCCGGAACTCCTCCTCTGTCTGCGGAGCGGCTCCTCTCCCCTCCTCCCGGCTCCCGCAGCTGCGCGCCCTAGGTAGCTCCAGATAAGTGAAAGTGGTATTTTTATAGACTGATAAAAGAGACTTATCTCGGCTTTCCCGAATCCAACAAAGATTCCCTAATTGGTCATTTGCCCACGGCAGCCTCCCCAGCCTGGGTCCCGACATCGCTATTTTCAGCCGCCAAAGCGGGTGTTTCGGCGGGGGCCCCGCCGGGCTCCCCCTCTCCCGGCGCCTCCGCTTCCAGATGCTCCCAGCTCCTTCCTGCGCTTCCCACCCGGTCCCATCCGAGGCTCGTTCCTCGCTTCGTTTAGAGCACGAGCTCAGATCGCGGTTTCCCTCCAAGGCCGGTTCGCAGCGTTTTGCTCCCTCCCGAGCCCGTCGCCTCTCCTAGCTCTGCCCGGACAGCACTGCCCGATCTCCCGCCATGGAAATCCCTGCCGAATTCCCACTGGGAGCAGTTTCCCCAACAGCCCGGGCACCGGCCTGTGGCCGAACCCGGGTAGGCAGCACCTGGGGTCTTTGCACGACACCCAGCTCCCTTTCTCACAAGGACATCATTCCTGGCACTTCCCAATGCACTAACCCCGCTTTCTAAGCATGGGCGAGGGGCGTAGAGATGCAGATTTTGCAGCCATTCTGCTGGATATAGGAATGGGATTATAATCCATAAACATAATCTGAACAGCAAAACAACATAACTTTTCTCTTTTTCTTTCCCTTCTTTTCCATTTTTTTCCCCGTTTCCTGTTGAAGTCAGGAATCAGCAATAGAAATGCTAGGATCATCTCATTTGCATTTTAGTCATCAGGCTATCAAAAAAAGAAAAAAAAAAGGGGGAATTCGGTTGTTTCCTTAGCACCCAGCTGTGCAGCCAGCTCACATCACAAGCCTGGACTGGAGAAGACCCGGAACATTGCCCGTTCAACCTATTTCTCAGTCTGCATCTTACTTTATTTTCCTGGGGCTGGGGGAAGGGGGAATTAATGGCCCATCTGCCCTGTCCGTGCTGCACACACATGAATCAAACACAATCAAAGAGCCCCGTGTCAATGCTAGCCTGACCCCAACCACTGACTCAGTGCTTCTTGCTCAGCGAGGACTGCTCTGGCCAGACCAGCTTAAACCTCCCCTCTGGGCTTATTAATGACCAGCAAGTTCCCAGGCCAGGCTGGTTGCTCTGGGGTTACAGCCTCATGCAGCTGCACTGTGCTCTGCTCTGGTCCCTGGGCCGCGACACTGAGGATGGTCCCATTGGTGTGAGCAAAATAAGTATCGCTGCTTTAAAACTTCCAGTGAAAATAGTAAACCATGAAGAGCAAGAAGGCAGGTATACTACTATACACCCGTGTGTGTATATATATATATATATATATATATTTTCCCAGAGATGAACTCAGAAATGCACACAGACACCTAGGAGTTATGCTCACACTTGTCGTCACTCCCTGACTTTGCTGCATGGTATCCCTCATGATTTTCCATAGGGAAAAGCAGCTGCTCATGTCCCTCTTGGTACCTGCATAGCTGCAAAGCCTGCGAGAAGCAGCAAGGATCCTAACCCAGCCCCATCTGGGCCCTGCAGCCCATCAATGTGGCCTCAAAGCTCAGCAGGTACCAGAGCACAGAGGCACTAAATGTCTTTATGGTCCAGATAGATTCCCCAGTCCAAGCCTGCACTCAGGGATTTCATAAACAGAGGGTTCAGAGCATTTATTAAATGATTTTACTCTCATAAAAAGGAAAGGAGAGGAGCACATGAGCTAGTTTTCAGATCAGACCTCAAAAGGAGAGCCCAGTTTGTTTGTAGGAACCCATTCTACTGATTTGGAAAATATTCCATGCTCCATTTTCTCAGTGAACTTTCCTATATGGAATACAAAAAAAACAAAAGAGATTCCCAGGAGAAGCTGTGCAGCCATGCACATTGTCCTGTCAAAGCTGCAAGTTCAACCTCTATTTCAACGTAATTTTTAGTGGAAGTAGCACAACCTCCTCTTCTCTTCACTCTAGGCCCGCTTGTTTATCTTCATGCAAGCTTTTACTTAACACCAACTTCTCCTTTGAAATGTGCTCTTTTATACATATATAAAATCCTCATATTGAAAAAAGACACCCATTCTCTCTCAGCCTCTCGGTTCTTCACAGTTTTGCTACCATTAAATCTTGTTTTATTCTTTCGCAATGGGATGAGTTCCCATGGGAAAAGCTGGTGTCCATGATCCTTGTCCTTGGGGAAGGGGTTTGCCACCTAGGCCAGCTGGCCCTGGGGCCTTCAGTGCTCCCAGGAGCATCCTGGCTTGGCCCTGCTCCAGCTGAGAACAAGGACCAATCTCCTACCTTTCACCGATGTGCAAATGGAGGCTGCGACAGAGCTACCTGCTTCCAGCAAAAGCAAGTGCCGGAAAAGTCACCATGCCCAGAAAGAAGCTTATCCGAGAGCAAATTTAGAAGGAGGGAGCCTCTGGATGATAAATGGGAGCAGATCCGGAGCCAGGAGGAGCCACGGGCACACGTCTCTGTTTTGACCAGTTGCCCTGTCTCAGATAAGCACTGATAGGTGTGCCCAAAACCCGCACTGCGGCACAGAACTAGATGCCAAAGGTTTTCCAACCGTGGGATTTCATTGGAAAAGCACACTGCTGGTTTATTCCTAATTACCATGGTTCAGGCTGCCTGTGCAACACCATTATGCCTCCTGTTGCCAAAAAAAAAGCTCCTCAGGACAGTCCAAACAATGGATAGGTCCCCAGGCTAGATCTGGGAGAAGACCGCTGATGGCAAACACTGCATGGGGTGGCTCAATCGCACTCCTAATCCCTAGTTAGGACTTGTCCTTCCTCTGCTGCACCAGGGAGGGCTCTGTAGCATCCAAGGAGCTGGAAATCTTTGATCCCTACATGGATCATCACCACAAGGACACAATAATGGGTCAAGACCAAGAGAGATTGCCGTTGGCTTCAATTCCAGTCGGATGGACTTTCTGAAACTCTGAGCCTAACAGATGTTGCCCTTCCTATTTGGAAGTTCCTGAATTAGCTTGATAGTGTCTGTGCAGTCCCTAGTGCATGAATGTCCTTATTACACCATGGGGTCCCAAGGCCAGCAGCACTGTCTGTCCCAGCTTTCAATCAGGCTCAGGCCACACAGAGCAGTGGCCATAGACCAGTCATATCAGCCCAGGTCCCCCAGCCTGCCAGGAAGAGCTCTTCTGAGTCTAAGAAACTGGACGAAGAGTACAGAAAGGCTAGGACTGATCAGTAGTTTAGTGCAATTTTGGATGTATTTTCTTCTGATCATTGGGGTCCCATCTGTAAGATGGCAGAGTTGCCTGGTGTCTCTCCCAATGTCACTATTTAGTCCTAAAGGCTTCAGTAGGGGAAGTGCTTTGAGACCTCCTGGGAGGAGAGTGCTGAACCACCCTGGAAAAGGGGAGCTAGACATTACATCGCTTTACCAAAAGGATGTAAAACAAAAAGTGATCATCTGTTCCTTTCTTACTGGCCCCACACTTAACCCTATCTGTTGATTCTACCCATATAGCTGACTGCATAAGAAAGGTTGGAAATTCAACAACACTCTTGTTTAGGACAGTCTTATTTTCCTTGGGGCACTCTTACTTAATAATGGTCTAAAATCCATCTACTTCTACAGACATGACTGAATGGCAGCCCGGATAACCCCCACTGCAATAGCTGCCATTGCCAGGAGCAGAAAATGAAATCAAAAGGAATGGTGAAGGAAAGGAGTGAAACTGGGTTGGGATTGCGGGAAATAGAAGCAAATTTGCCTTGGGAACAAGTCCTTCAGTATCCGTTAGTTGGATTTAAGTGGCACTTAGGACTTTTACAAGCCCTGTGTATTAGAGTGAATTTCGCCGGAGGTACCTGGAGGTAGAGAGTAACTATTGCACATTATGCAAAATGAGACGGGACAGATGTACCCAGTCAGGACAAGGATCTTTAGGCTGAGATTTTGACTAAATTTAACCAAGATCTTTGCATTACTTTCCAAAGATAGAGATTGATTATGACCCACAAGCCTGATAAACTGTATCTGCCTGGGGATCCTGTCTCTAGAGATTAACGCCTCTCACTCCAAGATACTTGGAGTATCTACAGAGGGGCCTCCACCTCACATAGGTCAAGTTGTGCTGGGATGGAGGTACCTAACTCACTGCACCACCTCTGCAAAAACTATAGACTTTCAATTTCTGCTTCTATGGGAAGTCCTTAGCACACATTTGGCGCAGTTTACAGGATGATGATGACAATGTGTTTCTCCTAAATAAAATCCATTTTTAAAGAGTACATGTGCAATTACTTTGGGATTTGGCCTGTATTCAGGAAAGAATTTCCCCTCGGGTCAGATTTGGCAGGGACTAGTAAGTTTTTTTGCTGCTCTCCGTAGGGTGGGCCATGGTCCACTTTCTAAGATCATCTGGACATTTTCACCTAACAATTTCCCTGCTACTGCTGAGACCCAGGACATTGGCAATGCCCTTGATCTCTCCTGCATGTTGGAGTTTTTGTGGCTTTTGGTCTTTTGTACTAACAGTCTTAAATTTGTTATAGGGTGTTGGGAAGTGTTTTATGGCCTGCAGCGTATGCAGTGGATGTTCTGGGGACCCCTCTGAATTAAGCGGCTATTACATGGTCACCTGTAATTGTGAGCGCCTGCACTCCATGATGCAGATGGTCCCTTCTCACACTCTGTCACTCTCCCTTATCTTTGGGTAGCAGAGTTTGACACCAAAATGCAAAGCAACTACACACCCCATATAGTCATGTGTGGCATCTCTCCTTCCTTTTATTTGAAGTACGATGCATGTAAACCAAGGCGATGGGAATATTAAAATAATAAACAAGATGGAAGTCTTGGCATGGGGAAATTACAAAGCTTGGGATCTGCTCCTGTCTTGCCACTAGCCCATTGCTTGACACACCTCAGTCCTTCTTGTCCCTCACTTTGCTGCCTTGCTGCAGAGGGGACTCATCTCAGGGAACAAAACTGCCACTTTTAAGGCTTGTGGCCCATACAAGTTGTCCCAAAATCTCTATCCCTAATCAATGAGAAGTTGACATGGGTGTTATTTCTGGTCCTAAAATGAATGTCTGAAGCAGCAGGGCTGACTTGTCCCTACCCGTCCTGGTGTTTCCCCATTACTGACAGAGGAAGCCCAAACAACCAACTTAAACCATCTCATTTTTAGCTTTTAGGTTCCTTAGCCCTCGTGCCCTTGGATTGGTCTCCATCGCTGCTGCAGAGCAATGGGTGATAAGGATGGGTCCATGTTAATTGTAGGTCCTGTGAAACCAAACAGGGCATGAAGTGTTAAAACATGGTGCTCTGGGTGCTTCTGCTACTCATATCTCACCAACCTTTCATAAAAAGCAGTGATTTTGTTCACAGCACATCAAGCTCCCTTGGAGACTATTATGCTTCCCATCCTCAGCAGTGCATAGACAGCTTGGAGATTGCCTCAAGAAACACCAGAAAACATAGAGGCAGAATTTGTTGTACTAAACCATGAGACTTGCCTGGGATCGAGGGATCTGTGTGTTCGGTTTTGGGCCATGTTATGGGCTGTTTCTACATAAACTCCCTGTCCCATCTGGGAGATCTGGTCTGAAAGTGGCAGAAGAAAGCTCAAAACTCTGCAAAAATACCCACTGCTGCTTGCCAACCCCAATGTGCAGCACAGATACACTTAACCCAATCATCTGAAGAGAAACACAAACAAGTGTACGAGTGCCAAAACACTAACTATGCCCCAAATTACTCAGACTACTGCTAATTAGTACAAATTTACAGCAGCTGCACTACTGGAAGTGAGCTCAGACTTCAGCTCTGGAAATTACTAGAGAATATAATTTTTACAGTTAGTCTGAACTTAGAGAAATCAACAGGAATGTTCCAGTATGCTAACTAACCTCACCAGCTTTTCTAAGCCTTCTTTATTTTACACATGCTGGGTAACCATGAAGTGCACAGGCATGAAATCCACAAATCCATCCCCTCTGAAAGACTCCTGTACACAGCACGCTAAGCGATGTGTGTCCAGAGAACCGCATAGGAGAGGGTGTGGAGCAACCCAGCCTGATCCCTGGCACCTCGTTCATCAGCTCTTGCTGATCAGTGCAGATCAATGTTGAGGGCTTTGGAGGTGTTCATCATGTTTGGATTTCATTTCTCAGTTTCCTGGTGGAATTACTGAGCAAGTGATTTTTTGTGTGCACTGTGAGCGCTTGGTCTCAGCAGAATACCGTGCAATGCATTTTCTGGCAATGCAAACTCTAGATCTATTTGTCACTGCTCTTCGGGAAGGTGGAAAGGTATTTTGGATAATACTAGCCTGGTGTACCAGTCAGGAGCAGCTTGAGCTTACAGCATCCATTAAGCTGTGATATCTCCCCCTTGCCTTTGCCTTTATCTGGCTCATCAAGCCCACAGAACTCCTGCAGTAAAATACAACCATTAATCTAATACAACGTTGACTGGCAGATTGTTTTGCTACCAAAAGAGCTAGTTGAGTCACCAGCTCTTACTACCTCGCAGACTTTCCTCCTTGAATAATTCTCATTCATTCAGATCCCACTTACTGCTCCAGGACTGTAGTTAAAACCATCAGTAGCTTGTGTGTGCTCACGGAATTGATCCTGCAGGAACAGCAGGTAGGCCGCCAGGTAGACAGACAGACAGACATGATGATAAGCCATACATCTGGCATGTAAGTATCATGGCAGTGGAATTACCATTCCCCGGCCAAGTTTCACGCTTTGGGGAGTTGTTTTGACGTGCTGTCAATGCAGCACCAGAGTAACCTGATTTATTTCCCTTGTTCTCTTTGAAAAAGTCTATTTGGTGCCATTTATTTTGCACTCACTTACCTGCCATCCTATCAGAAGGCGGAAGGTCAGCAAGGTGACTCCTAAGAGAGTATCACGTTCTATGCAGAATAGGGAAAATGTGCTGGGTTAGTGGGAATGGAGGAATTCATGTTGGGGCCTCCTTCCAGCCTCTGCTCTCCCACAAAGGACTTGTATACCTCTTCCCTTCCCACGTCCTTGCTTTTCCTTCCGAATGGAAAAGCCGGTGCCTCCTGCTCTGCTCTCCCACTGCAGCAATCCCTCCCCCGCCAGGGTCTGCTGCGGTTTTGCCGCATTTCCACCTCCTGCCATCCTCAGCCGGGGATTCTAGGATTCCCATCCCAGGCCTTCCTGCCTGTATCACACAATAAAATCCTTGCAGGCTTTTCTGTCTC
This sequence comes from Nothura maculosa, assembly GCA_032353885.1. Taxonomy (NCBI): domain Eukaryota; kingdom Metazoa; phylum Chordata; class Aves; order Tinamiformes; family Tinamidae; genus Nothura; species Nothura maculosa. The sequence continues at coordinate 562,773 of JAUBOD010000707.1, read as the reverse complement.
TGTATTTAGAGGGAGACGTCAAATCCCAAGGGGTTGGAAGAGGAACTGAAGCCACGGCAGCAAAAGCGAGGGGTGTATTGCTGATTTCCAGAGGGACTGTTATGATGGGGAAAGGCATTTTTAGGCAGAAAAATCCAGTAAATACAGTAAATAGACACAGCACTTGTGCCTAGCATTCAGTTCATAAAGAAATCAGCTCTTATACCGTTTTTCCTCTAGCAGAGAAAACTGCATGTCCTTCAAAGACCATGATATTCAGGCAAGAAATATAGTTTTGCAAAAATGCCAAGGCAGACACAACAGCAGGTTAAAAAATATATATATTGTGCTAATAGATTTACTGCTAAGACACGCCGAGCCCACAGAACACTGCTGTGTAAGTGAACATGGCAGGAAGCTGACAAAAATTACAAAAAAAAGTGACTTCAAAAGCAGACAGAGCCTAAGAGAGAAACAGGACCATGTATGTGACCTGTTCCTTCTTCTGGAATGTGTCATGGCTGGACAAAGCTGGCGCAGGAGTGGAATTAGAGTCAGTATCTACTGGCTGCATGTGCCACAGAACGAGCAGCAGGGTGAAGAGCTGCTCTAAAGCACAATCAATGATCCAAGCTGCTGGACTTCAGCAGCAGAACCTCAGACCTGTCTCATAGAGAAGCAGGATCTCCATCCCAATGGATAATGCTCCTTTTGTCATCACCTCCTGTACAGAGCTATCCTTTTGCACCTTCTTCTTGAAGGCCCTGCTGCCACAGCCAGGATTATTGCCTACCCTTCCTAAGAGCACAACTAAAGCTCCAACAGGGCAATTTTAACCACAGACTCTTCACCCAGCACCTTTGCATTGTTTAGTTGACTATTTGGGTAACATTTAAGCTCAGTACTCAAAGATGACTGGCCTAGACATTAGATCATGGACTAACTCATGCTGCATGTGCAGAGGAGACTCAGCACCTGACACCCATCTTCCTTCTTCACAGCCCAGAGCTTCTACCGTACCAGCCATAGGACTCCATTCAGTCAATGTCTCACACTTGAAAGCTGCTGCCCAGTCATCCACACAGAGGAACGAGTGTTGAACTCGCTGCATTTTGCACCGTTGAGAAATTGGTAGAACATTGAGTTACATATAGTTAAGTACAGAGAAAATGTGCAGGCATTTACACAAAGGTCTCCATCCTCTCAGGCTGAGATGGTGGTGAACAAAAGCAGCAAGCTTTTTGTCTCAAAAAACATTAAAATCAAAGAAGCTCTTGCAGTGAAATATGCAAAGCAATTACTACTAGGAATAATAATAGCACCCTAGAAGTAGCCATCGAAGAACCCAGGATCATGGTCTAAGTTAATGTAAAAATAGCTGCAAAGACCAAGGGAAAAGAGGGAGATATTTCTAGCATGCACATGGCAGAATCCTCAATGGAAAAGCATATGGGTTTGCCTCATTTCCTTTTAAGCTTTTGCTGAAATATCAAACGACACAAAAGACCCCTCTATGCACTTAGACTACAACTGTTGAGTGCATAAGCTCTCTCCACATTGTATTAGCCACATTTCCATTCAGCAACCAGTCTCTTTTGACTCCCATTCCTATTTCTAAAAAGACAGAAATCTGAACTGAGGAATTGCTTTTGACAGTCTTTTATTTGCAAATCTGCTTGTCTTTCAAGGACATGTTAGCTAGGAAACTTTAGCAAATGAGAAAATTAAGCTGTCACCAATTCTTGCATCTGTCTTGAGTAAGAATTTCTCCAGCAAAAGAATAAGAGCTTTTCAAAAAGACTCTCTCCTCCTCTTCCCTGCTGATGTGTCCCTTTTTCCCTTTCCTAGGATTTGCTTTCAGCCCTTCCTGCTTCCCTAATAACCAAAACCCAGCTGGTCTTCCACTCTTTACTACCCAGATCTCCTCTCTCCTCTTCCATTCCTAGAAAGAAGGATTTTGTTCTTTTTTTTTTTTTCCTAGCAATATGTAGACAGCACTTCCTGCTCCATTTGGTCTTTTAAAATGGACATGCCAACAGGAGTTAAAAAAAATAGGAGAGAAAAAATAGCAAAGAATAGCAGATGATCATTTAGATGAGTTTTGGCTCATAAAACCCAAAACTGACCTGACAACCAGTACTGAAGGCCTGAAAGAGATGTGCAGCTGATCCAAGGAATAGAATAGGAATAGATGACAGACACATTGAGATAAATAACTGTAACAAAGCTACTTGAGATCTCCACACTACGCTCTTCAAGGTGAGAGGCAAATAAATACCCAAGTGCCTTTATCTGTTGCAGTTTTAATCACGATGTGCTAGGTACTTCAAAACACTGCAGGTGTGCTCAAAGGGATCAGAAAATAATGTTTTACTTGACTAACATTTTTGTGCATCTCTTTCAGGCTACTCTGTTAAGAGCTCACATCTTTCAAAATGGATGGAAAATCAATGAAGAAAGACTTCATCTTCAGCTCCACAAAAGGTTGAAACAAGAATGGTCTGAAAAATCTCAGTTACATTAAATGCTTGATGGCCTCGAGAGAACCTTTCCAGAATTTTCATTACGGGATCTTTCATGGTAGCATTTGACATCACAGAATGCAGGGAGTTGCAAAATCCCTCCACATACAGCTAGTAGTGCATGAACTCGGTCACTTGGGATCCACAGAGGACTTTCCAGGAGCCTGTGCAGGTTTGTCTGGCTTGCTACGTGCCTTTTTGTCCTTCAAAACACGTACTGCATTGCATAAAGGAGACAGGTATAGTGTTCCTTTTCAGTATATTTAAAACAAAGCAAATATTCTCATTCTATAGTTGCTAAAGTGACATTGTGGCCTCGGACACAGAGGGGTGTGAAATTGCTCCTGTCGGAGGAGATGCCTTCCAGACAGTCCTGCCATTAAATTGCGGCTCTTGCTGTGGAGAAGCAGCAGATGAGGAGGGTGATAATAAGTGATACCGACCAAGGTAACGTCCTGCAAGCTGAGCACAGGCTCTGGGATCTGCACAGTGACAACCGGCCCCTAACGCTTGTTGTACCGCGTATCCTGAGCCTGCCTAAAGCAGGAGAACCCCCTGGCTCCGCTGGAAAAGAGGGAAGCTGGAGAGCTCCGGGCTACGTCCCTTGGTCACTCCTCACCTGCCACGGTTGCAGCTTCAGCCACTTTATCCCCCCGATTCGCTGCCTCCAGATCCCAGAGAGGCCTCTGCTTCCCACCACCCTCGAGCCCCGGGATGCCCGTGGAGGAAGAAAGACTTGGCTTCGGAATTTAACTCTTTTTTGTTTTTTCTTCCCGCTCCCTAGAAGTTCCCAACGCGACTGCCATTCCCAACTCCGTTTCGCGCCCGTTTGTTCCCTTCCCTGCAAAGAAAAGAGGGAAAGATCTTCCGTGTCTAAAGCCCGAGACCTTTCCGGGGTTTTTCTCTTGCCGCAGAAAGACCCTTAATCATCTCTATGATTATCACAAAAGCCGCTGAGGTTAATATCGGTGAAGCCAAACTATAAACTGACAATTATGCTTTAGCCTAAATAAATCCGGGCCT
>JAUBOD010000707.1:513761-559149 GCA_032353885.1 Nothura maculosa | reverse complement strand
CCAGGGAATGTGGGGGGCTGCTCCCCGCTTTGGGGACAGCGGGGGAGCCGCCTTGGGGGCGAGCGGCGGCTTCCCGTGCTAAAGGGCAGCCCGTGCCCTCTTCCCTGCCAGATCCTGTCCCCCCAGCCCGCGATCCCGCTTCCTCTCTCCCTGCGGGAAACGCTCCTCTAATGATCCCCCTGCCTGCGGGCTCTGCAGTTCGTCAGTACGGCTGCCTTAAACCCAGCTCGCATCTGTTTCGCCTAGAGAGCCGCGCTCGCCTACGTTTTAATAAACCCTATAATTTACACATTTCCCTCATACCCTGTAATTTCACCACCCCGAGACACACCGAAGGGAGAAAGCGCAGAGCAGGGAGCACTCACGGCAAGCGCTGCCAGAGAAGCACAAATAAGTAGAGGGCTTAAATCTGCAGCAGTAAAATAATCCAGGGGAGGCAGCCAACAAGGACTGGAAAATAAACATCTCCCCCTGCAAGTCCCGCAGCCAGCCCCGCTCCTCGCAGCCGCCCATGCCAAGAGAGCGGGCGCTTTGGGAACGAGCCTGGGGACTGCAGAAAAAAAAAATAAAGAAAAGAAAAGGAAAAAACGTATATATATTGTCGTGGGTTATATGTACCCCTTTTATAAGGCAACTGTTAGTGGTAACTAAGTTTAAATTTATACGTTCAATAAAGTCCCTTTTTTTTTTCTCCCCACCGAGTGCCAGAACCACTCGAGGAAGCCGCCACACGCTTCCCATTTGAAAATGTGTTATTTGACCATTTTTATTCTCCGCTTTTGTTCTCGGGGCAGCAGCCCCTGCAGAGGCGAGGGGGGCATTTCTGCGCGGAGATCAAAGCCGCGCTCTGTATACACACACTCTCGCAAATTATGTATTTGTGATCAAGTAATGCAGCATCAGGAAAAGCTAGGCAGGCATGTGGGAGAGTGAGATATTTAAACAGGCCTGGCCAGAGGCAAGGCATTATTTTAAGAGTTTCTTTTCTTTTTCTTTTTTTTTTCTTCGTCAGCGCCAAGTCATCTGTTCACATATACCTGCATGCGCGATAAGATGACGGGGAGCCAGTATTTTCCCAAAAAGTGAATAGCCAAAATGAATCCCCAGATCCCCGACGTTTCCTGCCGGCCCTACACGCTCCGTGTCCCCCTTGATCCGCTCGCCCACGGTCACGAGTGGGGACCGGGGCAGAGGCCGTTCGACGCCACGCACCGGCCCCTTGGCTTCTATGAGCGGAGCTTTATAGCCCACATAAAGGAATATATATATTTCCCCTATAAAGGCTCGACTTAACCGACCGATCTCTCTTGGACAAGGCGTAGGGTGGGAGGACAGAGGAAAAGAAAAGCGCCGGTAGCTGCGCTGCAGCCTCCGCACCGCGGAGACGAGATGCGCAAAGGCAGATCCTGCTCTGCCCCGCCACGCTTCCCCAAGGAAAAACGAGTATTCCCGGCTGGATTCGGCTCCGTGATGAGGGAAAAAAAAGAAAAATAAAGGAGGAAAAAGGAAATAAATGAGAGAGAAAAGATATAGAAAGAAAAAGAAGAGGAGGGGGGAAATAATGAATAATCAGCAATCTCCTGTCCCCTGAGCTGGGGCAGCGGAGGCTCTGGGACGCTGCCACCTTCAACAGGCGACCAGAGAGAAGTCCAGCCTAGCAGCGTCTTCACGGTGTAAAAAATCACGATAAATTATACACTGAAATTATTTCAAGGCCGGGGCAGGGGGGATCTTTTAAGCTGAAGCGGTCTTAAAACATCCCTTGCAGAAGGGTGGCTGAAGAAAGGTCGGAGGAGACAGCGGGGAGGCGGAATGGATAGAGATCATCCTGGGAAGAGCAAAGCAGCAAATCTCTGCTGGGAGGCAAGGAAAGAATGGAATTGGTCCAAAACGGGGCGCAAGGCAAAGCGCAGGACCCCAGAGTCTTGAGCAAAACCAGATTAAAGGGGTCTGGGAGACCCCTACGGAGCGGGGAAGGGTTCTCTGCCCCTCTGCGGTCCTGTCTGCCCTTGTTCTGCCCCAGGCCACCGCTCGCAGGGACAAGGGACCCCGTGCAAGCGGCAGCATCCGCGGCGGCTCCGCGCGCCCCCTCTGCCTCCCCTTCGCGCTTCATCTGCATTATTATTAGCCGTATTTTATCCTAGGAAAAACAAACGTCTCCCTCCCTTCCGCATCACACACCGACGGGGCGGGGGGGCGGGGAGGGGTGGCAGGCCCAGATAACAAAGCAGCTGGTGTGGAACGAAGTTGTAAGGAAATAATTGATATGTAATAAGGCTGAGTGAATCTATCCCAAAGAAAATATTGCGTAAGCGGTTATGATTAAACATGCCCGGGCGAAAGGCGCTCTCATAAAGGAGTAATGGAGCTAAGGAAACAAATGATCATTGGGAATGTTAAACACAGAGGGGCATTTCATCACACAAACATAAATTCAGCTTGAAAGAGACTTCGGGAAAAAAAAAAGAAAAAAGAAAAAAAAAAGGAAAGAAAAGACACCCCCCACCTTTAGCTTTTGCTATGGACTCCGTTTGAAGCCATTGGCAGCGCGGGGTACATGGCGAGCAACCCTCTCTTGCTTTGGTTTTTGGAAGGCCCGATCTTGCTACATAATTTTAAACCCGACTCTGATTAAGCCACCGTCCTCCGCAGCCCCGAGCCCGGCGGCCCCGGTCTCCCTGCACAGCCCATAGCGCCCGGGTAGCGGGTCCCGCTTTCTGTTCTTTCCCCGCCATGGAAGGGGAATTTTAACCGTTATCCCTGCAAAACCGGAATGAAGGGTAAAGAAACGCCCCGGCTCTGCCTTTCCCACAGCGCAACTCTCCACTCGGGGAAAACTCCCGTGGAAAAGCCTCGGAGCGCCGCACTGCGCGGTGGGAAAGGAAGGTCCAACCCGCTTGTTCGAGGGCCAAATCTCCCCCACGGTGGCACCATTTCTAGCTGGCGCCTACAGGAAGGGCAGCGAGCTCTTGGCTCAAGCTCTGATCCCCAGGCCCGGGTTTTGCGGGTTGGAAATGCCGTAGGAGAGGAAGATTCTGGGGGGAACATCGGGCTCCAACCGCCCCTCCGCAAACGGCTCCTGACGGAGAATTTTACTTAATTCGGTGCTTATCTCAGCTCATCACACCTATTTTTTTTTTCCCCCAATTCCCTTCCCAAGAATAGGTGCCTCAGGTGGCACCTTCACCCCGTGAAGGAGGCAGGATCGGCCCTGCAGCCCCATCCGATGCCCGATCCGTCGGGGAGAATTCGGGATGTTTGCGGAGCTGCAGGGGGTTGTTTTCGTTTGAAGTAAAATGGGGAAGGGAAGGTAGATATTTCTGTAACAACTTGAAATAATTTACCCCAGAAAGAAAAGGAAAAAAAAAAAGGAAATCTGGGCAAGAGTTTATCAGACAGTTCCCTTTGCCAGCATGTTTAAAATGTCTAAGCAATTTTAAAGTGTGTCTTCACTTAATATATTTTCTCTTTTCTCCTTTCTCCTTAAGATGACAAGGAAGACCAGTGATTGCAAGATGTCTACAGATAGCGCCCTTTAAGGGTTTCCACATTTTATGGTTAGGATGAAAAAAAAAAAGAAGTTTGTGGTTCTTGGGTCCCTCCCGACAACTTTCTTGCAGACATCTCGGTTTGTTGCGCCTGGTCTTCGGCGGCTTCTGAAATTGCCCCTATTTCCCCCTCCCGAGTCCCCTTCGGGTGGCAAAAATGCCGAGATGACTCTGTGTGTCTACGAGCAGAGAAGGGAATTTCTCCTAGAATGGGCAAAAGCCGGTAATCCACAAACTCGGGTGCAAAGTCCGGCTTTTCTAGCGCACCCAAGCTGGGCTTGCTGCTGTGTTTTTGGGGACATTCGGGAAGGAAACGTGGATCTCTCGTCTTCGAGTGGGGGAAAATAAATGTGTTGGTGGAGAATATTTGGGAGGCGCCCAGTACCCCCGTTTTCCTTGCACCTCTTGCTGGGGAGGGCCTGGAAGCTTCAAAGCCGGGGATAGCGCTCGGCATTAAACACGACTATCGCATTGCTACGAATTCAGAGGTGCTAAATTGCAATAGCTTCAGCGCGAGAGCTAAGGCATCTTTTCCCCCCCTTTTTTTTTCCTTTTCCTTTTGGAAAAGGATGCCAATTCCCTGTTTTCCAATCGAGAAAACACTTCCCCCTCGCCATACTTTAAAGTATACAAATATCTCGGGCTGGGGACTTCTTGCAATGCACATCCCAGAGAAACAGGAACACGGCATGAGTGTCCGGGAGCCTGCACAGGACCTGCTCCAAGCTCGGAGGGAAGATGCTTCGTGCTGATTCCCTCTCCACTGCTTCCAAAGCGGCGGGACGGGCAGCGAGCGCCCTGCTCTCCCACCAACGGCTTCACAAATCCAAGCTTTGACACGAGCTTTAAAGCCCAGGGAGGAACAGGCCATCCAGTTGCTTGAAATTCGTGTCCAATATTAAAGCCGGCCAATTACCCAAGTTTGTTGCAGGACGGAGCAGCCTTGGAGAAAGTAGTGGGAGGAAACAGTCCACGGCTTAAAAAAAATATGTTAGTTGGAGCTCTGCACAGCAGGTACAGTGAGGATTTTTGGGCAAAGATACCTAAAAGTGAGATGAGGCAGGCGAAATAAGAGCCCGATTTTATAGCTAATTTTGCGCAGAGACATTTCCTATAACGGGCTGCGCCAGGAAGCCAAGCAACGCGCGAAACCGTTTGCAGGATTGAGCTCCCGAATTGCCAGAAATTGCGTTAGTTTCTCGTTTCTGTTGATCAGTAGATTTCATTTAGAGACTGAATCTATTTTGTCCTGACTCCGAGGGATATGGTCTCACTAAGAATGTACTTGATACGTACTTAGGCTCTTTCAAAACCGACCTAAACCCAGCACAACACCCATTACCTCTGCCCTGCTATTCCAAAATACCAGTTTTCCAAACACGACAGTTTGCCTCCAGGTAGCATCGCGTAAAGGTCTTTATTTGATTGATTTTTAACCGTGCAACAGTTCACCATTTACGAACTTGAGAAGTGATGGGGAAAACGCTCCCATCCAATTGCCGATTTTCGCCAATTCCACATTCAATTACAATTCCATAACTGCATTTTTTTTCGCTGAGTGCGATGCATTTATTGAAGCGAGCGAAACTGCCCTTAGTTTTCAGCCGTTTCCCCGCACCGCGAGCCCGCCCGGCCCGCGGGGGACCCGCTCCGCACGAACCCGCGCAAACCCGCGCCCCTTCGCGCATTTCGCGGCTCCTCTGCCAGCCGCCAGCGCAGAGCGGGCCGCGGTTTATATGAATAATGGTTTTCATTATTTTCGAGGTGGGAGGGAGGCGGAAATGGGAAACGAATATATATTTATGTTGCGCTACTTCTTGGATCGGCAAACACGGAGCCCCGGCCGAGCTGCGCGCCCGGCAGTTTCCCAAATACATTGACAGCCGGGGCAGAAAACGGCTCTGCCCCGGGGGCTGCGCGGAGATTGCGCGGCCTCGGGGGGCCCTTTCCGCACCCGCGGACCTGCCGCCCCCTCCCGCCGTTTCCCTTTCGCTGCCGTTTCGGGGGACCGGCTTTTCCCCCCACTCTCGTTGTCCTTTTTCGCCTTGGGGTGGTCAGAGCCCACCCCTTACCCCTTCGCATCAAGTTGCTAGGGTATATCATGAAAAGCATCTTAGGGGACAAAACAGACTATATATATAATTATGTATGTGCATATATATATATTATATTATATATATATTTTATATATATAATATAAAAACGAAGCTCTGTGCCATCTACGATCAGAGGGTGTCAGATCCCACCGAGGGCACAGGAAAGGGGAGGCGGGGAAAGGGGGTGGGTTTCGCTTTGATGAATTCCTAAACAATTCCGAATATTACTTTCCTCGCCAACCAAGAGTTGAATACTCCGTCCAAATGGCGAGATTTGCTTTTCAAAGCGCAACGTGAAATCAAAACACCTGTTCTACATTAGCCCTCTCCCACTTCCACCTCTCCTGTAAATGAAATCATTTAAATAAAAAGAAAGGGGAAAAAATGAAACAAGTGAGAATAAGAGTATTGTTTTTCTCCCTTGACATATGGCATCTGAGATGAGAAGCGGGTATCACTTAAGGCAAATAAATTAATAATAAGGCACTTAGCAAGTGAAGAGGGGAGTTTTCCCAGAGCATCTTTAGCCACTTTTGCATCCCAAACCCGACGGAGACGATCCCAGATCCGACCGCCTCCCCCCCACACACACTGGTGCTCACAGACCCGAGCCCAGAATCGCTCCAGCCGAGCACCCCAAACCTCCCCGCACAAGGAGGGATCCCAAATTGCCCTCCTGGCCACCCCAGCGGAGGGCAGTTCGTGGGGACACCCCTACTCCTTCGGGGCAACTCTATTCACGTCCCCCCACTCCAACATGCACTGCCTTCCCAGCGGGACCGCCCCACGCGTGTCCCCCACGTGGAGACCGTGGGGACTCCTCGCAGCGGCCCGGGGGGAGCGGCCCCCCGCGCAGGGGGAGCCCCTTTACCTTGGCCGCGGTCCCATGGGTGCTGGGCTGGCAAGGGGCTCAGTTGGCGACTGGCCCCGTTTCCGCTTGTAACTACAAGGGCACCCGCAGGTTCGCCTTGATAAGGGCGCTATCACAGGGGCTCTGCAGTCCACCTTGGCTTGGAGCTCGGCGGGACCCGCTGGCAGCCCGTCCGGGACAGCAGGGATATGTCGAGGTATTTCTGGGAATAATCACATCACACAAGTGCTTACATTCCAGCTTCCTTTCCCTCTATCCCTACCACCAAGTTTGAAGTCACACCTTCTACCGGATTGTTTGAGGGCTCGGGGCTGGAGCGGGGCTGGGGGGCAGGGAAGGAGTGTGTGTGTTTGGGGGTGGGGGAATGGGGTGGTAGTGCTCCTTGTTAATCAGCATTAGGGTTCCTCCAGGCCCATAAAACTACCTGGTCAGAATTTTCTTCTTTTCCATAGAAATGTCTCCTTCTCTTCCCTCCCCTTCTTTAGCCCCCCCGTGACAAAATAATAATAAAACAACCTCTAACCCCCTCTGTTTATTTTTTTCCTGGACTTGGGAGCCTGCAAGGAGCGCTGCTAGCCTGGGAATCCTGCACGCTGCTCAAACACGGCTGCGAAGTAACAAAAAAGACTTTGTTTTCCCCTAAGAAAGTCACAGGCAGGTTCTGTTATACACATACACGTTGCAGACAGAGCACCTGGAAGGAAGACTATATAAAAGTATCTCATATACAGCCCATGCACCTAGGCAGGTCTCCTGAAATAAAACTGGAGGCCCGAAAGTCTCACAGTTTGCACATGGAGATGTTAAGTCTGTTTTATCTCTAGTAAATCCAAAATAACTAATATGCCCCAAAATTCCCAGCACTGGAAATCCATCACCCAGCAGAATCCTTTTTATTGGGTATTTTGTCGCTTTCTCCCTTTTTTCTCCCCACATTCCCTGTGGCTTTGTGCTACCATCTGCTGTACGCTGTGCTCACTTCTTCCTCTCATCCATTCAACTCTGAACCCAAGACCTATTTACAATTTGGAAAATCTGCTTGGATATTCGTTCAAACAGTAATCAGATAAAAAAACCCAGGGATGCAATGTTAGGGGACCAACAAAAACACTTCTGTTTGTATATTATGTCATTTTATGTCAGGTATCTAGCCTGTCTGCTGAGCAATGATAATCCAGAAGACTCACAGATTGGTGCTTTCTATCTTCCCCTCCACCAAGATACTTATTTGTATTTCCAGAAAAAAAAAGAAAATAATTTAAAAGTATGTTTGGGGAGCAGGAGGACTTCTGAAAATGTGCCTGGTTATGAGATATTCAAGCTTTGTCTGGTTTAATGGGGAAGGTAAAGGCAAGCAGATGCAGACAAGTGCTACCTGACTGCGAGACAGGGGGGCTATTGCATGGCTACTGTCAGAGGGCGAAGCCTTTGGCAGTGCCCTTGATCTCGCAGTCACCCTTCTCATCCTTCATTTAGTCCCTTTTCCCCCTTTTTTTTCCCCATACTGTAGCCATCCCGGGACCAGCAATAGCCTCTTCTTCATGCAGCACTTGGACAAAACCAGAAAAGTAGGACTCCCACCATGCAGGCTCTGCTGTTTCCTAATAAATAATTAAACATGTGTGTGCCATGTTCGTCACCACAAAAACTCGGTTTTGGCTTGGATTTCTAATGATCACCTAATGCCAATAATAATAACAATAATAATAATAACACGAACATTGCTATGTGGATTTAAACCTGCCAGAAAGGCAGTAAGCCAAGTCTTACACTTGTGGGAGGTATCTTGCAGAGTAGTCCAAGGATCTTTTGTTAGGTCTGGTCTTATTTAGTATTTTCATTAATGACCCTGTAAATGGATTACACAGCCCATTAATTAAATTGGCAGATGCTACCCAGCTAAGGGAACCTGTGAATGACAAGGGAAGATTTAAAAGAGGGGGAAAAGACACAAAAAGATGAAAGAAAATGATGGAGAAAGAGCCTAAAATAATGTGTGAGGTATTAATTCAGGGAAAGGTGGTTGTAGTGTTAAGTCAAAACCCATATTATTCACCAGTAATTGTATCCTAAATCCATTAAAATCAATTATTAATCCCAGAAAGAGCATGGGGCAGAATGCTGGTCTTGAATTTCCAGTAAGGAATAATGCCAAGAGAGACAGTTCCTGCACTGGGAGCTCTGCTCACAGGAAAGCGGGATACAAGAGGTTGTAATTCCTCCCTTGCACTCTGCTGCTGGACAACCATCAAAATGGTCTGTGAGGATGAGTATGAAGATGACAGGGAGCAGAAAAAAAATCCACTAGTTTGCCTTCTGGAGCAGATCTGACTTCCCATTAATGTGATCTACTACTTAGGTCCTTATTTTCCATAGGAGTGCTACTACTGGGAGTGCTTGGCCCATTGCTCCACCCCGAGGTGTCAAGAACTAAGCGGCAAATAGGCCCCAGGATGGAAGGGAAAAGCAAGGATAAAACATAGCATAGGTCAACATGAGATTAATAAACTGGAAAAATCCTTCCAAAAAGGATGAGGACACTGGGAATGTCCATTAACTGGATATCTAGACTGCAACTGGATAACTGCTATCAAACAAAAATAGGACGAATCAGACAAAGGGAAAACGAGAGAAAGGATGAGCAAGGCAGTGTAAAGGATGTTTCTGCGCTGATGCCACTTCAGGAGGTACAAACAGATGCAAAGAGTGAAGCCTCACACTTAGCTTTTGAGGAGCTATTATGCCAAAGGGTAGTAAATTTTAAACAATTTTTAGCATTTTCCTCACTTTTTTTCCTTCCCCCTGGAAAGCTGTTACAGCATCTCTTCCATAAGAGAAAGAAGAGCAGGAAAAACAATACAAAACAACAATAACAAACTCAGATCTCAGTTTATCATCCTTACACCTGTTTTACATCTCACACTAAAATACGAATTATACCAGTATAAAACTTACCTGTATCAAGGAATCCTATCTCTATTCTAATCCTGAACGTTTAAGTGACATAGAAATCCCTAAACACCTGATTATTTTAACATGTTCTCTTTCCCTTTCAGCACTTACTCTTTAACTATTTCTTTATAAAATGGATCACCACGACAATATCTTAGCCAAACTATGTGAAGCCATGAATATGGTTATGGCCTGCTAATATAAGCAGGCAGGAAGGGGTAAAAGATGGTGTGTGTGCAAGAGAAAGAGAGAGAGAGAGAGATCCAGATCCAGTTTATAAACATCCATCTCCAGTAATGAGTCCTCTAGGAAGAAATGAAAAATAGCCCAGGCCTGGTAAAGTCAATTAAGTTGCTTTTAAATAGGAGGTTACCCAGAGAGGCCAAGAGTTAACATGTAAAGGCTTATTGCCAGTGCTGTAAAAAAATAAAAGGAGGCTTGAATATTTGAAGACATTTGGTTGCTATTATAAACAAGTGGATCTAATAGTGTGGGTACATTCATAGACTAACTGTAGGAGTTGGGCATCTCATAAGGACACATTGAAAGGAAAAACTGCAAGGTTCCCTGGCTAAATAATTCCAAATGGGTCATTATAAAACCACTGATACAACACGTGTGGTTGGGACGCAGGGCATAAGGAAAACTTTTCAAACCCACCAATAATGAGCAGCTAGCAACAAGAGCACAGCCAAAGGTGTATGTAATCTGCAGGGAACACATGGCAAAGCTTTATAGTGCAAATTCTTATAATGACCTAGAGAGCAGATGGTCCTGACAACAGTTCAATCCACTTGGAAAAAATAGGCTAAGTTTTATCACATTCTTGAGATTCAGAATTGGGAAAGGGAGCTCAGTGATGGCACCTTCCAAGGAGGAAAGGGGTGAGTTTCAAGAGATAGGGAAAGAAATGAAATGAGAGAGAGAACACAAAAGGAAGACAAAGATGCTCTTCTGGAAAACTTGACTTTGTTTTCCTCAAAACAACAGGTCACTTTTTTTTGCATTTCAACAGTTCACAGTTCTCCATTCCAACAACCCCACACAGACTGGCCCTTTCCCACAGCACTGTGTGAGATGGAAGCTGTCCCCTCATTCATATAGGCTGCACTGTTTAGATTTTCTCCCCTTCAAGGGAAGGGACATTGTTTTCAAATTTATCCAAGTCATGGGAGTCCTTCACAAAAGGAGGCCAAAGACATCTGCAAGGGTTCTGACCACCATGGACCATGCTAGGCCAACAGCATTGACTTAATTATCCCCACGCAAGACTAAAAGGTGAATTCCCAGTAGAGCCACTATCCACACACATGATGCAAGTTTTCATCATGGCAAAGAGGAGCGTGTGATCAGGACTTCCACTGAAGTTTAGATCTGAGGAATGGATCCTCATCAGTATCTTGTTCCCACTCTAAAGCCTAACACTTATTTCCTGCCAGCTTGGTAAATAATGGATCTGGAGGACCACATGCCCTTCCTTCCAAGAGCTCCTCCTGTCTCACACCTGCCTGTCAGCTGCAAGGCAATGCCAGAGCAGCCAGCACAAGGTCAAGTGAATTAACGTCACTGGAAAGGAAATGGGGTTAGAGCTAAGTGGCCTTCTCAGGATCCACCACAGGCTGAGCGTGCGGATGGGGACAATTAAGTCAGCAACTTGATGAGGAGATGAAGTCTCCAGTCTCCTCTTCCTTGGGAGGAAAAGAGAGAGTAGGCACCAGAAGATGTTACCACTATTTTATGATTCTCCTTTGAGCAATCACCCAGGTAGACCCCCTCCCATAGTGGGCACCAAGCAGCATCCAGCAGCAGGCAGTGCACAGCTAGCAAAGGCTGCAGGCTCTGTGGGTGAAGGGAACATCTGTGCTCAGCTGGATCTTCAGCAAATCCAAGCCCAAGTGATCTGGTAGGAAACACGGCTCCCTCACCTCGTGGACACACTGACTGCCAGGAACAGAGTGGATGGGGGCATGGGAGATGAGGAGCAGAGGGGAGGAGTGAAATTCTGCCTCTGTTTGCTTAAGCCACCAGTAAATTAGTGCTGCAAATCTGCCAGGCTGACCCTGTGGTTTCAGCAAGATTTTTGCTGGCTTTCTGGTCTAGGGTATTATACACACAGATTTCCTTTCTAGCCCTTGATAAATATTTCTGACCAACTACTCAGAAGAAACAGAGTAGAGAGAATGTTCCCAAATCCCAGCGTGAAAACCCCAGGGCCTCCCTGCTCCTGTAAACACTGCTCTTGTCACAAGAGCCCCCCATGGCTCCAAACAGGATGGGAAGCCACAAGCATCTCTTCCACTCGCCTTTCTGCATGGACAGCCTGCTGGACACTGGAGAATTTGTGCATGAGAGCATCATCATCATCATGAGAGCATCATCATCATACACATACACACAAATGCTGGTTTGCTAGACCAAATATCATAAAATCTCCATTTGAAGATACGTATTGTCAGACTTTAATCTTTTTCTCAGTTTTCATAATCATGATGGGATGAGTATGTGGGCTTGCCTTTTCAGCCAGGCTTTCCACATCTCCTAGGGCAGGTACGTTCATCAGAAAGACCTTGAGTCATGAAGGGGTGGTCCCTCATTGCTCATGCCGACAGCAGTCTCTCTGCATATCAGGCAGTGTCCGTAAGTCATCAAGCTATCATTGCTCCAGGAGCTTGGGATAACACCTTATGCAGTAGGACTGGAATGGTTGGAAAAGTCACAGCAGCTCCAGGAGCTGAGATTTTACTGGTGTAGCGGGAAGGGTTGCCAGGCTACTTCTCCATCCTCCATGTCACAAGCAGCCCTGCCCCAGCCCCTCTGGCTTGGTTGATGTATTTAACTTGCTCTGAAGCATTAAAAAACCTCCAGGCCACTCTGGCCATGTTGCTCACAGGTAATTTCTGACGTTTACATAAACCTCATCCCTTCCTCCCCACACACCACGTCTTCCTGAATTCCTCCTTTTGCTATAATACAAGAGCAGGAGAGAGAGAAGAAACAGATATGTGTTTTAGTTTGGCAGATGCGTAGGACTAAATCAGTTCTTATAGCTGGAAGAAACTGGATTGTCCCATAAACCCTCCCTTGCCAAGGTCAAGGTGGCTTCATTCAAACCTCTAGCTGCTCCCCTTAACCATCCTTGGGACACACACAGGACTTTCACAAGGAGCTACACCAGCAGCAGCCTTGGGCACCTCTTGCCCTGCACACTGTGATGCTGCACAGTGATATGGACTGCTCAGCCTAGAGGACGGAGCACCAGAGATGCCCTCAAAAATCTGACCTGTCCTTCACATTTGCGTGCCTCATTTTCCCCAGCTGCAAAAGGGAAAACATAATCTGATGAAAGAAACAAAAAACTTGAATAGAGCTGGGGCAAAACCCATTTAGTATTGGGTCAGTCAAGGCAGATGGTCCCTAGAGGAACATCAGAGGTCTCCTTTCCCTCCTGCATCTTCCACCCCTCCAGCAAGCCCCATGCCCCACAAGCTCACATTGCCCTGCAAAACCCCATGCTCTCAGCTCTGACTGGCTCCAAGTCACTCCAATCGGATCCTCTTCCAGGAAATAAACAGCTTTCACCTTGCCATGACCCCAGGGAATCCTGCAGCTTGCCTATGTGGCCGACCTGGGACTGACACATGGAGACAGATCCCAGCCCAAGAGAGGACCAGACCGGAGCTGGTGGGACCTGGAGCACCTGAGCTGCAGAGCAGCCTCCACCTTGAGCTGGAGCAGCAGAGCCAAGCACGTGGAAAAGGGCCGGGCTTTATTGGGCTCTGCTGGTATATAAATAAAATATTGTGCTTTGCCGGGATGAAATATAGATTAAATATCTGACATGCTGTGCTCTCCAGATGAAATACATGTATTCACTCTGCCCGTATATTACTTATATACAACTTGTCAGACATCTCCTCCAAGCTGAGGGGGAGGGATACATTGGAGCTACCAATTAAAAAGCAGCTCTCTGTAAAGGCACCATTGTGAGCAGGGAAAACAAGAAAAAGATAATTCTGTCAGCACAGATGTCTCCTACGCTGAGGGGCTTGCAAAGAAATAAAAACCTGAGCAGCTATTAGACCATTTCCAAAGTTATAGACTGCAAGTAAGCAGACCGAAGCAGTTCCCCCACCTATAAGACACCACAAGTCAGTGGCCAGCACTGACAAGCCTGAGTCCTGCTGCAACGGGCTTATCTGTCTAATCCTCCAGATTATTAATAGTAGTAGGGCTGTGATACTATCCAGAGGCCATGCCGTGATGGGGCATTGTGTGAAGCATCCTACGCATAGGGAGAGGCTGGTCCTGCCTCTCAAAGCCCAAAGAATGGAGGTAAAACAAGCCCAGAAAGATTAGGTGAGGTGCCCAAGGCCACATGGTGTATTGGTAGCTTACTTGAGAGCAGTTTGTTTTTTTTCCCCAAGTCATCTGTTTATCCATGCAGGTTTAGAGCTGGATTCTCACCCAGCAGGGCAGGAAGCACAGCAGGGAATATGCAGCATTCATGCTGCATCACCACGTAGCATCTTCTGCAAGACTCAGTCTGTGTGTCCCTAAGGTGCACGTAGGATTGGGAACCCAATGTCAGGGTTCAGGCTGCCAACGAGGTTAGTGCCACAGCCTGCAACATCTCATTGCTGAAACGAGAGAATGGAATGAGGACTAAGAACAGATACCCTTGGAGAGGTCTAGCTCTCCTGCTCAAAACCCTTTGAATAGAAATCAGTGTTTCTAAGAGTCTGGTATAAGGGCAGCAGCGAGAGGTTGTTTCTGCTTCACTAACCTCTCGGAAACTGTCTGGGGGATCCCAGAAAGCTCCTGGATATCTGAAAGAAAAGTCTAAAGTTCAACGGGAGCATATAGCACTGCCAAACCCACAGTCCCTGCTTGCCTCTTGCCCACCTTTTATTCCCACTCATTGCGTTAGAGGGAACCCTCTTGCTCCTAGTTCTGCCCATGCTTCTGGGGCAACACAAGCCTGGATGAATAGGACAACTCTTTTCCCGCAGACCGATCTCATAAATCACCGCAGCCCTCAGACAGGTCCCAGCCCGATCACTGGTGTTCCGCCAAGTGCTTTGAACACCTCTCCTACCATCAAGGCTATGCTAAAATTCCACGTTCCCCTCTTCCTGCATCCTCCTACCCAAACCCGCGTCCGAGCCTGCTGTCCCGGAGAGCGCTCCCTTTGCCTCCTGTGCATTGCACTTGGCTCCTGCGTGGACGCCCACAAAGCCTCGTGCTGGCGCGGGACTGCTCAAGCTCAGCTCCGTTTCCTCCAGAGGCAAATGGGTGCATTCACCGGGCAATAAAAGTGGAGCGACATTCTGGGCACGGGGCCTAACCCAACTCCCGGGGAGGTGGAGAGGGTTATTCCATTCAAGCAAGGGGGGCCTGGGGTGAAGGACAGGAGAAGGGGCCGCATTGCAGACAGGAGAAGGGGCCGCATTGCAGGGATGGGACAGCGGCTGCGTCAGTTTTGGAGACCTCTTCCGAGGTCACTGCTGGGAAGGCAGCAAGTGGGAAATGCCTTTTCCATTGCATGGATGCCCCCTTGTTCTCATTCATGTTTTCTCAGTGCTAACTTATGCTTCTTAAGCAAGCCGTAAATTCAGTCATATGGGTTTTCTCTGTCCTCTGTTTTTTTTCTGACGTCTATTTAATGACTTTTCTTTTTAATATATGGCAGGCATTTTCCTTCTAAAATACCTGAGGTTTAGGACAGGTAGTAAATGGAGACCTCTCACAGAACCACTGGCCCAGAACCCAGTCTTATTGGCGCTTAGAAAAGGAGATCCATTTTTCTTCTCTACTCTTCAATTAGCTGTAATATTTGCCTTTAAAACATAAAATTAGAAGCCTTTTTAGAGGCACAAAGCAATATTATACTGCAAAACACATTTTTATTCTTCCCTCCCAGTTACCAGTTTAACATAGCAGATATATTGGACAGCTGGTTTCTAAGCACTGCTCTCCTCCGAAGATTTAGGGTTCAGCTTTCAGGTCTTGAGAAAATAGTAGCCTCCCCTTGCTCTTTGTAGACCTGTGCCTCATCCTGCCCATATTAGCAGGACCTTCCAGGTTGAATACTGCAGAACTGAGTGCTGGAGAGCAAAGATATTGAGCAAACAATCCAAAGTCATTGAACTAAGAGATCAGTTTAGAACTTGAACTCCTGCTCTGTCCTGTTGGGCTTTCTAACATTTCCAAGAGTTAGTTACACAACAGAAGACATAACGTCATCTTTCTCATCCATCCAGACATCTCCCTACAGAGGGATCAAAGCTCCGGACTGGGAGAGCTCTGGGAGTGCTTCCCTGGAGGGGCACAATGAGTAAGATCCCAGGGCCCCACTCTGGAACTGCACTATGAGACCAGGTTCCAACCTGACGCTTAAATTGGGGCAGCTGATGCCTTTCAGGTCAGCAAGTCTCCTCTTTGATTCCCCTTCGGATAGATCAGCACCACCAGGGTCACATATACTTTTGTGAAGCCTTAATTTTGTGGCATTACAAAGGTAAATCTAAATAAAATCATCTGAACAAACCCAGTGGTTATACAGAGTGGGGGCCATTCCGATGGTCCATGCCATTCTCCTCTTGGCATTGATGTTGCCATTGCAAATTTATAAATAAAACCATTTAACCAAAAAAAGAAAAGTATTCACACTTTTCAAAGAAGGTGTTCAAATTACCCAGGGCATATCGGAATGAAAAATGCTCCGAATTGGGGGCCATTGATCTTAAAAGACGTTGTGCTCCATGTTGTATCAAACAGTAGTGCAGAGCAGAGAGTAGCCACTTTCTCCAGCACATTGGTGGGTTTCCAGATGTCTTTTATGGTAAATAACAGCATGCAAAACACTGTTAACAAAAAGCAGCCAAATAATAGGAAGGGTTTTTATCTCCCTACAGTTACTAATCCATCCCTAGAACTAGCTGACAGCAGAGAGAGAGAGAGAGACAGCGCACGCAAGCAAGTTGATGAGACTACAAGGACATCCTCATAGACACGTATGCCCCAGCACTTCTGTTTGTGCTCTCATTTCCTATTCATCTTCTTTAGAGGGTGCCGCACAGGACACACATTTGGTGACATTAATCATCTAAAAAGAGAGGAAGCTGAAGAGACTCGGAGAGCTTCAGGTCTTACATTGGGAGCCCAGTAGTCCTAGACACCCCAACAAAACCTAGAGCTGCCCATGAAAAATCGCGGCACATGGCACATCAATATTCGTCTGCTCCACCTAACAGAAAAATCCCTATTTCCCCTACCAAAAGTACCAAGAGGGTGTGGAAAAAGATGAGTTTTCTCACCTTGTTCCATTTTTTAACAGAAACTCCACTTCTACGCAGTTTTCTTATCACTTCACCCAGAAATCACAAGAGAGAAGAATTGTGAAAGACAAAACATCAAGGAAAAAGCGAAACCCCAATGCAAATTTTTCCTGTTTCCTACTTTCCTGTTAGGAAGTTGCCTGGGAATGCAGGGAAGGAGCTACGTGGCTGAGGTGGCTTCTTACAGACCATCCACACACATAACGTAAAGCAGGTGTGTTAGCCCTGCCACTTTCAGAGCGTTTGAAGCGCTTCAATCGCTTCAAGCTCTTCATTTCACAGAGCATAGAAGAACTTTTCCCGCTTCTCCAGGTCTTCCATGAGAGGAAATGATAAAGGCAGCTGAACTCAAGAGCTAGTCCAAGTTCCCAAAGTCACATTTGGGCAGCGAGAGAAAAATGATTCATTTTTTTTGTGGCAGGAACAAGAGCTGTCCTCGTCCTCGCCAAGATTTGTGAGGGTCCAGCACTTTCGCGAGTGACACCATTTATATTTAGACTCCTAAATAGGGCAGGAGATGCATAAATTTAGATTTGCCCCTTGAAAGTCTAAGCATGAAGCTCTAGATTCAAGAGCTCATTGAAAAAAGACATGGGAGTCTGTGTGTGTGTGTGAACAGTGTTCATTGACGTGCTTGAAGAGCTCCAAATTTTTCCACTCCCTCGGAGTTGTTTCAAAAAGATGCATTTTCGCCAAAGCCATTCACCCAAAACAAAACAAGTGGACTGGTTTTTGTCAAAGTTTCAAAAATGCCAACCCGCTCGGCTTACAAGACAGGACTTAAGAATACTGCAATTAATGAAAATAGTAAAATGAAGGAAAAAGAAAAAGCTGCTGGAAAACCAAAGAGAAGTTAAAAGCAACTCCTTCAGGAAAGGGAATTTTAATTAAAAATAATATCCCTGTGGATAATTTATGTTTCTACATAGGGATTTAAATTGCAGAAGCAGCAAACTGATTTTTTTTAATGCCATCAGCATCCAAGAGTGGAAAACATCAGATTTCAAATTCATACATTCTATATTTGAACATCTTGTTTCTATTTAACAGAAAAGCCTTCTTTCTTTGTGTTTTTTTTTCTTCTTTCTCCATTTTTTTAACATATAATTCATCCTAATATATTACAAATGGCACACTAAAAGAGCATGCCCGGAAAATATTAATAATTGAATTCAAATGAGTTTTCCCTAAGAGTCTCTAGAATCAAGAGGAGAAAAATCTTGGTGTATTTTGGAGGGGGAAAAATTGAGAATTTTTTTTTCCCCAAACGCTTGGAGAAAGGGACTATGTGTTGTGTGGAGCCTCTGCAAGCATGACAGAAAGGGGATTAAAGCAGGTGACACTTTGAACTTAGCTTAGATAAGTGACCCTCAAAATCAACAGTCCAAAAGTTTAGTACACAGATTCCATGGACACGTCTAGTCAGGTCTTCGTCAAAACCTTCCTGACTTCAGTAAGTCAAATGAAAATAAAGAAGATAGGTTGCTCGGGTTATCTTTTAATATTGTTTTAGCCACTTATTAGCACTAATGGACAATTAGTGGCCGGCGCAGATATTTTCTGCAATACGAAGCAGAAGGGGCTAAATTCTTTGTTTGCTTCTGTGTGCGGGAATCTCTTCTGTGGTTGCGTATATAAAAATAGCAGCCAGAAAAGAAGTGTGAAAGACACCAGTTAAACAGTCCAATTTCCAAAGAAGAATATAGTTGAAAACAGATCCTTTCACGGAGCTAAGAAATCGTCCCGATGCACTTGAAGCATAAGGAAGTCTGCACTTTATAAACAACCAAATATATGCCCGGGATAAAAGGGGAGGCTTTTTGAACTCCTAGCTGGCGTGTTAGGAAGACCTTTAATGACATTAGCAGTTCTTCAAACCCAGAAAGGCCACATTATTTCTGATCCTATATGGCCAACACATGTAGCTTTATAAAGGGAGAGAGAAAAAAAATATATATCTCTTCATGCCAATAAATAACTTGCCAGCGGAGAAAATATTTACTGCTGCTTTTCAAAAAATTCTTCGCTCTTCGCAGAAAATCAGGAGTTTCCTGCCGCCCGCTCCGCGCCTCTGGCCCGCGGGGGCTCCGCGCCGCATCCGCGCCCTGCCCGTCGCTAACTCGTTAACACCTCGGCCTCAGCGCGGCTCGCAGCGCCCCGGCAGGGAGCCCGAGGCTGCGGTGAGGGGCGGCCGGCTGGGGAGCCCCTGCGCGCCCTCCTCCGCAGAGGCGCTGGGGATACTGGTGCGGTTATAAGCGAAGGCGAGCAGAGAGGGACAAGCACCGTCCGTGTGCACGCAGGACGGGAAGGGGTTTGCCCGTTTTCTTAAGCGAACTCTTTAAAGTTGCCTTAAGTGGGGGCACTGTGCGAGAGCAAGAAGCGGAGCGTGGCCCCAGCGCTGCGCGGAGCCCGCGGCCGATCCGCGCGTTGTGACCCCTCTCAGGGAGCCGAGGGAAAGAGCCCGGCCGGGCAGCGGCGGCTCCGCGCCCGCGGAGGGGCTTTAGGGGCAGCCCCTGGCCCTCATGGGGACGAGGAGCGGGGCCCGGAGACCCCAACTCCGGTTTTCCAAAAGGGTATCGGTGACCGGGGCAGATTTGCTCAAGTTCCTATGGGCAGGATCTCAAATAAACAGGCGGGGAAACCGCGTCCCGTGGCGCGCGGGCGCTGCCGTCGCCCCGCGGGGCTGCGCGGCTCCAGGCCCTCAATCCCGCTTCGCTTTCCCGAACATCAACGTGGGTTTTACTCTCAGCCCCTTCCCTGCCCATCTCACCAAGGACAGTTTAGCAGCCCGCTACAGGGAACAGAATGACCCTTTAAACTCCATTCCCTGCCCTAAAAATCTGCTCTATTTTCCCGTCTTGCGCCGAAAAAAAACGCATTTTCTAATCATACTCCTTTTTTTTCCTCCCTCTCAATCTGATTTTACAATCTCGGATCGAATTTCCAAATTCTCCCCCCCAAAACTGATTTTACAAAACTAATAATAACAAAAATAATAAAAACACTCTGGCCTAAAACGGTATCCTTTGAACCCCCCAATCGCATCTTTTTCTCCGAGCGCTGCTCGCAGAGTTCCGCTGCAGAAAGGGGATTTCTGTGGAATGGAAATACGACCAACAAAACCTCCTAGCAGAGAGAAAACAAATTACGCCGGGTCTTGGGCTGTTTCCTATCCTATAATTCACCAGATATTCTTGGTACGATAAAGAAGAGAAAAAGATATGTGGATACACACGTAACGAAGCAAATTAAAATTTAAACCAAATTCTACAACTTCGGTAGCCATCGATGTATGCGAAAGGGAGGAGAGCAAAGAGCTGGAGCGGAGCTATCCGGTGTGCTTAGGAACTCCCTTTCCATGGCACCTTCTCCCTTTTTCCCGTTCTGGCTCCGAGGTAGCCCGAGGGGGGTCCCCAAGAGCGGGCAGAGCGCGAGGGGACCCGGGAAGCTGTGAGCGGCGGCTCTGCATTTTCGGGAAGGTTGAAACAAATTTGGCCGCATTGATAGAACAGCAGAGAGGCACAGGGACCGCCAGCGGTGACAGCACCGGGCACACGCGAGCACAAGTCTCTATTTGCGGCTTGGAGTGTGGCTGTTTCCCATCGAACTACAACGGGGTTTAACCCTCTAGCTTAGAAGGCACTGACTGTGGAGAGGCAGGTTTGCTTCAGTGCTCATGGCTCTGTCGCTGCTATAAACATTTAGCGCCTCTTTTCTTATCCGCGCTGCCCCAGCGAGCAGCGCGGGGAGCCGCGTGGGTGCGCGTAGCGATCCGCGCGCGGTGCTTCCCGCGGCAGCAGCTCACGGAGGGAGCTGCAGACCCGAATTAGCGCCGTGCTCTTCTTTTAGGTTTAATATTAACACGCACACACATATAAGCCAAGGGGAGGCGTGGGGGGAGCCCCAGAGCCTCACATTTCAAAAATTGCTTTCCCTTGCAAGTGTTAAATGCTCTAAGGTCGCTTCCAGAGACCTCAAATTGCCCAAATCTGTCCTTTTTTCCTCGAGCTTTTTCTCGATGTCTGATTCTGGGGTGTTCTTAGGACTGTTTCTCCACCATGTGCGGCTGCAAGGGGAAGGTCCCCAGCTGCGACTGGGCTGCGTGGGGCAGGAGCCCCAAAAGGGCGTCTTGGAACTTAGGCGAATTCCCGGGCAGAGTAGCTTTTCCACTCCCAATCCAGCCCCAAACCCTGCCCAAACCGCGCAGCTACTTTCCAGGAACAGGAGGGAGACAGACCCTTGCCAAACTATTCACAATAGCGCTTCAAAATAAATGAGTTGCCTACTAAAACTTAATGTTATACAAGATGTCCATTTGTCTATATTAGATTTTAAGCAGCTGTTCGTGTGTTCCAACTCCCTCTTCTCTCCCCCCCACCGAAGGAAAAGTTTGAATTGAGAGGGAAGCAAGGAGATAAAACGGCGCATTGTTTATTTGCCCGTCTCTGCCGGGCTGCCCCTCCAGGCGCTCTGGCGCGGAGCCTCCGCGCTCGGCCGCTGCGCGCATCGGCGCGCGGGCTCTGCACAAACACAACGGCAATGAAAGGCGTCATTAGGACGGGCCCGGGGGCCGGCCCGTTGCACCCGGGCCAATTTTAAATCGGCCCTTTGTTCCGCGAGGTGCCCTGGGCAAGACGAGAGCCCGGGACACGGGGCAGCCCGGTGGGAAAACGGCAGGAAAAGAGGACAAAAGGGATCCGGCCGCGGGAGCCCTGTCTGTCCCGGCCGCGCTTAGCACAGGGCCAGCGCGAGCGGGACATGTGGGCCGTGCAAGGGGCTGCTTTTCACATACATATTGTAAATGGATGTGTCTATACATATATATATTTTTTCCCAGACGCTGGAGATTTCGGGCGAGCGTCGCCCAGCTCCAGGAGCCACCGCTGCTCCCTACGGCTGCCGTGCGACTCCTGCATTTAATGAAGGTTACAGTAGAAAGTCTATATATTACAGGAGAAGGCGTATGGAGAAGCAGGGGAAAGCCCGAAAGTAAATGGCCGAGAAACGAATTTTAATCGTTGCAAACGCCAAAGCGGTGGATTTTCCTGGGAGGGCGCCGCTGGAGCGAGGGAGAAGCGGTGCTCCCTGCCCCGGCCGCTTCTCCTCCCTCCTCCCCGGTACCGTCCGGCTCGACCTTGCCCCATCCTCACCACAACATTCATTTATTTTCTAGTCCATTCGATTTTCCCACTTCCTCAGCCCATTCCTATTCCCGGGGGACAGCGCTCCCAAGAAGCACAGCTCCTGGGATGCGGGCGCCAGCCCCCATCTCACATAGAATCAATGCAATCTATACATATTCTATACAGGCACCGTAAAAATATATACGTGCGCACACACACACACTTCCTGTCCCGTTAAGTTATTCCACTCCGATTTACTTTACTCTCCACATCCTTCATTAATCTCACTTGCCAGTTTAAACTGTTTCCCTTCTGGCTCACGAATTTTATTTTTTTCTTTTTAATATTTTTTTTGAGGGAAGTGTATTTTCCAGCCCATCTGCAGAGCTGAATTTCCCCTTCACCGAGGACCTGCTTTGTAACTGCCTTCCCCTCTGATTTTTCGGACACAAGAGTGGAAGCCCTCAAACTCTTTCCCCGCATTACTCGGTGCTTAGAAAACAAGGTCTATGGGGAGAGGTAAGAACTTTTTATGAGACCAACTGTCATATCGAGGAGGGAGGAAAGAAACTTCTCAACACACGAATCCTTCTTTGAGCTTCAAATATGTTTGCTTGAAACCAAAATCCCCTGCTCTTTACTCGAAGAAGAGAAAAAAAATACAAGGAATGCGGGATCGGCTCCCTCCCCCCATTAATAGTCTTAAACGACTTCACGTTTTTATACCGGAGCTGAGTACTCAAGGACTCTGAGCGCGTTTGTAAGACTAGAAAGATCTATTGAGAGACTTTCTTTTTAATAGCGCATTAATGTTTCCCAAGACTTCGTATTAACTCAAGAATCACTGAAGGTCGATTTGTAAGTGTCTGGACACTATAAAAGTGTTTGTAAAGCAAAGTCAGTTGCATGCATTAAAATAAGGAGAGTCCTTTGTGAGATTTCATGCCAGGCCAGGAGCCCTTTTAAACGCTATTCAACTGCCTCATTAGAAGGAGCTAACAGGAGTCAGGCCTCCTCTTTAAACCACCCCCCCGACCCCCTCCTTGTCCTCCCCTCAAATCAGCTCTTTAATACATGGGCTGGCAGATTAGGGGCTTTTAAAGCTCGGTCTGTCCGGGATAGCCAGTTTCCTATCCTGCTCTTGTGACAGCTCTTCCCTGCTATCAATTACATCCCACCCCATGCCAAACACCCTCCCTCTCCCCACCGAGCACCTTCCCCAGCTGGGGAGCAAGACCCAGATGCTCACAGGGGTCCCATCCAGGGCTCCCTGTCCCTTCTTCCCTCCCTTCTGCATGGGGTGCCTGCTACCAAAGTAGGAGCCTGTCCCCCAAAAGTCAGCTTAACATCCTTCCTTTCCACTCACAGGAAGGAAAACAGGAAAAAAAAGCCTGCCCCCAAAATCCGTTTCCAAATAGATTAACAACCCCGCCTGTGTTAACACCAGCTCTGCTCTTTTTCTTATTAGATTGCAGAGATGAATGGGTTTGGGGGGGAGGAGAAGGAGCACAACACAAAACAAGGGGGGGAGGTGGGTCGCTATTATCTGCGTTCCACATGTTCTCTGTGGGTATATATAAAATATGGGAATGGAGTCCCCTTTAAGTAGTGCTTTTATGACTTGTTTTAACAGAAAACACAGAATAAACCAATGTTTGATATTACAATATAAAACACATTTGCAGTATGCCGGGGGCTGCCTTGGTCCTCCCTACTTCCCCCAGTTCTGTTCCTCACCCAAATCTGGTCCCAACCCCCTGAAATGGACAGTGCTCTGGGCTGCAGCCACAAAAACCTGTCTCTTGAAAGAGATTTGAGGCTTGCAGTTCATATGAATATGAACCTCTAGTTCTTTATTGTTGCTACTACACATAATGTTAGAATCATAATTCTCCATTTATATGTGGGCCTGGATTCAAAAGGTCTATTGGAGCCTGATAGGAACAGAACAACTTATAAAGCTGAAATCAAAGCCAAAACATGTCCTCATTAAAAAAAAGAAAAACTCAATGTAAAAAGCTGGTGGAGAAACAGCAAGCTCATGCTCATTCACATACACCAAGCCCCCAACCCATAACTGCACAATATTAAAAAGAAAAAATAAGCCCTAAAGCTGGCTACAAATACAGCTCCAAATGCCATATGCAAACTTGAATATGTGCAGTGAAATTCCAAAAATCAGGGGGAAAAAAGACACAGGTCAGAACTTGCTTTTGCATTTCACCCAGGAAATCAGTACTGGCTACTAACCAATAAGTACACAGGATGAGACAGAATGAAGTCTAATTTCAGGTCTTATATGCACCCTAAAAAGAAAACCACCCTTTAATTCCTTGCCATTCCAGGGAATAGATATAATTCCAGATTATTTTATGGCCAAATATTACCTTATATTTACACAATCCCAGACACAGAGTTCTCATGGTCAGTCTCTAAGGCTTCTATTCAGATACCAACTTGGTCTGCAAACCCCTTCAGCACCTGCTTCACTTTGGGGCTGGATTAAATCGGCCTCCAGAACATGCTTTCAATGTAATAACAGTTTAAAGCAGCAGAAACAGATCTGGGAGAAGAGAGGAAGGGCATTTAAAAGCCAGGCTGAATTAGGATCTCTCTTAGGGAAATAAAGATAAGATTTTTTCAGACACAGTCAAAAACTTAAAAATGGGAATAAGTGACCTCAAATAGATCTATCTTAAAAGGCACAGGCTTCTGCCTACGCCCTCCCCCAAGGCTGCCAGTGCATTTGAAGCACTTTGGATGTTTGTGTCTGTCTTCCTTTCAAGGAACCTCGAGCACATGAATGGACAGAGCGACAGAATGAATGGGACACTTCAAAGAAAATGAAAACCATTACTAGGAAATCTGTTTACAGAGAGAATGAATGATTATGAGAGAAGATGCCAGCAAAGAGAAGACCATCGAGGGGACCTTACACAGTGCACAGCAGCATAGCTCAAGACTTTTCAAGCTTTTCCTTAGAAATTGGGAGTGAAAAGGGTCCCCCCTCCCCAAATCTTCTTGGCAAGTCCAGAGGCTGCTGATACCTTGGGAATGCTCCGTATCTGTAACCTGCACCTGCTCTTGGAGCCTGATAGGGGTGACACCATCTTACCTCCCAATATCAAGATGGGACATTAGAAGAAATTATTTCCATCTCATGGTGTAGATGAGAAATGGATAAACAACATGTCATAGGCGTTCCAAGAGAGTAGAACCCATTTACCCTCAACACCACCATGCAGAGACCTTGCCCTGGGAATTGCAGATTTTTATCTGAACCTTTCCACATTCTCACAGACTCCCATCCATCTCCATTCTTGCCTCGTGCTAAGTTTATAGCACAAACTCGCTATGGCTTGTGTGCTGAAAGGCTGCCCGGGCACCAGGATTTCTGTGCTGGATCCTCTGAAGCCAAGCAGAACGTGTCCTATGTCCTCATCCATTCCATCTAGTTGCTGGCAACCAAAACAGGAGCCAGGACTCTGCTAGAACCAGGAGGGAAGAAATAGATTAAATGGCTCCCTGGCAAATATTCCTTTCTTAGCATTGATCATAGAGAGCCCAAGAGATCTGCCAGCCTCCAGGCAGCATCTAAAGCCCCCAGGCAGATGTTCCAAGGCAGAACAAACAGGCACTTGTCATTCCTCTCTGCAATATCGCTCAGCACAGCATACATGGACAGACATGACAAACCAAATACATCGGTTACCCCTAAATCAGTGCTGGGGCTGGATCCTGCCTGTCCACAGATATCTAAGGGAGCAAGACGAGTGATGTAGACCACAGTAATTGAGGGGAGGCCAAATTTGGGAACCACGGCCTTGTGCTACAAGCAGGGAGATGGCAGCAGAAAATAGCCCTCAACCACCCATGTTGTTTTTGGCATAGAGAGGCAGAAAATATTTGTGCTTCTTTGAATACTGAGCATATTTGTACCATTACCAGTGTGGTTTTCACAGTGCTCTCAGGAGACAAATGCTGACATCCCTGGGGCTGGCTAATGGCTTGCTGTATAGGAGCTTTATGGTCCTAGAAGAGCTCAAGGACCAATGCTAACTGAGAGCACTAGCTGGTTCCGTGGCCAGTTTTTCTCATGCTGCCAACTTCGGCAGGGCACAAATCCTTCCTAGACACATTTGAAAGAGTAGATCCCAAGAATATTTGGCACATCCAAGCTGAAGACTGTGTTCCCTAAGCTCCTGTCATTAAGGCAAGGCAAAGCCAAAGCTACAACCATGCTATGGCCAAGACCTCATGCTTTAGGCATCATGCTTGAAGAAAAGAAACCACCAATAGATCATTGGCAAATATACCTGGAAATTTACCTTTCAAAGCTTTTACTCAGTCTATAGACCTGCTTCTGTCTGATCCTCCTTTCTCCATAGCATTTTTCTGCCCACCAGCATCCTGGCAGCAAAGTAGACTGATTTGCTGCATACACAGCTTTACTGATCCAGCCTTAAATTGCTTTCACCTAGGTGGGCACCATCCACTTTATGCTGTTCTAATCACCTCCCATTACAATTTGGCCTTCAATAATCACAAGTGAAACGTGAAAGCAGGCTGAGCTCCAGCAGAGTGTGAGGGCAGCAGCAGGCCAGGCAGCTTTCAGGAGCTTAGTGCATCTCCTCCTCTCTCGAAGCAGGGACAAGGAGCACAAGCTCAGCGAGTGACCCAGCATGTCCACCAACCTGCCATGCTTCCCTCACACCATTCTCCTGGGATCCTGCCAAATATATTTATATTTATCCAAATCTATAGAGGTTCCCATCTTTTCTTAGACATTTAAGAGTATATGTTTTAAGATATCTATCTGACAGATCAAGAGGATAGAATATTCTGTTTCCCAGCCTCAGTCTGGACCCTCAGGTGGGCACAGGACAGTAGACAAGCCCTGAGGCAGATGGCAATGCCTGCCCCTAGCTTGGGTACACACTGCCCTAAGCAGGTTGTCACTGTCCCTGTCTCCACAAACCTCCTTCTCCCCATCTCCTGCATTGTCCACCAAGCACAAATGTTGCTTGTGGACATTTTCCTCCAGGAATCTGCACAGTGCAGCTGACCTCCTCCCTTAAAAAGCACCTCAACACCTCAAGGGAAAAAAGTCCTTCACATGAACAAACTAACATCAGAGGAACCTCACAGGTAACATGGCAAATAATGATTGCATAGAAGAGAGACCAAAGGGAGGAGAAATTGCAAGCACATCCCATTGCTTGGTCCAGGCAACATCTACCAGCACCAAGGAGCCACCACACAGAGGTGGGGAAGGCTGCCAAGCAGCTGCCTGCTCAGCAGCCCAGCACCACCACGCAATGCCAAAGCGCTCAGCCCTCACTCCCAAGGTTTACCGGGATGTCACCAAAGCCCCCAGCCCGTGTATTTATCTAATACGAATAAATGATTAGGAACCACAAATTACAAAGCTCTAAGTGTCTGGCGAGGTGACATCATAACAAGTGAGATGAAAATTGAGCTGCAGTGACTTATGATGTCACTGCTGTCCTGGGAGGTATGTGCATCCTTGGACGCATTTCCAGTGTTTTATTTTGTTGGAAAGTTTTGTGGAGTTCTGGTTTTATATATATCAGTATCCTTTTTATTCTAGTATGTTTTTTTTTTGCCTGAGACTCAGATCCCGTATTGCTTTAACTTCCATGTATTTCAGAGGCATAAAAATCTCACTCTAACATGGACTACATCCTCAAAAAGTCACTAACAAATTAATTTAGGTAAGAACAGACTGTTAGAAAACCCAGAAAAGGATATGAGTGTATGACAAAGATACTATCTTTATTCCTAAGCATTTTTTTTGGATGGAGCAGGAGAAGAGAGTGTAAGGAAAAGAGATAGAAAAATATTTAGATTAATCCATTTGTTTTTGTCTGGGCCTATGACAACTTAGAGAGATGTTGAGCATGTCCAAATTTCACTGGAGAATCCACTATTACAGGCAGCACTTGAAAAAAGTAAAGGTTAAAATAAAAAGTTTTCAAAAAACAGTGCCCATGACTGAGATGCTGAAGATTTAATTGGAAGGAAAGCAAATCAATAGAATTCAGGCTTTGAAGGCATCTGAATTCTTTTAAATTTTATATCTACATCCAAATCTTCTGAGGTGTGTGGCTACTAAGATCTCTCCTAGAATTGCCAGAAGGTCTCCAAATGTAAACAGTGTTGCAGCAAAATCAGGCTGAATTTGGGGTGCCAAATTTGTTTGGCTCCCTCAGAAATCAAGGCTGGGTAACAAAACCAGAACCCAATTTGAGTGAGGGTAGAAGCTGCAGGTTCTTGACATTTCTGAAAAAAATAATGCACCTATGTGTTTCAAATCGGAGCGTTTTAGTGCTTGGGACCTGCAAGATGTGCACGTCCTACAGCATGAGGACAGACTAAGTGGTTTCCTGAGGTGACTCCCAGCCCCATTGGGCACAACACTCTCCCTGGACAGTCTTTCCCCTTGTCACCACTCGTAGAATTTGGGTTTACCAGTGCAAAAGTAAACCCTACTAGTGCCAAAGGGGCAAGTATCCCTGCGTTGTCCCCAGGCAAGGTAAGTTCAGAGTGCTGGGCTGTGTCATTCCCAGGGAAAACCACTGCTCTTCCTTGACTAAACTGGCATTTGCCCAGGACAAGGCGGCAGCTCATGGATCTTTTCCCTGTGCCTCATGCACAGTTATCCTCCTGATGCACATAACCACAGCCACAGCCCCAAGTGGAAGCTGAAACCTAATCTCTCTCCCTTTCAAAGCTGTAAGAGACTAGTGTTAGAAGCGGGAATTGGCCCACTGGGTAAAGCGCAGGGTTGAAAGCCTTCACCTTCCTCTTTATAGGGGTCTGATTCAAAAGAATACAGCTGGGTTCACATCAATGCTAGGAAGGGAATTTACTGACAACAGATTTGCTTCTTATTTTTTCTCCCTGCCCCCCGGCCACCTCCCCATGGTCCACAGCCCCAGTGTTCTGCCAAACACATGCTGGCCTAGGCCTTGGGAGGCAACAAAACCAGTATTTCCTTCTCCTCCTGCCAGATTTCCTATGACGTGGCCATGTCTTTTAGCGCCTCTGTACAGGTAGGGAGCTGCAGCACAGGGTAAACTTGCTGCAGGGATTAACACAGCACAGATTTCAAACTGGGCGGGCTACATGCATGAAAACAGAGACCTGCAGCTGGAGTCTTACAAGGGTCCTTATTTCTGCAGCTAGACAGAACCAAACTTTAGCTCAAAAATCTTGGAAATGGTGGTTTCCAGACCCCCAACCCAGTGCTGGTTCAGATACAAGCCAAAGATTCAAGCCCCTCTGAACTTCACCAAACTCTAAGCTCTAGGACCCCCTTTTTCAATGGTGCATTTGCTGATGTGGTGAAATACGTATCTGGTTTGGACTTTAAAAAGTCAATTGTATTTTGGGGGAAGGAAGGGGGAAGGGGTGCTCTGACCTGACCCGCTAATCTCTTTTTCTTCCTTTAAAGTTGTCTTCTAAATCTGAACATTAAAGGTGATTAGATACCTAAGGGACTTCCCATGTCATTAGTTAATACTTTAGAGCTTGTTTTGGTTCCAGCTAGCGGTAATGCAGAGCCCTTTTGATAATACATCACCCTGCTCAAATATGCCTGCACAGTCTCCAGATGATATACCCCACCAGTGTCTGCCTCTGTATAGCTCACAGATTGGAAGGGTTGGAGACGAGTTTAATTTAAAGATGAGCCGCCCTTGGGCTGCCAAAGGAAATGGCGTGTCAGCTACGTCAAAAATAGATACTGTTGTGCAGATATATGGAGGGAGAGATGGACACTGCCAGTGCTATCAATTACCTGGATTGCCTTTAAATGTCAAAGCAAATCCTTACCCATTCCTTCTCCAAAACCTAAATCACCGAGAGAGACAAGGTCAACCCAAGCAGGCTGGAATGCTGGGAGAGGAAAACATATACATAATGTGGCATGTGTGAAAGGATAATTTGTGTGCGTACACACTGATTGGGCATTAAATGCACATTGACTTGTCAATTCAAATTCTGATATAGGCTGAAGTTTTCAATATAAAAAAAATCAGTTCCCAGAAGAACAATAAACTGAACTCAAACTAAACTAAAAAAAAAAAAAGTTGCCTCCTGACCTAAACATATTTAAAATTTTCATTTCAGTTGCTCCTGTTTTTTACTGCTTCACTGATTTGTTGCTCAGCATTCTAGGTGCCTTTAGCAGTTTCAAAAGAAACCGGACAAATCTAAACTACATTTGGGAAAGTTCAGAGCAAAGTATGTCTCTATATTGCATGTTTCACTCTCGCTGTGCTGCAAAAACCAGTGTAACATATGTGCACCTACACATCTCATCCCTCAGAAAGGCACAGCCCTGGAGAACAGCATGGATTTATCTCTCGGGAAGGGCCCCAGACCTTCTGGGAACAGGATATGGGGAAATTGAGGAGCGAGGAGAAGGGGAAATCATCAAATCTTACAGGTGGGTAAATAAAAGGAGATGGAGTTTATTACAATAGAGGGTAAACATAAGGTTTAAGCTTGGTCTCTTAAGAAATGAGGTTCATGCAATCACAATCCGCACATGGGATATATATATAAAATATAAATAAAATAAACACACTTATCTCCCTTGCCTCCAATAACTTTCAGATTTCTTGGCCAATTCCAAGCCAGCTTGGTGGAGGGGACAGAGGTCTCAGTTCCTGTAAGTTTTATGAAAATAGGGCCCTCTATCCAGAGACCTATTAATGCCCACACTGAAAGAAATTGTTGAGCTCGCATTGCAGCTTATTAGCGTTATTATTAGACACTGGAGAATCCACAGGGGAGTGAGAAATATTAAGAATGCTCCAATGGCAGGAGACACTTCAGATGGAGTTTGCGCCTTCTTAGGCACTAGGAGATCCAACCACAAAACACCAACTGGTTGAAAACCCAGATTACACTGCATCTCCCACTAACATCCAGTGCTTTTACATAGAGATACTTTGTGTATTCCCAGCCTGGCCTCCCAGCAGACTTATACCAGCCAATTAAGCCCAAAGGCTAGCAGTGATTTGCAGCTCCCTGCTTTCACAGCCTTCCTCCTAAGAGGGATTAGTTAGTGAGGGCGAGATACACACAAGAGGAATGTAATCACGGGAGCACATTTATCACCTGCATTTTCACTGGGGGCACTGGGCTGATTTCTGTACTCTTCTTCCTTCAACGGGATTCTCTCCTCCAGATAAGTGCGGAACAGGCCAGCAACCAGATGTACATTAGGCACTGATTTCAGGGCCGTGCATCCGAAAGCTCAGCCGCTTCCCAGGCACAGGAGGCAGGGTAAAAATGTAAAGAATTCCAGATAAACACATTTGAGAAGCCACTTAGGGCTACTGGACAGATGAAGGCAGGGGAATATTTTTGCAATGAAGAGGCAAAGAAGGACCCTATTCATCTATTCTTAAACACGTTAGCAAGCTGTTCTAGTTCTAGACACTTGGATGTTTGGCTGGGCAGGCAAGCCTCAAGCACCAAGGACTTTAAAAAGAGGAAGCCTATTAGGGCCGGGAGGCCACAGGGGAGGCAGAGGACATGGATCAGATCTATGTTAAGACTTGCTTGACAGCTCACACTGTTTCAGTTCCATTAGTTCCCCAAGTTGGGAAAAAATATTCAAGTGCAAGTATACATGCAGCTGCCTTAGTGTGATACGGTGTCACTTAAATCCTGCCTAGAGGAACAAACGCTTTTGAAATCACAGTGCATAAACTTGTATGTATCCACCCTGCAATCCACCTGAAAGATTTCCTTGTTTTTCCAAGGAAAACTGCAGTGACAACACAGTTGTAGGGCTACTGCTGGCCCTATAGCACCAGGACAATATATGTCTCCTGATCCTCTCCCTGCCAAACAAGCCCAACTCCAGCATCCCTGCATCTGTGCACAACAGGCACTTTTACCTTTTAAGAGAGATAAAGTCCTATTTCAGTTTCTGCATATTCATTTCCAAGACAAGGGTTGATCAATACCCATTTCTACTTTGCCCTCACAAAGAGAGCAATCAAAGGATTTAGAAGAAGGAGAAAATTCTTACTTTCAAGTATGAGCTGGGTGATGCCATGGGAAGGAAGAGGCAACGCCACTGATTTCAGCAGAACTGAAATCTGTCTCCTTCCTTTTTTTTTCCTTCCACTTTCCCCAAAAAGCCTGGGAGCATCCAAAGCTGATGGAGCCTGCAGAGCAAGGGCTGCAGAGGCCGGTCAAACCCACATGCCCTGAGCACACTGGGCTCTGTTCCAGCCTCGAGACAATGGAAACCAGTTTTTGGGTCAATGGAAAGTTCACCTGAGCCCTCAAGAGAGCAGAACTAGACCATCCAATTAGTAGCTCCAACACTGCTGCTTCTCATACGTTGCAACCTCCCAGTAGCACCACGGCTCTAGATAAATAATTGATGGCTACATCAAGCTTTTGTTATCAGTATGACTGGGATACTGCCCTGAGAAGAAATTCCCCATCCCTAAGGAGCACAAAACACATCCTCACCCCGCTGTACAGGAACTTGGGAGACCCTCTGTTTCACTGGTTGTTCATTCAGACCTGTTTTCATGCACTAGACACAGACTCCCATGAAAGTCTATAAGCATTTCACCCAATGCGGGCTCGATTCTGCACTCTAAGTTGCAATTTCCCCAGGAATGCCTGGAATTTCCCCCATTATGCAACACACATTCGGCAGGTTCCCTCTTTGATGAGGGAATATCTTCATTTACTAGTAGAAACATTCCCACACATGCTGTCTTTGAACAACGTTAGCCACCAGCTTAAACCCAAGGCAGATGATTTGCCCTTCCTCTTGCACGGGGCCTCTGGAACCCCTGTGATTTTAACAGTGCAGGTTTCGATTTAAAAAACAAAATTAAAAAACCCAAAAAAGACCCGCAGCTTCAAAAACTATTTACTTATTTGCTTGTTTCTCACCTTATTAAAGCTTTGAGATTTTTTGACAACTAGAAAAAAAAATACTGGTGTTAAATCAAAGTTCTATAAATAAAACTATTTTGAAAGCAACATTAATTTTTTGATTAAAAATCTTTTTTTGTTAATTCATTGAAAGAAGTGTTGCTTTGCTGTCACAATACTTGAAAAAAAGGCTATATTAGAGAAAGAAAATGGTCTAAAATTGGAAATTGAGAAGAATTCAGAAATGACTTTGCACAAATAAAGGATATGTCCTTTACATTTTATGCAAGCTCCGTAATATGGAGAAACTAGTCTTGAAGCTCTGTACCTATTTTACATTGGTTAACTGTTTTGTTTTTTAAAGAAGAATGGTTGGGACAACCAATATAGCTAAATCATCTCTTCTGCCACATTCTCTCCTCCCCACGTTAGACCTTGAAGACTGAGCGTGTACTATAGGATTTTCCTTCCCTCAAGCGCCTAGTGCTCTCCTGTGCCTTACTGCTCTTGGAGATTTCACCTGAAACTGCTGAGGATCAAGCTGATTATAAAGGGAAAAGCCCAGGCCAGATTCCAAATAAGCTCCGGCAGAGCTTCACCCATTTAAATCCAAAGCTCGAGCCCTTACAGGCCCATGCAGAGAAGCAAGGAAGAGACACACAGGGTTACGAGCATCAATTCCATGCTGCAGAATCTACTCCCTCATATCTCAGCCTCAAGCTCATACGGAAAGCACTAGCTTCAAAACAGTTCTGTGGACAGATTCTACCCTTTAGAGGTTTACACCAGGCCATATCTAGATCCCCAGATGTGTTTGGGTCATTTATCTGCTGGACTAAAGCGATGAGTTCATCTCTTCATCCGCAAGCAGTGGAGGTAGGAGACAGAGCACTGCCATCAGCAGGGGAGTGAGGAGAACTGCTGAGGACTGTGTCTGCACTTAGGACCATAAATATAGTGCTGGCTTTGGCATTTCAGCAAGGCCTGCACATCTCTTTTGCTAGCAGCACACCAGCTTTGAGAATTTCTAAGCCTCATACAGAGACCAAAAATATTGCCCCTATCCTTGCATATTGTAGGTAACATCCTCCACTCCATCCTCAGCTCAATACCATTGTTTGTAAGGGGAAAAAAATGCAAATATCATATAGTACTGATTTCTGGGAGGCTTCCCATCAGTGGTCTCAGATGGAAAGCAAAGACCAGCATCCAGCAGAGACTCAATGCCATGACACGAGCTGCTGCCTCTGCCTCCTGTAGCACTAAATGCCAGGAGGCTGTTGGGGAGCAGGATCCAACACTGCAGAGCAAGGCAGTTCACTGACAAACATCAGGAAAAACAGCGCTCGGAGGAGATCAGAAAACACAGACCAGGCTCCAAAGGAGATGCCAGGCTGTTGATTTAATTTCCTCCTCATTCCAGGTTAAAGGGGAAAAAAAGTCAAGATATTTAAATATTTTCCAGAATAGAAATTCTCAAATATTCCAAGACTTTTAACTTCAATGCATGGTCTAAAAGTTAGAACCAATTTGAGGCAGAATAAAAACAAGATCAAAACGAAAGGGGAAAATAAACATTTCAAGCAGTTCCTGCATTTCCTCTGAAGCAGAGTTGAACTAGGATCTGTTCCCACAGTACCTCCTCAGCAGCTTCTTGGGAAAAGCTTCCCCGTCACCATTTTGGACCAATAAACCACAAATTCTCCGCTCAAAATAAATTCAGAAGAAACCAAATGGAATTTGCAGGCTAAGCAGCAAAACAAAAACACTTCGAAATCCTGCAGTTGGAGAGGATAAAGTGGCCCTTCTGAATCTACCTCCTATGTATTCCTTTTACCTTAAAGCTCTCATATCTAGTGCTCATCATAGAGAAAGCTGCTGTTATTCCCCTGGAGATCCGTGCTGCTGCATTTTAATATTTGCCTCTGACCTAACTCAAAGATCAGCAAAGACAGCGAGCTGGAAGAAATAAATTCCCATGCAGGAAAATCAAAGCTCGAGGGGCCACCACACCGGTCCCACTTCAGGCTCCAGCGTGCGGCTTTCTGATAGAGAAAAGAGAAGAAAAACACCAAATCCATCTTTTCCTGCTCCAAGGCGGCTTGGGGAAGGTGGCGCGGGACCCCGCGTCCCACTGCCTAAATCCGCATCGTTTCGGTGCCCTCTCGTGGCCGGTGCCACCACCTGCAGCCCGGTGCTCTGCATTGGGTCCCTGCCACAGGGACACCGGGCACAGGGGCTTCTGGACAGCTACAAAGGTTTTCTTGACCTCTTCAATGTCCTCGGTTCCCTTGGGGCTACATGTGGCCCAGGCACAGCAAGAACAACGCAGCAAGAGGAAAGCAAGAAGGAAGCAAGCGGCCCTGCATTCCCATTCTTCTCCCGGGAAGGAAAGCTAGGACTGCCAAGTTAGATGTCTAAGCTCTTTTACTATCAGGTCACCCCTCTTTGGAGAGAATTAAATCCTCTTTCAGTTTGGCATGCTCCAAGAACTGCCTTCCCAACTCTGCTCTAAAGGACCTTCTAGAGCAAGGTCCCACTTCGAGGAATGGGCACAAATTGCAGTGGAGGGAAGAAAATTAGCTGGAAGGTCACATGGAAAGCAAGTTTTCCAAGTGACATTGGCAGCATCTATTGAGTCTATTGTTTTAGGACCTCAAGACAAGGCTGCGTCTGTGTCTAGACCATCAAGCTTATTAGCACAGTTCCTCCTTTCAGAGGATGTATAATCTCCTTTGAAGCCTATAATTTGGGTCTTCATCTCCTGTAGCGGTGAGGTTCATCATCTTATTAAATGCCACATAAAAAACCCGCTGTTTTTCCACCTGCTGCCTGCCAAAGCTATCCAGGAACCAAGCCTCTTAGTGCTAATCCCTTCCTGAGCAGCCTGATGCTTCCATCTTGCATCACACATCTGACGCACAGGACCCTCCCTGGCCTCCCAGCTCCACCAGTGGCAAAATAAGCCATGCTCTTCAAGGATTGCTCTTCAAGGATGTCACTCCAGGCTGGCACCATTCAGTCTCATCAAACTGTGCCAGAGCGCGTTGCAACAGGGATCATGTCTGGAACACAAGGTCTCCATCAACAAGGTGGAACAAGACAACACAGAGCAATGTGGGGAATCATCTGCTTTCCCGTCCGAGTGCAGCGTGTTGCCATCTCTCTGGGGAGGCCAGATCAGGACCAGAAGAGATGGGACCAAGCAAGGACACTGCCTTGTCTGGAGAGAAAGGCATGGGGTAGAAGCTTAAGAGCACACCTTGCATGCACAATAAGGTCAAAGCATACACAATTAGGTAAAAAGCATTTGCCAAGAGCTGCAAAATATCAGGACAACGCTGATGGCACAGGAAGTAGCCTGTGCAGCAGGACATTTTCCTCAGCCCCTCAAGAGCCCTTCACCATTTTACAATACCAATAGTGTAAATGACCACCAGTGTCACAGAACAGTAACTCTAGATTAAACAAAAAGCATTGAGATTAAACTCAAACCTACTCACTCTAGCTTTGAGCTTAGCAGGTCAGACCCAGTTTCTTCCTTAGCAGGAAACTAGCATAATAGAAAATGCCCTGTACAAGCTCTCCTGGGTATGGCTTTTTCAGGTGAACACAAATTAAGATTTTTCTGTATAACTTCAAGTTTTAGATTCCTATACATCCTTGCTTTCATGATAACTCCAAGTCCTCTTTACATTCATCCACTCTAATCTGGACAAACAGTGGAGAAACACATCTAGGGAGAGGGGACAGATGTCCTCTCTCTGACCACCTGCTGATCTGCACAACTCATGTAACTTCATTTTAACCACAGCATTCACAGCTATATCTCCCCCAACCTTGTTGGAAGGACTAGTCACCTCTGTTAGAGCAAATAGTTGTGCAAAGAGCATGCAGTCTCCCCTATTTAGAAGATAACACCAAATTAAGGAGAGTCTTGGGATTTCAAGTGGGAACAGCATTCTGAGCAATTTCAGTATGGATTGTTTCCATCTTTCTTAAAAAATGTATTTTCTGTGTCCTGCTTTCATTTGTACCCTCCCACGCTTTCAGTGAAAGCTCCTTTTCATTTAAAGTCTTTTTATTGAAAATGATTTTTTTCCACTTGCAGGGGAAATGGAGGATTTCCATTACACGCTGTCAGTCAAGGAATTAACATTGCTTCTGGACAGGCATGAAAACAAAGTCGAGCCTCTCCTCATTTACCCTGAAACTGGATATTTGTAGCTAGTCGTAGGTGAAGTTGCATCATAGGAGCTTTGGTCCATCTGACTTGAGTGCAAGATTAGGATAGGAGTCAGGGTCAAAACATGAAAAAATACCAGGATCTCCTGATTTGGCTGAAGAATGAAGATCTGATTTCAGCCAAGTATACGTTTACTTCTGAATAACATGGGTAGGAAGAAAACATTCTCCAGCATGAGCCAGGAGTAAATTTATGTGAGGAGCAGCAGAGTGAGAACAATTTGCAGAGGCAGACCTGTAATGCAAGTTATGCAGCACCTATGCACAGAGCTGAGCCTAAGGCTACACTCTCACTGCTTTCAGACTTCCCACTTTCATGCATTTCTTCCAAACTTTGATGAAGGATCTGCTCCTCAGAGCTGAATCCCTGCCTGGGGCGAAGGACAGAGTGAAAGTTTCTTTCTGTGGCTGGATTTTGCTGTCTCCTGCCTGTTCTCACTGTCCCACCCACTTGTCAGGTCTTGCCAGGGACATGGGTTCCTACA
Organism: Nothura maculosa; assembly: GCA_032353885.1. Lineage (NCBI taxonomy): Eukaryota > Metazoa > Chordata > Aves > Tinamiformes > Tinamidae > Nothura > Nothura maculosa. The sequence continues at coordinate 521,551 of JAUBOD010000707.1, read as the reverse complement.
AGCTTGTTCATGTGCAAGGCAGAGGGTTGGAAGTGTCGGAAAACATGCTTTGTTCCCAAGTTCTGAGTAAGTAAAGGTTGCAGAAGGAAGAGGACGTGCCTAAGTAAACTGGGCTTCCCATGAGCAGCCCAGCTCCTGAAATTCCTGCTCATCCCTATGACTGGCCTGCTCATCACTGGAGCTGCCACATCCAAGGGCCCCATTCCAGCTGCAGAAAACAGGCTGGGAGGAGACGACACACTCCAGGGCACCGCTTCCAGCTCTGGCCTGCTGAGCGTGGCTCCGGGGACAGGAAGAGTAAGAGATCCTCATTTGCAACTCTATCTCCCAGTTCCTGGCAGGAATGCCGTCCCTTCGAGGATGGCTGGGAGCAGGAGGCCCCAGGTCAGTCTGCCACCAAGCCAGCTACGTGACCTCAAACAAGTCCCCACTGTGCCTGCGGACAGAAGTTGAAAATCTCCTGAGCACAGGGAATGTCTCAAGCTGAATTTCCTCCAATATTTTAATACGCCAGTGCAAAGCTCATGATCAGCCGCTCCGGGACCCCTCTAGCACCACTGCTTGCAAAGATCTGCTGTGAAGCAGCTTGAAGAGCACCAGGAGGAGGGCTTGGCTGGAGGAAATGCATCCTTTAGCCATGCTGGGATCTGAGCAGTGTCATGGGAACATACGAGCTCTGTGGCCATCCCAGGAAGTCACAGACACTCTTGAGGACCTTCACAGAGGCCACCGTTGACAGCTCGCAGCTGTCTGCCAGACTTGCTGCTGGCACAGCGGGGAAAGGAGTTTTCCTCTCTCTCCATGCAGCACTGGAAGGGAGCAGACGCTTCCAGAGCCCCGGGCAGGCACCCGGGCATGCCCAGCTCGCACGCACACCTTCCATCTCCTCAGCCAACAGAGACTTCCCAGGTGAGCGGGAGAAGGATGAAAAGCAGATGTCACAAACAAGTCTGGAATTCAAGTACTGGGAAAGAGCTCCCAACGAGGGCTTTTTGGCTGGGCAAGGGTGGGTGGCTTTAGCAAGAGCATCAAGAGCTCCCAGGCTTTCTGCAGAACTTACAGCCGGGATATTGCTCCTCACTTGCCTTGTCCCACACAACTGTCCTGGCTGCACTTGATGACAATCATAGGCTGCATTCTGGTAAAGGCAAGTTTCTGCTGTGGCTATTGCACTCCCTGCAGGCTGAATGCATCATAGTGACAAAAGGACATTTCTACTAATAAGAGGCATCTGTGGAATAGGAAATCTGAGTGCCCACAAATATAGCCCAAGGAATTCAAGTACCAGCGCATTGCACATACCCAGCTATTTGAGGCTTCTTTGAACATCCCAGCCTTTAATTACCAGCTTTTCTGTATTCCTCTATTCTCTCCATCCCATGCTGTGATTCATAGTCTTGCAGTTCTTAAGGAGAGCTCAGGCTGTAGGTATCATCCTCAATGTCACAGCCTTCAGCTGTGCACCACCCTGAAAAGACAGCAGATGTCCTGGCTCCATGGCAGGAAGAAGGAAGCCAGGATATGCTTCCTTTAAAGATATGGCTGCCTACATCTGGTATTAAAATTCCTCAAGACTCTGCCAATAAAGGAAGTCTTATGAGCAATGCACCTATTAGAGCTCTGAAAGCTCCTTGCTAAAGGGTAAGAGCTTCCCGTTGATCCTGTATGGCCTCTGAGCAAGTTGAGTATACCACACTGACAATATAACACTGGTGCCCCAAAGTCACTCTTCCCTCTGTCCCATGCATTGCACAGGTCCTGGGGTGCACACACTGGGCTTGAAGTCCTACATGAAGTGAAAATAGAGACAAAATCATCAGAACAGAATGACATATAGGACCTGAGCTGGGATCTGAACAAAGTTGACTTTTATCATTTCCAGCTTTTTCTAACAAGACCTCTGACAATGCTCAGCTTTAGCAGAGGATGCCAGAAGTTGCATCCACCCATCCCCTTGCCCAGAACAGCATTGCTCGTATAGCATGTTCCCATGTCCCAAACAGAGATGATGTCTTGCCATTGATTATGACTTTGGATATTTATAAATCACCCCACCGCACCACTTAGCCAATAAGCTAAGAGACCGAAATCCAAGCTATTTCAAGCTTCAAAGAGAATGCTCGAAACAAAAGGGAACACTTAACTAAAACATGTATAAACAGGGAGCATCTGGTATTTCCCCGGCAGTGCTGAGTCTTAAGAGATTCAAGAAAAAATTAGCAATAAAGTCATGTAACAGTCTCTTCACCATTATTGGCTCCTACAAGCCAGAGTCTGGGCTGATTCATGCCAATTCACTTCCACAACCTCAAACAAGAGTAAAGGCAACATATTTCAGCCCACTCTAAGTTAGCATCTCTACTTCATGCCTCAGTAAGTGTACAATTCTCTGGGCTAGGGCCCATTCTATGTTAACCTTCCTGCAGAGAGGCCAAGTGCTGTACAAGGCAACCTACACCTGATTCAGCTCCTTGCAATTGTTTCAGCAAAATAGCTCTTTGTTGTCTGGATCACGGGCTCAGATAAAGCAAGCAGGCAGTTGTCCGGTTCTCCAGGGATACAGATACGCAGCAAGCTACTGCAGCCTAATGGAAATGCTCCTCTGGGTTAAATGGCAGAGCCAACCTCTTTCCTCATGTAGTTTTCATTTCAGAAAGGAGCAGAGAATCAATTAACAATCTGCAAGCAGAGGAAGGGTCCTGGTGAGCAGTCATGCCCATCTTTGAGATCCTGCACCATGCTTGCTCAGAGTAGAGCTGTCATGCACCTGCTCCAGGCCTCCAATTCCTGGAGCTCCAGCACCACCTCTGGCCTCACCCTAGGGGTCCCGGTTATCTTGTATTGTGGAGATGGAGTCCAGAGAATTATTTGCTAAGACATCAAGAAAAATAAAGCTACCAATGGATAAAAGATTACAGTAATGGGGCTGCATATAGTCAACAAGGATGGAGGAACAGCACCTTGCTCTTGCCCTTACCCATATCCTAAGTGGAAACCAATCTTGATTATTGGCATTAGGGAAAGTTTTACCACTTTTCTCCATCTCTCTTCCTGTGACCTCCTGGTTTCCATTTTCCACAGTACTGCTGCTCTAAAGGAGGAAAGATTCCTCATCTTGGGCTCACAAGCGCAAAGCTGAACTGCAAACCCACTCCGATCTTCAGAGAGGCTGTTTGGAAGGAATCCTAAATAGCTCTGACTTTGCTCAAACCACCTAGAAATGCACATATTACTCTTATGACAAAATTAGAGCAACATTTCCTTATAGTATCATTAGTATTGCCTCTGCCCTATCTTAAAACCAGAGAGCAGTCTAGCAATGTATCTGAAAACTAGTTAGCAACTAGTCCATATTATCAGCTTCCTTTGGTTCCATCCCACCCAGTTCCCAAAATGATCTTCATTTAAAAAAGCTCTCAGAAAAGCTCCAAACACATCATAGAAAATTGCTAACCTTTCACCAAAAAGTTTCCATTTTTGCAATTATGCCTTTTTAGTGGAACAAAAACCTCCTTAATATGAATCAGGAGATTGGAACATGACCTGCAGGTCCAAGAGCTTTTGTAACATCTGTAATACCAATAGGCTCCTGGCTTGAGCCTTATAAATAATAATGAAAGTGTTATAGGTAAGGAGCTCCTTTGTATTATAGACATAATGGGGCTTAACTACTGGAGAGTTAAGTGCAGCAAACACCTGAAGTATGATTAAAAGGATTTAAAACTCCAGGTATTGCTAAAGCTCAGTTATCCTAATGAAATGGAGACAGCACCTGTTTGCTAGCAGTTCTAGATACTTGTCTTTTAAGGCAGCAAACAACTTCACCTAATCGAAATCTAAGCTTAAGTTGTGAAGCCAAGTGTGGATGGTCACCTTAAAGCCTGAACCAACTGAGAATCAACCACTGTAATTGCACAGTGCTTCCTAGAGTCCAAAATTCTGGCAGAAGTGGGAAGGCCAAGATGCACCTTTCCTTTCACCTCCAGGAAGGACCAACTCAGACCTCCTCAGTCAGGGATTTCAGATGACCGAACTAAAGCTATTTCTAAGCAAACAAAACTGCCAACTGTCCATTTACATCACGGACAATATGTGAATCTCTCTGCAAAATTACTTGCAGAGGATTTCTTCTCTTGCAAGAAAACCATTGTATGCAATTATCTGGTAGCAAAAAGTTGCTTTTGGTATTTCAGAAGGTGTTTTTTTCTGATGCAAAGTCAGATTATCTCTCCTTGCTGCCCCCAGCAAAAGAGGGATAGGGAGGGGAAGACTGGAAATGGTGAGAAAAGCTGCTGTCTAAACCAACAGTACAGCAATCTCTAGCATTTGACACCTTATCCCTGAAGTCCTACCCAGTACGAGCCCTTGGAACAGCTCGTGACATGGAAGCATGCGAGTTAAGCTGATGATACACCTGGAAAATTCAACAATATGCAATCATTTTTTTCACAAAGTTTGAGACAAGCAGAACTTCCCCCATAATTTGTGGAAGAGATTTGGGCTAAAATTACAGTAGTCATGCCTAACTAATGCAAAAAATTCTGCTCAGCTCTCTCCAAACTCATGATATACCCCATGGGGTAACTGAAGATACTTTCAAGGGTGTTATCAGAAGTAGAGCAGCTTCTGCATGGGCATCTCATGTCTATCCCAGAGCCAGATACTAGGAGAAGGGCACGACTGTGCTCCAAAATACCTGTCCTGAAGTCCCAGTGTATATTGGTGAGCTAGGCTTTTCATGCACATCAGTTACTGGAAAAATAGTTAAGTAGTAGTGGTTAAAAGAATCATCCAAGTACATGGGTGACCCCAAATCCAATTCCTTTCTGCAGGATTTCCAGATACCTAGTTCCAGCAGAGAGCTGCAGCCACACTGAGTCATATGAGGTTTGCCAGCAAGATGCCCAGCTCACTCTGCTCTTTGCTTCTGCTAAAGCTAGGGAGCTTCCAGAGAAGAGAAAGGAGGCGGACGCTAAGCCAACACCTCTTCAATGTCAGGTCTTGTGTAAAGCAACCAGTATTTTTCAGCTTGCTCTGCTTAAACCTTGCTTCTTTCCCTGTGCAATATTAGAAAAAGGCTTTGGCTGCCACTCAAGGCTCATTTGTTTTTAACAGCCCGATCCAGCTATGGGTGCAAGATTGCTCAAGTCCATTTAAACCCCATCCACCAATCATTTCTCCTGCCAGCCAGCGTTGCCATTACATGCCCAGCTGCAATTCATCACAGATTCCTGCTCACAGTAGCTCCAGCTTTCAAGAAGCAGAATTCCCTGGAGGATCTATACCTGGCTGCAGCCTTTCAGAGCGTATTTTCATTAAGATGAAGAAAATAATGGTTTTGATCAGATATGCTCTTATGCCTCACCTTTTCTTTCTAGCTCTTTGCCTTTTCATCCATACCACAGAGCAGAAAGAGGTGCCTCACTCCAACTTCTGTTTTGTTGCAAACTGACATCAGCTCTGTTTTCATTAAAAATGGAAATGCAGGCTTGGGTTTCAGCAATAAGCAGTACGTAAAAAAATGTGCTTCTTGCCAGATTTTGCTTCTCTAGCTTCAAGAAAAGCAAAATTTAATGCAGAGCCAAAACATACCACTTAGACTCACATGGGATCTGATCAAATATCTAAAGGCATTAGAAATTCCAGGAAGGGAGAGCTTCCTCATTCTTAAGGCATATTACAAAAAGTGCAGAAGGAATGAATTTGTTTCACTGCGAGTCCCTTATGATTTACCCTCGTGATCAGTATAACCCAAAAGCTTTGAAACAGACTGAGTATTCCAAACATTCACCTGCAGTCAATGGAAGACATAGGACACCATTCAATTAAAAGATAATAAAACATGCTATGTTCGACATTTGTTTGTTTGAAATTCAAAAGGGTTTTCAGATCGGTCTGCTTAGCCTATCTTCTACAAAAGCCATAAATCTCCCTCTTAGCTAAGCCAAACCATATTCTTACACTTAAATCATATGAATGAGCTCAAAGAGCAGAGGAATTTGCAAGCACCAATCCTTTTCTTCTTTCCTGACTTATCCCGTATCCTTTGACAAGTCTCAGAAAATCTGACTTTCAGGAGCGCAGAGACCTCTTGTCTTTCACTTGGGGAATTTACTTTTCAAAAGACCTAAGTTCTCCTATTGACCTGCCAGCATTTGCACGGGGGTGTGCTGGGACTGAAAAGAATATTTCCTGTCCTGTAAATACTATTAAGAGGCAGGGATCACGATTCATTTGATGATTGCCAGCATACGTATGGGAACTGCCCTGGAAGAAATGAGAGCTGCTGATAAACAACTCCCAGTACATGAAGTGGAAGACTAAAAAATTACAGCAATATACAAAAATATACATCAAATCACAACAATGAATATATTGAAATAGTAGGGGGGAAAAATCTGGGTGGGTTAAGCAGAAGGAACAAGTGCTCTATGTCCATCCCAGCTACATTTCCTCCAAATATCCTAACATTCCTTATTCCACTCCTCCTGAGGGAAAAGCTTCCCACTTGCAGCAGTGGTTCTGCATTAGAGCACCGGCCTGCAAGGCGGAGTCTCCCTGGGAATTATCAGCTACAAGGGCTTTTTGGTCCTCATCAACATTTGGTCCTCTGAAAACAGTTATCAATGAAGTCAGAAAATGCTCCATCCTCCATGTCTCACCCCGAGTAGGTTGGCTCAAAGGCATGCTCAGATTTCACTGTTTAGTTCCATGATACTATAGGATTATCAAATGCAGGGAGCGATCTTTATGTGAAGAAACCCTCCTGTGAAGAAATCTACCTGCTATTTGGGTTGTAGAATTGTGATCAGGAATATGCAACAAAACATGCACATAAGTATCAAAAAATTAATTTCACCCTTTAAATGGGAGTGGTAATAGCCTTTATCATTTACACTTGGAACTGTGGAGGGAGCTACTGTCTCCTAGATAGCCAAGATGTAATATAAAGGGAGGAGAGGCTTCATGCTACGTGCAAGCCATTCAGTTTGCTTCAGAAAAGGCTCCAAACCTGCACTACCCCACATACTACAGTGCTGAGTCTTCCCCAAAATTGTGCTTTCTTAAAAAACAAAGCATGCCAAAAGGAAAACGGGAAAATGAAAGTGTGAGAGGTTGAGAAAAGATGAGAAAAGGCCAGTGAACATGAACTGCTTTGGCAATCTCCAGATATTTTTGCTTCACTGGGAATCAGCCCTCCCTCTTCTAGACGAGCAGGTGTGGGCCAAACACTTAAAGCCCAGCCCAAGACCTCAGCAGTGCCAATAAGGTGGTCATCCTCTTCAGAAAGCCTTGGATCAAAACCAGCAAGAAAGTTATTTTTAAGCGCGGAGGATTGAGTGTTCCCACAGGACTTGGGTGGCACTGAGGAGCCAAAATGATGCATTTAACAGTTTCTTAAGTCCTGGCACTCACATATATTTCCTTGCAGTAAAACCCAGCACAGGCAGCCTTCACATATTGTGCAAATATTGTCACTACTCTGGCACCCGCTCCTTTTTTATTGTTTTACACAATCCCCAAGTGTTTCATAAACACTAATTACCTCTCCTGGTTCCTCTAAATGATCTCTAAGTGCTCTACGGATCAGGAAACTCAAGCAAAGTGAGAATCACTGCTTCCCACCAGGGCATTGGCACAGGTGGGCTGCCTGAAGGACCTTTACTTCCTCCATGGTCAGACAACTACCCACCAGGAGAATATGGTGGATGAGTTCATTAACTGGGAGCGGGTGCTGTTGCTACCTGAAGTCTTATTTTAGCCTTCTAGCACAGCGGGATGGAAGTTCA
>JAUBOD010000707.1:495199-513661 GCA_032353885.1 Nothura maculosa | reverse complement strand
AAAAGCCACCAGCACATCATCTCACCCCATCACACTCCACAGCAAGGAAGGCATCTCAAGGCCAGCACGTGATGTAAGTAAAAACATAAGGATACGCATTTCTGAGCTTCCTGCATTTTATAATACCAGCCTTAAAGAGAATTTGAGATTCCCAGCTCACAGCTTCTTTCCCTAAAGAGAAGATCAAGCTTTTGACTTCTGCTAAGCCTCGGCAGTTCCACCAGGGTTCCCCGCCCCTGCTGGGGACCATAAAACAGTTCCAAGCTGTCACTGCAGGAACAGTCATTGCTGCTGCACAAAGGGAACACCCACTGCACCCAGGTGAGCTGCAGGGCCAGCACTGAGCTGCTGATACATCAGCCTCCCAAAATAGAGCTCCCTTCAACAAAAACAGGGCAGGAAAGGGTTTTTTTCCAGTCTGGAAGAGAAGCTATGATATCGCCTGCATTCTGCTTTTAGCAAAAAATAAAATAAAATAAATAAAACCCTTCAATATTCTTAAGCACAGCCAGGGCTCCATGTCTAAGCCAACTGCTTTAGCTCTGAGGAGATGCAGTGAACTAGGGTATTGCTGCTGCCTCACACAGCTATTTGCGCTCCCAATCCCTTTCCCTCTGAGCACAGCCCTATATTCACACTGGATTGATCCACTACAGACTGAAACAAACTCATGCAGCTGTACCCAGCCAAAGCCAGCATTTCTCTGCAGTATTTGAGACAGCCCAGAGATATTTTGGCAGGAATCCTCAAGACAGCCCATGCCCTCTCTCTACCAACTCAGCACCCATTGCAGGGCAGCCCAGTTACAGACACCACCCCTTGGCATTTGCACCATTCCCAGACGCCTTTTTCTCCCATAAAACCAGGCCACATTTCAGCCTTTCCTTCTCACAGGATGGGAAAAACCATCTTGTCACCAAGGACAGATTATTTATGGCCCTACAATGCCTCTTGGGGACAAGTGGCTGCCACAGCAGGCAAGCCGTGCACCACCAAGCAGGATTGGAAGCCCTCTGAACACAGTCTAAATAGCTGAACTAACTGTATTCCATGGCAGTGTAAGGGCACGACTTTGGAAATAAAATATTTTAAAGGATTAGAGTGTAATATAGAGGTGAAATATTATACACTGTATAATTTGACCTCTGCAGAGGTGTCTTATGCAAGAAGAGATCCGCTCTCCCTTTACAGGAATATATTGCACTTGAGTAATTACATGTAAAAGGAAAGAGGTATAAGCAACTTCATTCCCATTGCAGAGCACAGCTGACAGTAGGTTAATATCCAGAATTAATTCATTTGGGCATCAAAACTCTGCAAACATGAACTGTGTTCCAGCATGAAAGCAATAAAATTTGTGGCATAGGTCATGTTTTTACTATGCCTGGCACAAAAAGACTCCTCTCTTCAGCAGCAGAAAAACATAATAAGAGCAAAAGGTCAGGACAGATAGTTTGCATTGCAGGGCACCGCAAGCCACTGAGGATAAAATTGGCATCTTGATTTCTTATCCATGCTTTCAGGTCAGTTTGACTACGAATCACAGATTCACTGCCAGTACTATAAAGTTAGGCAGCCTGTGCTGATTTTGGCTAAGTTAGTAAAGCAGTATGTGCATGACAACCTGTTTTATAATTTGAGTGTTTCCTTGCATTGCATCTTACATAAGGATTGGGCTCCTAAATTCCATGTCCAGATAGTTAGCAAGCCTTGCATTACTTGTGGCACAGATTACACTTACCTCCAATGGTCTATTTTCCTCTGGGCTCCAGCATTAGCAGGAGTTTGGAAAAGACACTGAGGAAGGAAGCAAATCTTACTGACTTAGTGAACAACAGCGCAATATATGGCCCACAGGAGATCCAGCTATTGGTAGAAGTTTGCATCTTCTGCCATTCTAACCATTCGTATTCAGTCTTTCTATTTTAGCAATACAAGATCTGGGTTGGAAAACCCTGTTAGTCTGACTGCCGCATTAGAGCCAATAGTGCACTATCTAAAGAATAGAATATAGGATCCACGTGTTTTCATCTTCAAACATAAAACAGAAGTTCACTTTACACCTCTTAAGTGAGCAATAAGCAGGAATACTATGTGAGAATCATGTATTTCAAGGTATACAATGGGAACTGGTCAGCTCTCAAAGTCTTATAAAAAAATCCTCAAGAAACAAACAAAAAAAAAACGATTACATTCTCTAAATGCAGCCTGTCTAGCACTGTGAAAACCTAGATCCTGGTTCAGATAAGAATTATAGCAAAATTGGTGGATACAAGTGTTTCTAAGCATTTGTTCATGTGTGCAAGACCTCCAACGAGAGCTGTGATATGGATGGAGACACCCAGGACAGACTAAATTCTCCAGAGCAGTAGTTAGGAAGAGACTAGAGGACTTCTCACCCAGGGAAGTCCCTGTACCCTATTTCTTAAGTGCAAGCAGTGTGCAATGAAACCAAAACTCCCTTCTCAGGAAGATGGGCCTCCCTTGCTTCATCCTGCACTGAGTTGCAGTATTTAATGGTCAGCAGACAACTGAGCTCCTAGGATAGCTGAGACAATAATGACCAAGGCTCACAGCCACACTTGGCAACGTACTCACTTAGATCTATGGACTCTCTACCTACAGAACTTAAGCATCCATGCTCTGCCCTACAGTACATCCCAGGTCCACATGGAGGAAAAACAGTTTGGAGGCTCTGTGGCTGCAGGGAACAGTGGGTGCTTTACACCTGCTCATATTTTCCCTTCTGGAAAAGCAAATGACCACACAGGCTGGGAGGCAGATCTCCATCCTTGGAACAATTTGCCATGCTATCCATTTTATCTGCCTTCATGCAGGACAGTGACATGCGGCTTGTAACATTACAGTCCTGAAACACTTCCCCGTCATTGTAAATTCATTAATCTCTCAAGGAGGGAAGAGAGCACCAAAACAAAGAAGCCTCTAAACAGAAGTGCTGCCTCGGGGGAAATTTCATTGCCTTCTTCTCCTGCCTCCTCCATCTTACTCCTTCATAAAACTCAAGTTCAAGTCCCGACTTGAACTGCTTTGAGTGCTCTGTAGCACAGAGGAACACGGTACACGTGCTGCTGTGCCTAACCTGCATAGCACCCTGTCTCCTTCCACTCGGTACCTCCTCTCTGCACCTCTGTTCACCCCAATTTCCAGGACAGTTTAATGAAAACTAATGTGCACCCTCCAAACATGCACCATAAGCTATTTTTGAAAAGAATTACCTCATTTCAATATTAAAGGATCAGTTTCCACACCCCCACTTGCAGCACAAGAAGTTTAAGTACTACTTAGAGAGCATCATGTCTCTATTCCATTATGCCATAGAAATCACTCCAAGCACCACTTAAGATGCCGTGAAGATTTTCCTGATTTTGCCCTAAAGAAGCTGGGTATGCACAAACGCTCTAGGTGCAACCAGTTGGCCACATATGCAAGGTGCAAGAAGCTGCAAAGACAGGGATAATTTTACATAGAGCATCAGACCACTTGAAGATAAACACACATTGACTAAGATATCAACACACGCATTTGAAAAGCATTTTGCCGAACCACAGATTTTTGGGGCTGACTAGCAGGATCAGGAGCTGGATGTTCATATTCTACTCTAAAGATGACCGACCTTTTCAAAAAAAAACAAATTCAGGAAGGCCTCATGTCTCCCTGTATGTAGATTAAAGATGAAAATGCCAGGCAGGCAAGCAAGTCATCAGATAAGCTACGTATAACAAGATCTGAAATAAAGTCACATTTTGAGAGTAGTGAGCTTGAACCATTTTTACACTGGTCCCAAAGGCAAACAGCTTTAAGCTTATCTGATTTTAAGCTCTTAGGCTTAATTGGAGTTTGGAAAGGCTAATACTTATCATCTTCTCATCCTGGTTACACCACCTTTAGGACTGTCCTTCTGCCTTCCCAACCACTGCATTTATGGGATTTGTGGGGAGCAGAATCATTAGATCACTTGGACATCTTTACAATGCCTTATCCCACTCCAATAATATCCCACTTTCAACAGTACCAAAGTTCTCCTGCATCCAGCACTGTGACTAAGGCTGTATGATCAGGATAGACTATATTTTATTGTAGGACAAAAGTAGGAGACCTATTTCAATAGTTGTTCCTCCCCACCCTTGTCCCCAGAACTGCTTACACATGTCTTTGGCTTTAAAGGACAAAAAGTGCTTTGCTCTTCAGCTCAGTCAATAGCAGGACTAGGTGGTCAGTTCTGACTTTCTTTGCTCAGGGAAAATTCACCATCTCTCCAAAAGTTGCCCCAGAATATACCCAGAGGAAAACTAATGCAGAGTCTGCTCTGACTGAATTTACATTTATGAAACTGCTACAAGATGCCCTGCTGTCCCTTCATTCAGTTACTTATTTGAACATCAGCAGCCCAGCTCCTTTGCAAAAGCTCCTTCTGACAGAAGAACTTCAGATTCTGCCATACCTTTCCCTAAAGCAAATATCTCTCATCCCATTTATGGATCAAATCTTCAGCTAGCCACAGGAGAAAGGTCTTTTCATTCCATAACAGCCTTATGGTTTAGCACATGAAGCCTTCTTTGACTAGCTATTATTTCATGGCTTGCATAGGAATTCTTCAAGCACCTTTTGGGAATATGCCAAAATCATATTTCTGTTAGCTTCCCCATATTGCATGTCCATATATCCATTTATACTCATTTCATTAGTAAATTGTCCCATCTATTTACCGAGCTATTTATCAGTGTGGCTGTCACTTTAATTACCTCTGTCTACATGGATTGCTATTATTTATCTGTCTTCTTAGCCATACACTCTCCATCAAATACATTCTTCCCATAACTATAGACACTGATGTTATCTGTGAGCCTGACCTAGAGAGCAATGTTCTTAGAAAGACAAACTGTTGCCAAGTATTGAGATTTGTGAGTTTTGTCTCCTTGTTAAGAACTAGTACATTAATGGCACTCAAGGAAAGCCAGAATCCACACTGTTCCCTAGGGCATTGAAGGCATCTTACAACATGGACATCACCCCACCAAGGCCCCCTTCAGGGTATACTATTCCAAGCCATGATCTCACTCTCCAAGCTCCAGAAGAACCATCAAAATGTGAAAAATGTCACAGCTCATGGGTCAGTTTAGAGTGAGCCCTTTCCCTGTGGTCAAGGGACTGGGAAGGGGGCAGATTCTTCCCTGCTGCATCCCCAACTTGAGCAGAGATTACAGCTGCTTTTTAAAACTCTTAAATGCCAAGAGAATGCTTTCATTCATTTCAGGATCTGCTTTCTCCACACATTAGCATCTCAACTGGTGTAAAAACTAAGCTCCAGCACTCAGTGGTGGAGTAAACATGAAGCCACCACCGCAACAACAGTCACACTTACAGAGCAATAGGGCCTGGCACATCCATCCAAGCCGATTTAATCCACAGATACTCAGCTGAAGCAACACAGGTGATCACAAATTCATGCACTTGCTTTAACAAACCACTTATTTGCAATGCCCAAGTTAGCTGGTGCCACAGCCCCATACAGAACGGCAGCATGGTAGCATGGTATCCATGGGTCTGGGTCACTGTCTCAGTTGAGAAGTCTTCCAGAGTGAAGTTCATCTAGATTTGGGTCTATGTACCCTTGCACATCCATCCCTGATGCACTAATATCCCACATATCTGTAGGACACTGCAGTGGCATGAACTGCTGTGCCACTGGAATGACACTCAGTCCCTGCAAAATACCCAAACAGTGATGCTCCGGAAAGGTCATACCCTGCACACTAGCTCTGCCCTCATGCTTTCCTGTTCTACTCTATCCCCTTCTCTTACCTTTCTGAAGAAACCTTACAAATTTCTTCCTGAAATAAACAGCTTTCGCCATCTATTGTGCCTCCCTTTTAACTGTGTGGAAATGAAACAATTGCCATTTGAATTAATCCGTCTCTCAAATCCCAGAGCATTCAACAAGATCCATGGAGGAGACAAAGGATCTTTTAGCAATAAATAAGCGCACCACAGGTCATCTTCACCACTTCAGTCCTGCCCATCTCTTCCTCAAAGGCATTTCCCATGACAGAAGCATGCTAGCAAGTGCAACAGGCTTTGAAAGGAGATCCCTCTTGCTTAGATTTGTGTGTGCAGAGCCCAGAGACTTGAGGCTGCCATGCTTTGGGTCTTAAATGATGGTATTATTTCTTGGGAAAATCTGCTCACCTCTCCAAGGAATACATCCCTTTCTATCCAGCAGCTATGAAAAGGCTAAGCTGTGCTAGGGTGAAAGGTGTTTGATAGGAAGAAAGTGACCCAGCATTCACATAGCTTGTTCAGCAAAATCTGCTTTAAAAGGATGAAAAGCCATAATCGTGCTGTCTACCAAGGGTGCTTTTCTTTGTCTACTCACTCTCCAAACAAGAATTGGCTCTGACATGACCAAGTAGTCTCCTTTGGCACCAGCTAGTGATTTGTGGATAAATAATAAGGGGTGTGTATCCATTTTCAACAAAGCATTCCAGCTTGTGGTCAGGCCACATGCCTCAGCTTCCACACAACTTCCACCTGTGGAGCCATACACACAGCCAGGTGATAGGCTCCACACCTCTCCAGATCTTGGCTGCAACCTATTTTGGAGCATACACATATGTAGAAGTCTGATCACTTAATTCCTTGAAACTTGACTTAGGAAACAGCTCCCCTATGCCCAAGCATAGAGGTCAGACCCAAGGTCCATCTAGACAAGCATCTCATCCGCAACATCAGCACACACCTCAGAGGAGCGTAATAGGGCCCACACTTTCCCAAATACATTCTCCCAACCTCTAGCAGTATGTGGCTTGAGCTTTTTCAGAGCTCACACGCATAATATCGAACTCAGACACTTCAGCAGAGCATTCTCTGTTGGAATTAAGTCACCCAGATACTCCATCTACATGTTCTTGGTGGCATACCAGCTGGATCACTGCCCACTCCACAGGGTCTGCACCAAACTCTTGTTTGCATGTCCATGTGGATTGAATCACACTTGCTAAGCACCCTCTTACCAGCTTATTTCACAGCAAGATCTATCCTATGACATGCTTTGCAGCAATCTCACACACAGTGAGGCCAAATGCATCTGGTGAAACTGCTTAAATCTCAGCAGGCATCAACAGCACGTTCTCTTCTCATGATCCCTGGGAGAGACACATACGAAGACTTCCAGAAATATCATCCTTTTTGCCAATCAGCACCCTAGGACAAGCTTAAGGGTTCAGTGGAAGAGCCAAGGGCCTCAAAACCATTCTATCACAGGAAGGGAACTAGTGAGATCAAGGGCATAGTCAGTGTTTGAGGTCCTTAAGAAGGTGGGAGATTTTCCTCAGTGAAATAAATCTGAAGCATGAGCTTTAAGGTATGGAGAATTGACAATCATCTCTAAGATAGAGAGAGGAATTCACATGATCCCTTCTTGAGGTACATGCATGGGTGGAGGCTGAGAAAGAAAACCCTCAACCCTGGAATAGTGGAGTACTGCCAATTGTGATGGGTTGATGATAAGCTAAAAAACATCCATAAGCATTCAACTTCAAAAGCAGGGAAAGAAGGAGGGGAGCTGCACAGAGTCAAATGCCTGGGGCATCTTATTTCAGTCAATGCAAGCAGGCTATTTTTAGAATACCTGCATACACCTACAGGAACACTAAGGCTAGAAAGGAATTCCTCATTTTAATGGTCCCCCGTTTCATGCCACCTTGAAGTTCCTACAAGAGCTGCTCCACTCTCTATCCCAAAGAAAAGATGTCTAACATTTTTTCCCCAAAACAAAAATATAAAGACTAAAGGCTTTAGCACCAAGCAACCAAATGTAGATACAGGCAAGTTTCTAGCCAGGCCTTCCATTTCCCTCTGTACACAAAGCTCCTGCCCACTCTCCATCTCCTATGGTAGTTTGCATTAGCCTGTGGGAAAAAATAACAGCCGGAATACCCAATGGAGACCTGCAACTATGGTCTACCATGGAAGATACAGACCAGGTGGGAAACCTGTTCATGAAAAATAAGCACAAGGCACCTGAACTACAACTCCCGCACTAGCTGCTCCAAGGGCCCTCAGGTTGATGAGTTTCAAATCTAAAGTGAATTATTCCAACACCTCTTAACATTAAAGAGCTGCAGACTTCAAAAGTTATACCTTGAAAGCACACATCTTGTTCAAGCCAAACACATTCTACAGCGTCCCATGGGACAAATCAACTACTTTATTCTCCTGCAGGAAAGGCAGTAAGTGGGCCAAAGATACTCTTCCTTTCTCCTCTGCACATACCAAACATTAATTAAGTGATTAAGCTCCCAGGATATGAGCATGTACTTCAAAAAAATGTACCAGTGCATTCAGTGACCTTGAAAGTTACATTAACAGAAAGAGAAGGCAAGGAAATGTAAGTCAGGAAAATACCATTAGAGCTGGTAGAGCTGCATTCTGCCCCACAGAAATCAGTCAATACTGCTTTGTATCTTAAATCTCTGACATCGCCAAAAGAACCAAAGATCCCAAGATCTTTCTGACAAGAAATCATTGTCACAAAGAGGTTAGTGAGGCTCAGGTTTGTATAGCCAACCTTTATTGCTGAGAGTATCTAGTAATGTTACAGTTGGGTCAGAAGACCTATCTAGTCTGAAGAATGCTTTAGGTTTGTAGCCATCAGCTCAGATGCACTGGGAGATTATTTTAATTAGGGGGTAAATGACCCTATCTTCCTGCAACAGTGTTTTTCCAGATGATTTTTCATATACTGTTGAAGCAGAACAGCCAATTTCTGTCTCCATGACAGTGCAGGATGGCACGGCTCCACTCCATGTCCTTAGTTTTTGTGCCTGTATTTGTCTCCAATTTCTCACATACCAAACCCCTACACATGCTAAACACCTACTGAAAAGTAAACTACTCTTCTTTCCCTTCACATAATTATTTAAGGAGTCAAAACACCTTAAGAGATCTTGGCAAAACTCCTTAAGATGGAGGAGGTACGTGAGGAATAAAGAAACCACTTTTCTCCCCAACTCCGACATTCCTTGGAAGTGATGTGGTATGAACACATCATCCTTCCTTTCCACTATTACTTCCTGTCACGAAGGACCAGCTCCCCTCCTTGATCAGGGAGACCCCGTCAGAAATTTCTGCCCACTCATTTGTTTTAAGATGTCAGAGGAATATCTCTTAAGTTTAATAGCATCCCTTTAAATAAGCATTGTGGTTTCAGCTCAACATTTTCTTGTTTGCATGCAAGACACACACTTGGATGGCATCATGTTTCCCAGCTGAACCCAACCACATCCCTGCACCTGCATAGCTAGCAGCAACATGAGAAGTCTTCAGCATGCAATTCAGATAGAGATCTATTCAAGCAGCTTTATTGATGTTAATGGAGTTGCTTGGGATTTACACTCACATAAATCAGAGCACAGGTGGATGATAAATTCTTGCAACCGGCAACAATATGGAGAAGGCAAATTTCACCCTGGTGTAATGCTACTGATGTCAAAAGCCATGTACTAAGAAGGAGCTGTGTTCATTGTAAGCCACATTAACCAGGCAAGTCAGATCATTTCAAATAGACCCATGAATTCACACAGCATCCAACAATGAAATACTCAGGTTCAACATTCTCCCCAAATGTTGCAAGTTTATTTCCAAGTACAGTTCTAAAATAATGTTTTTGGAGAGCAGACTTGGACATGCAATAGAAAACCAATATTAGTGCATAACTGTCATATCCATTGCAATTACATCACTTGTGGATGTCAATCACTTTGCACCAGCAGTTGTATTTGAAGTCACAGTGGAAGCTGTTGGGGAAAAACCTAGGTACAACTCTAGACAGTCTTCTCAAAGCTGACAGCAGTCAGACATGCAAGAGTGACAGCTGGTACTTTCAATGTGATTTATAGACAAGGGCAGGCAAAGGGGTGCAGAATCCCTGTGCACCACTGACCTTCATGCTCCTCCTTCACCACTTCCCCACTAAAGCTGCCTGGGAAATAGGGTACTTTGTCCCTTGCATCTTAAGCCTTGACTTTCTCTCTGTGGTTGGCAACTATGTAGTCATTGAAGACCTGACTATTAAAGATGATGAAGACATTGAAAAACCACTCAGGAGTGGTTCCTCTTTCAATTTCATATTGGCCTATAAAATACCCCAGTTTCCTCCCTGCTGCCCAGACATTTGTATGACCAGAGAAGCAAGAAAGTCAGTGTACAGTAGACATCACTAGTCCTGAAGAGCAGGGCAACAGCTGAGGTCCTCAAAGACCAGTTATCAAGGGAAGAAAAAGATGATGAAGAATCAAAGAGAAGTAATAAAGATCAAGTGCACATGAGATGTTCAATAGCCAAGTGATCTCTTCCTTCTCTGCTTATAGAACACAAGTCCAAGGCTTTGTCCAAACTCATGACATTGAAAGTCAGATATAGTCAAAAAAAAACCCAACAACAACAACAACAACAACAAAAAACGTAACTATTGTAGTCAGTTGGAGACACATTTAGGACTGGATTACTCAACCATGTGGATTGTCACAAGGATCTTAATCTACCTATCCTTTCAAAACCAAATTCATAATCAGGTGGCCGCAGGAAATCTGTCCTTGCTTCTACACCTGGCCACCAGGGTGTATTCACTCTCCAGGGTCCACTGCTCACTTTCAGGATTTAATCTCCTACTCCACTCATTGCTTGCCATTCTGCTGTGACTAATCTGGATTTACAACCCAGAAAGCAGTAGGTAAGACAGTCCGATCAAAAGGATGATCCTCACAGCCAGAAAACAAGAAAGAGCTGTGTATCCAGTTGTTCCAGGACACTTAATCCATCGAGTCTTCTCCACTCTACCCTTGGGCTTAGGCTGAGTCAGGCGTGATTTGCCTAAAACCATGAGAATTCCCTCTGCCTCTCAGAAGAGAAAAAAAAAAGCATAAAGTTATAAAGTCTGTTAGGAAAGGAAAAACCAGGGGTTCATTCTGCACTATTACATTATGATTCAGTAGCTGATAGCTGGCCAACTGGCAGCTTTCCATCTGTGGCATCTCCCTACCTCTGAACGCCAAGCAAAACACTTCATTTTATCTGAAAGACCTTGCATTCAGATGGATGAATTTGTTCTTATACTGGGAAGGAGATCTGCAGGTTCAAGACCACACAACCCCATGAGACCCTCCCTCAGTATCTCCGAGGCTACCTATATAAGGGCTGGCTACCACAGAGAAATGTGCCAGAGTTAAACCTGATGCAATCTCATCCTCCTCCTGGGAGGAAGGTGGAGTTTTGAGTCCACACAACTCTTTCAAATAGGAACAATAGATGTATTGTAACAAAAGCCAAGTCAGTAGCAAGAGTCACAAAACATCAGCCAGCTTAAGGCTTTCACTCTTCTTTTGTCTGACAAAGGATATATCAAAAGATTAAGAGGAACTATCAAGTTCCTAAACTGCTCACGTATTCCCAATGCACTCGGCTTGGCCCTCCTTCCACTCCCTAAATCCCAGACTCCATTTTGGGACAATTGCTCTATACAGCACCAGAACAGAATCTACTGAGACCTTTTTCCGCTCCCAGGAGTAGAGAATTTCCCTTGGCTTCTAGATCTAACACAAGTTGAGCTCAGCCTCTCTCTAGTGCTCTCCACAGTTTGAAAGCAATCCAATATCCCCTGGACTCACAGAGGTTTTCCATTGGTTTTAGTGAGTTCTGGATCGGGGCCTTAAGATGTTTCCCTGCTTTTTTCCTGCGGCTTAGCACAAGTCAGAACCATTTTGCCTGCAGTTTTACAAGAGGCAGATGGTGAAAGGTTAGATAACCAGACAACGCAGCCAAACCCAAGGGAGTCTAAAGAAACCCCTATTTGTAGATTTGTGTGCCAAGGAATTGCTTACAACTTTCTTTCTCAGGAAAGGGCTGTCTATTAAGCAAAAAGTTCTTTTCCACTCTATCTAATGACCAAGCACCCTTTTACAAGATGACACTAACCAGATGTGCAGAATATCTACATTTTAACTGTAGGTTCATGGGGAGAATAGCAATAATCCCCCACAGAAACAGCAGGTAGGAAAACTGCCTCACTCATAAAATGGCATCAGTTTTCCTTCACCCACAGCCTTTTGGACCATATACATCTTAAGCCTACCTTTAGCTAGAGATTGGAAAGTGACCCAAGACAAATAGGTTGCACTCTCAGTAAAGATGCTTTCCTGGCCCAGCAGGGAGCACAAACACCTCTTAACATCTTTAGAGTCCCTCAGCTTCCTTAACACAAGACAGAAAAATATTAGCACCTCTATCCACACAGCAGGTAGAATTTGAGGAGTCTGAAAGCAATGATGCCCATATGCCTGAAAAAACATAATGTTTTCCTTCATTTTTAGAAGCTTCATTCCCACCTCTCCCCTCACCAAGATCCATTATGAGAAACAACTAATCCAGTAGTCTTTAAAGCAATCAACGCTAGGTGCCTTCTTGAGCTAGACTTGAAACCTCTTCTGAAAACTGGTTTCAAAATCCATATTCAGCGCATTCCAGGACAAGGGGAACACTTGGGATCCTAAAAACTGTCTCAGACGATTGCTAACACTGAGACAAAACTTTGGAGACTCAAATCATGCACAATGAAGCACCTGGTAAGAACTGTTTCACCTGAAGTCATTGCTTATCAAACCCTGAATCTTCTTTCCTAGAACCAAGAGGGCACTAGAGATCGTTACCATCACTGCTTTCCTATACCTTCCTCCTCTCTCCAGCCAGGCACCCGCACTCCCCATCGCAACAGAGAGATTTAGAAGAACTTACTCCAAGAGTTACAGGCCACTTGAAAAACCTGCCCTTACACAAGTCTATTATTGTATGCCCTGTTTACTTAAATTCATTCCACAGCCTGGGAGACTTTGCACAAGGAAATTTACAACTCAAGTTAATAGAGCAAAATGTAAAACTGCTGGATCTTGGCTGCGGCTGCAAGCAGAGGACAGGCACAGGTTGTGACTGGGGGTGTTTTCACAGGGCCACTGACACAGAATAATGTTTTCAGGGAGTATTTATTTTAAATAAGGAAAGTTTATACAGCTTGAGAAAATTATTGGGAAGGAAATTAAATCTCGTTCTGTTGCTCTTCCGTCTCACCTTGACACTTGCAGTTCTCCTCCCTCCCCCAGGGCTTGGTTAGGGCAGGTTTCACTTGCAGAAAATTGCCTTCCTCGTGCATACTGATTTACAACCAGCCCATGGACCAACCCTCTACACCCATTTAAGGGGAGAAAGGGAGAGCAAGGCCCATTCCTCCCCCTACTCCGACCTCAGGCTTCAGTTTGGGAGCCCAGGGGGACATGGAATTACCTGGGCTTTCCATCCTCCCCACAAGCAGTCTGGAGAAGACATGGGTGGGACACAGCAGTTAGGATCCCTGCAGGCAAAACTAGCCCCGGACAAGAACAGGATGGGAAGGGAGCAGCTTTTTCTCCTTCAGCAGCAGCAGAGCCAACTGCTCTGCTCCTCAGCCTCTGGGAGCAGCTCAGCTTAGGCAACCACATTGCACCAGAAATGCTGCTGGCACGAACAGACATTCCTTCCTTAGGCACAGCACAGCCACCCTGGGCCAGTACAGAGCATTCCTCTGCCACCCCAGAGAGCCAGAGGAGAAGCACCAGCACCATATGCACAAACTGCCATGGCAGCACCAAAATACCCTGCTGCATGGCTAGTTTTGGGGTTTTATTTTGTTATTTTGCTTTCTCTGCTCTAGCAAGAGTTGCCCTGGTGGAGATGTATTAAAGGACTGCTGTAGACGTGGTTGCAATGCTGGAGCCCATAGCTGTCATTCTGGCACCATAGGGTGGGAATGACAGAGCAGAGGGCCAAAAGGAGCCAGTTGAAGAAACAAAACAACATCCTGGTTTCCTCTAGGCACATACATCTGTGTTATTCTTAGGCCAAAAGGGCCCTCTAAATACCCACTTCCCCTCCTGCATCCAACACACCACAAAACACTCCTTAATTCCTTGTATTTCTAAGAGGTCTGACATTCAAGATACCCAAAGCCTCAAGTTGTACCATGCAATTATTTGTGTAAATTCAAAGCATACATCCCCCTTGGCAACTAGATCACAAGGGATCCACCACTGCCACCTAATAAACTCAGCAGCAATCAGGCTAACAAGTCTACAGGCAGAAAACTCAGCAGAATGGCAATGGGTTTGCTTGCCTGCTCCCACCAAGGCAATGGTCAAAGTACTGGGCCAACCAGGATCTGCACCCCACAAAACAGGTTCAGCTTGGCTCTGAACACTTGGGAAATGTTCCTGCTCTGCTCTGCATTACACCTTCCAGAAATTCCTCCTCCCACAGCTGAAAATCCTGGCAGAGATCTTCAGCAGGTGTCAGGCAGCATGTTTCCCATCACATCACCTGAGCAACAGCAGGAACACATTGGCCCAGCAGGTTCCTGCTATGATTTGAATTGAACTAATTCTCACTGACAAAAATTAAAAGAAAATCAAGAAAATCAAGCAGTTCAGTGATTTGCCCGGCATGGCTGAACATCAGTTTAGTTTCTATTATAAAAGTTTATTCAGCAAGCAGTTTTTTCAGCATACTCTCTGGAATTTGTGCTACAGAATAAAGACACTCTGAACTGTTGGTGATAGAGAGTTAAGGATAAGGAATGGAAGGGCAAGATGGATATTTTTAAGGAAGATCTTTGTTCCCGATGGACAAACAAGGCAGATATGTAACTCACCCTTCTCTCTGTGCACAAGGTTTTATAGAACATATCTATGATTATTCAGGGCTTTTCTTTATAAGAGACATTACTTCCTCTCACTGGAAAGAAAGGGATTTGTTCTGTGACTAAAATCCAGATAAACTACCTCAAACTAAGGATGTTTGGTTATACCAACTCCAAGACGGGCATGAGCTTCATAGGGGAAAAGCCATATGTTTCACATCAAGGCCAAGGCTCTCTCATGAGATTTGTCTTCTCTGGCAGACAATGGCCACATGAA
This sequence comes from Nothura maculosa, assembly GCA_032353885.1. Lineage (NCBI taxonomy): Eukaryota > Metazoa > Chordata > Aves > Tinamiformes > Tinamidae > Nothura > Nothura maculosa. The sequence goes on along the minus strand of JAUBOD010000707.1, from coordinate 498,647 downwards.
ACAGCACCTTGCCCTGAGGTTTTCATCAGAAGGTAGATTTGATGTTGTAATGAGTAAGGGGTCTCATGGAGAAACCCTCATCCTTTCACTTTGAGCATCTCAATACTGCTCCAAAGGGTGAAGTTATTCTTGCCATTCACCATCAGTTTCTGCTGTCATAACTGGGAATGATGGTGCTCAGCTTTTCCTCAGAAAAAAATAAAGTGATTCAATGGGCTTCAGTCTTTTAACATTGGTCACTCTTCTAGGAGAATGGAGGCAATAAGGTCTTGGAGACCAAAACAATAGGTTGCACATGCTTTTTTCCAGAGCACTTTGAAACCTGATGAGTAATTAACTCTGACACCCCTAGGTGTTATTAATCCCAATAGCTGGGAGGAAGCATAGAAAATAAACTAGACAAACTCTTTGAATTAATTCCTTTTAGCCTGCAGGATGAAGCTTGGCTTGGAACAGCAGAGTTGCTTGCCTCAGGCACAGAAGGAGTCCATATCAGAGAGAATAGGACTTCTCTTCCCTGTCTGCAAGAGAGCAGGTACTTCCCCTGCTCACAGGAAGATCTGAGTCAGTAGATGAAGCCTTGTGAGCCCCAAGGCAAGTCTGCCCAAATCTTCCCCCAGCCTGGCCAGACTATGAGCTGGATGGCATTCATATCTGCCCGTGGCACTGCAAAGCCTCCCAGGTCTCATTGTAGCACATTTTTGCATCAGCACATCCCAGAAAGCTGGCTTTGGCAGCAGGAGACAACTCGCTCTGCCTGCACTTCCCTTCCTCATTGCTTTAGGCAACCACCAGCTCCTTCTAAAGGACCACTAGGCCAGGCTCACCAGTGCTCTCCCTTGTTATGGCCTATTCTCCCATTCATTTTATACTCCCCCAGGTTAGTTATTTTTCCTATCTGTAAACCATCAGTGAAGCTCCATTCATTAAAGCCTTCACAGGAGCTCATCAGCACCACAGAGAAGCACTATTTAGTTGTAACCATTCACAGCTTCACATCCTCCCCAGTTCCTGCACCAAGACTTGAAACATTGCCTGTAAGAACATCACGAGCTCTGTGCTCCCATCCAGTCCCTCAGGTGGGCCCATTTGCTCCATTAGTAACAGGCACAGTTACCACCTTTCCCTCCAGACAGCAGAGAGTTATATGGGGAACTAAAAGCTGTTTTGGACCCTACTTCTACATTGAAGCAGCAAGCGTAACTATAACCAGGACATGAGATATCGAGTGCTCCCCTGCAGTCATCAGCCTCTAAAGTTCTCCAACTCCACTTTGCACTGTACATGAAGACAGAAAAGACATCCTGCTGAGCACTGATCTCCAGCTCCGAGTACATGGAAGTACTTGGGTACCGATAGCTCTGCTCTCAGACATCATTGCCACTTTGTGCCTGTGCAGCCACCACTTGGCTTTCTTCTTGCCCCAAACTGTGTCCAGAGCTCTTGGAAAGGAAAGCACAGCAGAGGAGACTTAATTCAGCATCTCAGCTAGGAAAAACTCCCCTGGGCAGCCACCCCAAGCCCAGGTCCCATCACCTAGGTCAGCAGATACCAGGACTTGCCACTCAAGATGTACATAGCAATGACCACAACAGCATTCTAGGAAAAGCTGCCACTTGGTTTTGGATGAAAAGCACTGATCATGCCTTACCCAGGACTAAGAAAACAGAACTAATTCTCCAATCCTTTGAGGATCCTGGTGCTTGAACACGGCCTGTGAAACAGCCTATGTGTGTCAGTCCCTAGGCAGCCACCACATTCGCAGGTGGCTGCTCAGATAGGGTAATGCACAGGCAGTTCACACCACTCGCCCACTGAAGCCACACATCTGCATGCTCCCCAGAGCCCTGCAACACACCCCAACAAAACAAGAAAAATCAGAAAGTGCTATGAAAGATAAGGCTGTGTGGGAGCCCTCAGTGTTCCCCTTGTTCTTTGCCACCACTTCTGTTTCAGCAGTTGGGCTGCATTAACTTCAAACCTTCAAAATCAGATCATAGGAGTCATCAAGTCAACTGGCACTGACAGCATCAGAGCAGAAGTCAGCCAGGTGACTGCTCCGAGGCTCCCTTCTCCTGGCATCCCTTGGGCCTGAGAGCTTGAACAAGCTTCTTCCTGGGGCCATCTAGTGGCATATTTTAATATAGTTCTTTAAAACACAAGCATATTCAACTGGAGTTTATGCAAACGTGGCTCTAGGGTTCCTTGATGTATACCCTCATGCACTTAACACCAACTGGAAGCTCCAGTCCTACATCCTCCCCCAACAGTGGCTTCCCCAGGTGTCCCAACACACCCTGTCCTCTCTGTAGGAGCAGGGTGAATCTGACATTCCAGGAGCACCATGCTCCCTTTCTTCTCTGTTTACTATATATATATAGAAGAAGCATATGAGACTTAATCCAGATGTTCTCACCATGCTTCACAACCAAGACAGAAAAATCAGCAAAGCTGACCCCAGAGTTTTTCTCCTTCAGAGTTAGAGACCTAAACATTTACAGTTCTAAGTCTCTTTGTTCATTCCTTATTAAAAGCTTCTTAAAGCAGATATTTTTTCAAGTTATAGCTTATTCAATGCATGTATAGCTATCTATGTGCACTAAAATCTGTGCTGAATAACATCATTCCACTTAAACTGGATTTAGATTGGGCATGAGGTCTCTGCAAATCCTCAGTCTAGAAAAAAAAAATCTCCTGCTCCAGCTGAGACTACACCAGTGCAAATAGTTTTCTTCACCCAGAGCCCCATAAAGTAATGATCTCTACAAGCCCTGACCTCAAGAGCCAGCCTCAATAAGTCAACCAACAGGATCAGGGAAGCCCTACACAAGTGCTTCACATTCAGCTGTAAGAGGTGGTGCCCCTGTCCTCCTCATCTAACATATCAATAAATCATCATCAAGACACATCTAGGATGGACCAAGAAGCAGGTGTCGGCCCTCATCCCTTTCAAGATGAAGAACAGGATGCTCATGTGAAGGTAGCGGGTATTTAACATACCAGTTTCCACTAACAGTTATGCAGATACACTTTGAGACCAAAAGTAGACCCTAAACATGAGGCAAATACCTTTCCAGAAGTCTAAGTGCTCATACTGCTGCACTCAATAGGATGAGATCATTTCCTAGGAAAGGAAGAATGGAATCCACTCCATTAGCTCTTCCTTAAATAAAGATAAAAAAAAACATTTATTCCTAGTGATCAATTATCCAGTGTTTCCCTGTGACAAGGAAGAGCCTTCTGCAGGACAATGTCAAAGGACATACAGTTTTGAAGTAGATTACAATGATAGATAATAAAGTAGTTTTAACCATCAGAGCCAGTCACAGAAGTGAGGTCTTTGTCTCAGTCCTGATATCAAGTCAGACGAAGTCATGGAAGATCTTCATCAGGCTCAAACAGGAGCAGCTGAATGAAGCTGAGTGTCCGAAGGCAGAGAAGGTCAGAT
>JAUBOD010000707.1:459615-478478 GCA_032353885.1 Nothura maculosa | reverse complement strand
CCCCCCCCCCCCCCCCCCCCCCCCCCCCCCCCCCCACGCCGAGGGCAGCAGAAAACGCTCCCAGGGGATGAGCTGCTAAAAGGCGAGGATGTTCCCGAGATAGGAGCCATCTTAACGGTTGCTAAGCTTGCGAGGAAGTGGTTATTTTGTTAGGCACTTTATGTAAGCTTTTCGCCAACAATTAACCCGGAGTAAAATCTATTTATATTTGGAGAGAAATTAGAAATCATTTCCGTCCTGCGGCTCCAGCGCTGGTTTTATTTTCACACTGATGGACAAGAGGCTCTGGCGTGTGCGCTGGGCAAGGGGAAGGGCCTCTTGTTTTGAGTTACATTTTTCCCGCTCTCTTCCCCCCGCCCCCCCCACCTTCTTTCTCTCTTTCTTTCTCTCTCTCTTTTTTTTTTTTTTAAGGAACAGATTTATCTACAACTGAGGGCTAAAACATCCTGGCTCCCCTAACAAAACAAAACAAAGGCAAATACACCAGGAACAATAAATGAGCCGTGCCTTTCTCTATTCCTCTTATATATATATATTATAGATGTGTGTGTCTACATACATATATACGTATGTATATAGAAACACACATCTTGGGTCACTTTTAGTGCTTCCCATCTTTCTACCTGCCGGCTACTTTTGGGAAAATGCAGAATTGCCTCCCTATCCGAAAGGTACCTCCTGTCCAGAGACCCTGTAAAGTGTATTCCTATTGCTCTCCTCCGTACTCCAGCCTTTTCGGGAGAGCTCCCAGGAAAACGCCAGGGGATAGGCAGGCAGCTCTGCCCGCACTCCTCCCTGTTTCGTAGTTTCAGGTAGAAACTGTGGGCCCAGATCCCTGCCAAAAGTTTAAGGGAAACTTCTTCCGCCAGCACCATTTGCCATCGTTCTCTTAATGCTCCGATGCTGCTTTCGCTCGCCAACTAGCACGAGGCAGAACTTGGACACATGGCCAGTTCGCATGTAGCCAACCTGGCGTCACTAGTGACAAGATCCGTATGAATTTTGGCAGGGCCAATTGTGGCTTGGAGGAAACGGGAGGTGATTTCGACCTCTGCTCGGGGCTTTTGCGCAAGAAAACCCCACGAGTCGCGCTGGGTGATCTCGGCGCACTCACCTTTTCTCCCTCCTTCCATTGCCGGTGTCACGGAAACCTTTGGCAAAAGGGTTGTTGTCGATTTTTAACTGAGTTATCTAGAGAGAAGGAAGAAAAAAGGAGAAAAAAAAAATCAAATTGGGAGAATGGGCAATATATAGAAGTCAGAAATAATATACAGAAATAATATACAGAAATAAGGTAAGTAGATTTAAGGAGGAAGGGATATTAAGCATTCTTCCCTCCGCTGCCAGGTCTGTTGACCTGGGACATGGCCCCGCTTTTGGGGTAAATCCCCGCGGTTCCCGGTGCCACAGCTCTTTACCGGCCCCCTTGAACCAGCAAAGCAATCGCACCCACCCCCTCGCGATAATAAAATACTTTATATAATCGCATTAGGCACCGTAATGGAACGTGTGTCGGGGCGCGCGGGGAGAGGATGGAGGGGCAAGATCGAACCGATTTTATGGGGGAAACAAAGCAAAACAAATCGAGAAACCACCAACTTTTCTCGCCCGTGCTGGGGAGTGGGGGGTTCGCAGCCGCAATTCAGGGCTCCCCGTTTCTCTCTTTTTTTTTTTTAATCTATATTTTCATTTTTTTCCATACAGACGACTTATATATTTTTTGGCTGGAAAAGCCCTCCGAGGTGAGGAGAGGAGCGAGAGCCCAAAGAGTGAATGAACTTCTGCCTTCCTGCAACTGCAGGGCCCAAGTGCAGCCCCTCCCCGGGCTCCTGCTCGCTATCGGGACCGGGTCAGCGCAAGGAAAAAAAAATAAAATAAAAAATAAATAAAACCAACACTGCTACGAACTGCCGGGACTTTTAATGCAGGTGACCTCGGCTTTGCCTTGTGCCCTCCCGATCGCGCCGAGGCTCTGTGAGCACCACCCCCCCAGGCGCTTGCGCCGCGATTTCATGGCAATCACAACGATCCGGCGATCGCTGCCCGAGACGGGCTCTGGGGCACCCCTGTCCCGCCGCCGAATCTCTCCCGCACCCGCTTTTTTAAATCGTTTTCTCCAAAAATGCCCAGGCGCCGGGAGAGCGCGAATCGGCCCCGAGAAGGGAGGGCTGGCCGGGCAAAACCGCCCGGATCCCCTCAGTTTGTCCCTCTGCTTTTAACCGAAGGGGACCCGGGGCAGGAGAGTCTCGCAAAGGGGCTGCGTGTTTTCCACTCAGCGCCCCGCGCACCGCTCCCCCGCGGAGCTGTAATTTATAGACCGAAAGAAAAATAAAAAATATAAAATGAAAGCCTCTTTTTTGGCTCCTTTGCTTACTTCCATTTGACTTAATTATCGTAAATTCACCCATTTCCTGGGGTTCCCAACGTGCCACCTTCGCAGCGAGCGACAATAAAGCGGCCGAAATGGGAACGTGGCTGCTGCGGCGCTACAAACTTTCTCACACCGCCTCGCTTAGACCTTCCAGCTAAACCCCGGCGAGATACCCCTCTCTGATCAGAGCATATTTCTCCACCACAAAAAAATAATAAAACACTGCAGGATACAAAAAAAAAATCATAATATAATAATAATAGGAACCAGACGTGCGCTCCAGCCTTATTGCCAATTGCTGTTAAAGGAGCTAAAACAGCACAAAGGCCAGGAAGAATTACAAAATCTCCAACCACACTGTTCTCCCCCCTCTGTCTTTCGACACACGGATCCGATTCTTTTCCTGATGCGCCTTAGATTAAATCCACACCGAAAACGTCCCCCCCTCTCCAATCCTGCCCCTCTTCCCTCCCTGCTTCCCCTCCACCCGAAAGGACACCCCGATCCCCGCCTCTCCTTCCCCGCAGCACCCGGCGCTTAATTCGGAGCCGCGGGACGGGGTTCGCACCACCCCCTGCCCCAGCGCCCCCGCGGCGTGGGGGGCACCGCTTTTGGGGCAAGCGGGAAGGAAATGGAGGGGGGGGAAACACGGGCGTCGTGATTTTGAAGGGAACAATGCAAAGTAAAAGCTCTCCCCAAAGCCAAAACACGTAAAACAAATCCTTCCTTAATCTCCTTACCTTATCATTCTGGTATGCGGTCACTGCGATGAATTCCGTCTCCGGGAAAACGTAGGTCCTGAACGTGCTATAGGGAAGCTTGAGGATGTCGTTGGCCCGCACGATGTGGAACCGCGGCTGGTACTTGTGCATGGAGTTTAAAATGGTCTGTGGATAGCGGGGCGCGGGCCAGGGAGGGAGATAACAGAGGCAGAGTGAGCAGCAGCCCCGACCGCGGCGGCCACGGGCACTTTCTCCTCATTTCCCTGCCTTTCTTCGGCCTCCCCTTCCTCCTCCTCCCGCCCCACGATCGATTCGGGCCCCGCAGCATCCACCGAAAAGGGTGACAGCTCCGGCTCGGCCTCCCCGCGCCACGTGTCCAAGGGGTCGGGGCTGGGGGGGTCATATCCCATCTCTTCCCAGTGGAGATCGTGTGGGGAAAACTTTGGGGGCTTGGGACAAAACGTGTTTTGCTTTCAACATGAAATAAATAAGCAGGGAAAAAATATAACGCAACAGGAACTGCAGCAACGACAGCAGCAGCAGCGCCTCTGCTCGTGCTAATTGCTCGCCCCTACTCACTAAAGGCCCTCTGTGAAAACTAAAAAAAAAAAAAAAAAACCCACCAGCAAAAAAACTACAATAACAAAAACAATATGCATCGTCTAAGCAAATCCCAGACAGTAAAATGCAATGATCAGCACATTAGAGATGCCCGGGCCACGGCCACCCCCGGCTCCGAGGGAAGATCTTTCCCCGGAATGGAAAGGAAGGGCCGGGATCGTCCCGGCACTTATCAGTAAGTTTGTTTGATTTCGCTCTTAGGGGAGGTTTTTATCTCTGCACACCCAGTAAATGTAGAGGAGTGGATAGACATGAATGGGCAACTTGACCTCTGATTTTGGTTCCTGTTTATTTTCACTCCGGCTTGCTTTACATTATCCAGATTAATATATATTTAAATGTTTGCATACTTAGGCCTTTAAGCCCTATATACATATATGCATATCATTTTCCTACGCTTAAAAAAGTGCGATCTTCTTCGCTAAAAAAATTTTAAACTCTACAAAATAAACACAGCTCTAATACCGAGTTGTGTTCTGCTCAAATCCTGTTTCAAGTCACCATTGAGCAGCACGCCCCGCGCTGGGGAGAAGCTGCGGGACACGCTGATTTTTTTGCTATTGACTTCAGCGAAAGCTCCTTAGAGGAAGAGCAGAGTCCTGGGCTGGGGGGCCCCGGTGCGCGCGTTTGGCCCCGCGTCCCCCCGCATTCCGCCCTGCCCGGGCCCCGGCTCCGCTCCCGGCCGCGCTGCGTGCGCGGGGCCCGGCCGCGAGCGCGGAGACCCCGGCGCAGCGAGGGGGGCAAAGGAAGGCGGAAAAGCCACTCACAAATCCGTGCTTGTCAGAGATATTGTTAGTGAGCTTCAGCTTGTGAAAAGTGACGACTTTGGACATCCATTGTTCGCCGGTGGCCGGACTGTCCGGGTGGATGTACATTCTCTTTGGCATTTCAGGGTCAGCTTTGCCGGCTACCATCCACCGGGAATTATGGAATTTGTACCTACAATCGTCAGCCGCCACAATATCCATCAATAAAATATACTTGGCCTTTTTATCCAGTCCAGTGCATCTCACTTTAAATGGAGGAAACATTCTCCTATGGGGAAAAGAGAGACGGGGAGAGGAGGGAAGAGAGAAAAAGACAAGACGGGGAACAAAAATAATTACGGTCTAGGTCGGTCCTTGCTTCTCGCGGCCGCGTCTACCCGGGGATCTCCTCGGTTCTCAGAAGCACAAAACTACCCCCCCCCCTCCCCCAACAAGAAGACATAAGAGAGCCCTCCTGGGCCCAGCGAAGAAGGTTTAATTTTTCTTTATATTTTCCCCCCAAACATTTAAGAGTAAAGAGAAAATTGTCCCGGGGATAACAGGGAGCAGAGAGAGGTCTGTATTCCCTATAAATCAGCACGCACCTAACCCTCTTCCATTCCTAAGCAGAAAAGCCTCTTTTGAGTCAGCAAGAGTGCTCATTATTTCCTTTTTTTTTTCCTCTCCTTTTCTTTTCTCTTTTTTTTCCCTTCTCTTCTCCCCACTAAACAAAGTGGCACGGACAGGCATGGCTCTGGCACAGAAATATTCTGCTTTTCTCTAAACCTCTTCATCCACAGGCAGCAGGGGAGGGAACGAGGGCGACTTTCGCCGAGCTCCAGCGGCCCGGGCCGCGAGGTGGGTTTGTGCACCGGGCTCTCTGCAAACCGCATCCCCCCCTGCTCCCAGGTCCAGCTCCAAACTGCAACAGGATACCACAAATTTGCTGTTTATTATATCGAGTGGTTGGCATTCAGCAATCGCAACTTAAAAGGAAACACATGACTTTGCAGCGCGTAAAAGCTCCTGGTGCCCAGGCGAGGCGTTCGAGCAAAACTTTTGCCCACAATTAGCAGACAGAGGGAAAAAAATAGTAAGAAAAATAAAAATGAAAGTGGGGAAAAGAGGTGAAAAGGGTGAGAGGCTTTGGCCCTTCCTGCTCCCGGGTTATCGCTGAGCCTGTGCCCTGCAACGGAGCAGGACAAGGAGGAAAGGCTGGAGCCTGAGGAGCGCCCGGCCCGGGTTCTCCAGGAAAATCCCACGCGTGATTTGGTGTATTTGGAAGACAGTGTGTTATAAAAACACGCAAGTGCAAAGACTTGGCTGGCTTCGTGTCACTGGGAGCGCGGATGCACCAGCAGTGAAGCGAAATTTCGAAAGGGGCAACCCCCAAAACGCAGAATTACAGCGTGGACACCGTGGAACCTCATTCATTCTCACGGGACGGGTCTATAAATACATGCAGAGGGGTATAAACACGCCGCGCTTTTCTGGGGGGGCAGAGGGGAGCTGCAAAATCTGCCCCCCGAATCTCAGGCAGGGGCTAAGAGTTTTTCTATCCGTTTTTGCATGCATTTCCAAACGCAGTTAGTCAGCACAAATGCATGCCGAGCAGCGAGTGGAGCAGCTGATAAAGCGAATACATCTCGCCCTGCTCCAGCTACTACTTCACCAGCACAGATACGCCTTTACAAACACTTCTTCTTTGTGTTATTCTCTCTTTCTCCCCCCTTCCCTTCTTTCCTCTTCCCCTTCAGGAAGCAAAACTCCATGCGGCGAGGTTGCAATCAGGTCAGCTCCATTTGCAACTCCAAATTATTTTCTGTCTGCTCCTAGCGCTCTCCAGAAAGTATTAAAGCTACTGAACCATGAAGGGCCCCTCGCGCCCTCTCCACATGCGTCCCGAGCTGAGACCCTGCGCGGCTCAGGAGTTTAGTCTTTCCCGGGAATGTGGTGCCCGATGCAGCCCGGATCTTCAGCTATCTGAAACTTTGCATAATTCCAGATGAAACAAGTTTTATGGAGGAAGTCCCTGGCAAAACCGCCTTCCTTTGGAGCAGACTGTCAGGATGCAGGGATTTGGGGAGGGGAAAGGCAAGAAGGGGAGAGAAAAAAGGCATGAAACCCAGACCTACCTTCCTGATTTGGTAATCACCATCTCCGTGCCTCTTTTATGGAATTGCTCCCAAAGCTCTTTGGCTTCCAGATGCACTTTCGGGTCATCTTCCACCTCTTCTTCGGGCTCCAGAGTTTTTAAAGGCCTCAGATGAGCTGCTGCCTGGTGGCCCAGGGAAGAAAAGGGGATACCAGTCTCTGCAGCCCCCACTAACTGATCCATGATGGGCTTAGCCAGAGCCCCGGGCAGGGAAAGGGCAGCAGCCCCGTTGGGAGGTAGCGCCAGGGCTGGGAAGAAGGGGGGCTGGTGGCCCAGCACGGCGCTCATGGCAAAGTCCGGGGCCCGGTGAGGTAAGAAGGGGTGATAAGCCATGCTTGTCCCAGGGATCACCGGATCTCTCATCGGGATATTCATTCACTCCACGCCTCGGGCTTCCTACTTCGGGGGTAGTCCTGGAGTGGGTTCTAACAGCACATCGCAAAGTAGGGAGGGGAGGGAAGAAAAAAAAAAAAAAAAGAAAAAAAAAGAAGTAGGAAAGTAGGAGAGGTGCCAAAGCACCCCCCCAAAAATAATAATAAGTTAAAAAAGTGGTGGAAGGGGACACGAGCTCTAGAGTATGGGGGGGTGGCAGACCTAGAGCCCGCACCGTCCCGAGCCGGGGCACATCCCCAGCCCTCGGCGCAGCTGCTTAGAATTGTTCATTCTCAGTCTTGCTCTTTTTTGTTGTTGTCTGCTTGTCCTTGTTGTTCTGTCTTTCTGTGTGTCTTTTTGGTTTTTTTTTTTCCCCTCTCCCCGTGTAGAAGTCCTCGCGATTGCAAAGAAACGCCGGAAAAGAAAAGAAGGTGGAAAAAAAAACCCCACACAAAAATCCAGAGCTCGGCGGTGTCTCCGGGGCCGCACAGGGGCTGAACCGAGCGAGGTCCTTCTTTTTCCTCCTCCTCCTGCTGCTCCTCGCCGGGCTCTCAGGCCCCCGCCGTTCCCGGGACGCGCAGGGTGGCGGCTCGTGGCGGGTTCTTCGGTGTCGCCCCCGCCGCCTCCCGCCCTCGGGGAGCGCCAAGCCCGGAGCGGAGGCAGCGGCGAGAGGAGCCGCTCGAGGCCGGTCCCCCGGGCCGGCCCGATCGAGGGAGGCTCCTCCGAAGGCTCCGGGCAGCGGCGGCAGCTGAAACTTGTAGGGAAATCGCGTTTCCGCCTCGCCTTCCCCCTCTGCGGGCAGCTGCGGGTCAGGGTGCCCCGATTGCCATCGGGAGCGCTTCTTCCTTGCACTCTCCTCCTCCTTTTTTTTTTTTTTCCTCCCCTCTCTCTCTCACTCTGCCTTAAAAAAAAATAAAGCAAGAATCAGCCTCTCGCCTCCCTTTTCCAGCAAGGCAGCAGCAGCGAAAGGAGAAGAGGGAGAAAGAAGGGAAAGAGAGAAAAAGGGAGGGGGAGGGAGGAGGAAGAAAGAGGGAAAGAGAGAAAAAGAAAGAGGGAGAGCAGGAGCCTGCGAGCTCGGAGGATCCCTGTGAGCCTCTGCCCTGCGTGCACCGGATTGTAGGGCTGTGTTGTGGGTTGCAGGGGAGCTGCAGCCTCCTTGATTGGCTCTTTGACGCTTTCGGACCAATTGTGTGGCTCCATAGGCGTGGTTTTGACAGGTCGAGTGGAAGGGGGACAGAGCCGAGTTATAAAAAGGTGTCGGAAACTGTAACGCTGCAGCGCAGCATCCCTCGCGCGCGGTGCCGTGTGAATATGTCAACATGATCAGAGGGGAGGGAGCGGGCGGGACGCGCGGCCACCTCGCGCGGGGGGGCTCGGGGCCCTCTCGCCCCCCCTCCCGCCCCGGCCGCGTTGGCTGCGCGGCTCCCAGCGCAGCGGCGGCGCCCGCGGTAGGAGCGCGGACACGGGGGAGGCGCCGGCGGGGGGGGGCTCCCACGCGGGGCGGGGGGCACGGGTGTGTGTGTGGGGGGGCATCTTAGGTCTGCCGCCTTCTTTGTACCCCCTCCCTTGCCACCAGTCCCCTGTTTCCCCGTTCCTAGGGGTGGCCATGCGTAGCCCCCCTCCCCCGCCAAGCCCGGGCCCCGCCGCCCGCCCATCGCCGGCGCCTCCGGTCGTCGCTCCGGTGCCACCCCCGCTCCGGCTCCTTCTCCCCGCCCCCCCGGCCCGGGAAAGTCGCTTTCTTTAAACTGGAACCGGCCTCGCTGGTGGCGGCAGCCCCGGCTCCCCGGCGGGGCTGGAAGCGGCCGCGCCGCCGTTATCGCTATTTGATTTCTGCCTTTTATATATATTTTAAAAATATATTATGTTGACCATGATGACGATGGCTGTGGTTGTTATCGCGAGGGCTGCGCGGAGCCCCTCGGCGCGGCCGGTAACCGGGGCGCAGACGGGGCGGGATGGGAGCGGGATGGAAAATGGGGAATTCTGCTTTTCTCCCTCGGTGCCTGGGAGCGCGGAGGCGGCGCCGGCGCCGAGAGGGTTACGGCTGCGCTGCCCTCCCCTTCCATGCGGCTGCGGGGAGGAGACGGGAAGTGCCGCGTTCCCGGCGCCGCGGCCGGCACGATGGCGGGGGGGCGGGTTCAGCACCCCTAAATCGACAGAAACCCCCCTTTCCCCGTGTGGGCGCCACGCGTGGGGCGCTGCCCGTGGAGAAGGTGGTAGGAAGAGCCGGGCACGATCTCAGTTTCGGGGACGGGGAAGTGGGGGCAGGGGAGGCGAGGACAGGGCAGAGCGGCGAGCCGGGCTCCCCGCGTGACGGGCGGGGACACAAGACGCGGACACGCGTGGCCGGAGCGGGGTCCGCCCGCGGCTCGTCCCGCTTGGGGAAGGGCCGGGAGCGGCGGCGGGACCCGCTGCGCGGCGCGGAGGCAGCGGAACCTCTAACGCGATCGGAACCTCTAACGCGATTAACGCTCCCACAACACGGGGGGCTGAGCTCCCTGCTCCCAGCCGGGTCTCGGATCGCTCTGCATTCCCCAAGATATTTCCCCTTGGATCAGGGCGAGGTGGTGGGGCCGGGGAGACCGGGGATGTAGGAGCAGGGAAGCCCAAAAAAGATGGGAGTAAAAAAAGGTGGACAAAGTCTCATGTGTTTTACGAAGCTCGGGGGAAGGGAGAGGGGCTGCAAGCTCCCCACCCCCGAGACCTCGTCTAGGAACCAGCGTCACCCCCCCACCAAAAAAAAAAAAAATCAACCTCGAACACCCCCCCCCCCGAAGTTGGCTGCCCAATGGCCCAAACCGAGCGGCCCCACTCGTGTCCGCGCCCCTGCCGGGGCCGTGGCCGCCCGCGCTCCCCAGCGGCAGCTCGTGTCGTGCAAACATCCCAGTGACCTCCCCGTCGAAGCCCCCCGGAGACTCCTATTATGAAGGGAGGCTGCGCTAATCTCACATCAAAAGCGGGAAGGTGCGAACAGTCTTTGTCTCCCCTCGGCCGCCTCGTTCCCCCTCCCGCGGGTGATAAATCTACCCTGGCGCCGACTGCGCGCTGGATGATTAATTTGCAAGCAAACAAAAGGGACCTGGTGGCCAGCCATCTTAGTTAAATATTGGCCAGTGCTTCCAGCTACTTGTTAGCCTCCCCTGCTTCGCCACGAATAAATAAGATCGGGCGAGTGCCCAAATGGATGCGGAGAATATATGGAGAAGTGCATGGGGAAGAGGGGGCGTCCGGGAAGGTCTCTGCTGCGGCTGCTTCCCAAAGCTGCAGGGAGAGCCGAGCTGGCCAGGCCTGCGAGAACCGCTCTTGGGGGGGCTTGCACCTCAAAAGCAAAAAAAAAAGTAAAGTAAAAAACATAATAAAATAAAATAAAAATAAAGTAAAGCTTGCGAGGAAAAAAAAAAAGGAAAAAAAAAGAAAGGAAAAAAAGCTCATGAAAGAAATACACACACAAAAAATAAAAAGTCCATCTGCTCTTGCATGAGCGACTGGGGCACAGAGTCTAGTCCTGTGAGGGCTGTGGGAAGCAAGCAGCGCTCACTCCTGCTTTCCCGAGGCTCCGGAGGGAGCACCCGGGAGGAAAACAGGGCCCACGCGGCGCCTGCGAGGCCTGCGGGCGGCCTGGGGGCCTGGCTGCAGCGCAGGGCTGTGCGTTGGTGCTGCGGGGCCTTGGCCTGTGCGCGCCAGCCCGCAGCGGGGTCTGTGCCCCGGGGAGGGGCAAATTCCCACGGGACCCCGCTCTGGGGTGCGCAGCGGCGCCAGGGGCTCTGCTCCGGAGGAGAGGCCCAGGGCCTCAGGCATCAGGCCCCCCCTTTGCACCTTTCTGGGGAGCGGGGGGCTCTGCGGTGTCCCCAGAGCCGCCTCTCGGGAGCATCGTCCCTCCCTGTGGCGGAAGGCGAGAGGCCGGGCCGGACTTGCTGTGTTTAGCTGAAATCAAAAGCAGGCTCGTTTGCCTTGGCAGCTTCGCACTAAATACGCGCTTGAGCTGGGGCTCGTGTGGTGAGCAGTGATCGCGCTCATTCCCATGAGCCTCTCAGCCACCCTTCCAGGCCATTCCCAATCCTGATCCCGATCCCAGCAAGAGGTGCAAGTGGGAGCCAGTATTGTGGCTGTTCCGTGCCGGATTGGCACTGCAGGCCACAGCGAGCAGTCCCATAGGTTCATATGTTCGATTTTGGGGTGACTCTCCTCCAAAAAAAGCCTTGAAATGACCTTGTTTCAGGAAGCTGTGGTGCAGTGTGTGATATAGCGATCTCCTTCGAATCCCAGGGCTCTGGCCGAACTAGGCCCCACTGTGTCCCACCTCCCTTCTCCTGGCTCCAGAGTGATTCACTTCCCCAGCCCAGCCCCTGCCACTTGCAAGCTCATGTAGGAGTCTGAAAATAAAGGCTCCACCAGTCATTATTTTTCCTCTGTCCTCATCATTTAATTCACCTCCCCTGCACCCATCACGGCTCCTTGTCGGCCTTCTCCAGCCATCAGCTCCAGCGTTGCTTCCCCATGGCTATGGAAGCAGAGGGAATTCAGCAGCAAGGACACAACTTCTCCAGTCCCCGGCAAACACTCCTCTCCAGCAACAAGAGCTTAGCAGAAATGCTAAATAGAGTTCGCTATTTGGATAAGGATTTTTTTTTAAGGACCCAGGCACATACATGGAGTTTGCCACTCAGGAAGTTGAACTAATTGTCGTTTCCTATAGCGCAACAGTTCTGTCTTCTCAATGCCGGCTTTGTGTGTGCCTGCGTGCAAGGGGGAAAGAGGGAGCGAGTGGATACGTTTATTCAATTATTTAAACACACAGAGCAACGCTGAGAGGGACAGAGCTCCCGACAGGAACCCTCCATCTTCCCAGCTTCCCCCTCCCGCCTCCTTGTAGACCCAGTCAAACAAGGCACTCGAGATTACCAAATAAAAGCGATTTTTATCAGATCTGACCATCAGCCGGGTTCTTTTACGACCTAGCCTCAGCACTGAAGCCTTTTCCCCCTGTGCATCCCCCCCTCCTCCGAAAGGGAAGGATTTGCCTGGGTCCTGAGCAGGAAGCTACCGGCGGATCCAGCAGCCAGAGCAAAGGAGGGAGCCGGGAGCCGTTGGCTCCTGCTCTGGAGCGTTTTCTGCAAGATGCCACCAAGTCACTGGGCGATCGATTGATACCTCGTCCCGGGGGAGCTGGGAGGGGAGCAGACCAGCTGTTGCGAGAGGACATGGTAAATCTAATAGGGGCTGCTGTCAATAGCGAAATGACAGGGAAGAAGAATTGGCTTCTTAAAATCTGCTGAACTAACACTCATCCCGGAGCCGCGGACACGTATTCTCAATCGCAGCCTGGTGTCCATTACTATTTGCCTTCCTAGGTTTCAATTAAGGAGAGATATAGCCCTCCCCGCCCCCCGCCCGCCCCCGCAGCCGCCCCCGAACCTTAACCCTGGCAGCAGATAAAGGAAAGCGAAGAGGAGGCTGAGGGCAAGACCTGCCCCGTCCGCGAGGGCCGATCCCGAACCGCCCTTGAGGGGTCCGAGCGGCTGCCGGGCCCGGGATCTCCTGGCCCAGTCAGACCCGTCCTGAGCCGCCCCGACACTGGGGGCTCCCTTCTCCCCCTGCTCTTCCCTCTTTCCCGCTGCCTTCCCCCGGGCGCCTCGCTTCCCTTTCCCTAGCCCGAGTTCCAGAGATGCCCCGGCCCTCGCTCGGGTTACACGGCCCTTGGACGGCACCGCGGCACAGAAATAAGTCACCCCCGAGGAGCATCTGGACCCCCGCGCTGCGCGCTGTCCCATGCAGGAGCGGAAAGGCTCCCAAAAAGGAGCGATTCGGTTCAGGATGCGGCCCCTTGGGCCGCCGGAATGGAGCTGGACCCGGCCCACCAGGGACTCCGCCGACAAACTCCGAGCTCGCAGGCGGCCACGCGCATTTATTCCCACGGGATTTGATTCCCCCGGGCACAACCCGCGGCCAGGTTGTTTTAACCACGAGGATAAAACGTCGCCCCTTGCCCCGAGGGTCCCCCCGTGCGGCCCCTGGGGCAGAGCCTCGAGCAGGGGGTCCCGGGGCGCACAGGGCCCCAACAGCCCCATTTAACTGCGCTCGCCCCCCCCTACACACCCCGCTTCGCGTGAGACCTAACCAAAAATGTTACCAGTGCAGAGGGTTGCAAAAAAAAAAAAAAAAAAAAAGAAAAAAAAAGGAAAAAAAAGAAATCAAAAAATATTAGTCCCCAAATTATCCCGATCTTTGGGAGGAGAAGGAAGCAGTTCTGCTTTCTCAGCTCTGGGGTCCCTTCCAGTCTCTCCCCGGTCCGAAGCCCCTCTTGCACTTGGGATTTGCCCCTCTATCCCGCTACGCGGGCTCTGTTCTCCAAGAACAGAGAGTCACTCGCCCAAAGGCGACCGAAGGTGCCCAGCTAAGCCCCGGCGAACTTCATTTTTCAGGTGACAGAGAATTTTCACCTAATTCCGCGAGCTGCAGGGCAAGCAGAAGCGTCCCCGTGGGGCGCCAGGAGAACGTGCCCAAAGCCGCGACTTTCCACGCTCTGATCCAAGGGGGAGAAATCTCGGCGCTTTCCACGCCTGGCCCCGTGCGCCCCGTCGGGGCCGCTCCGTGGGATGGAGCCCGCAGGATCATCTCCCTAGGTGCAGCCTCGGGCTCAGAAGGGGCTGCTCTCGCTTCAGGGCATGGGAGGTTTCGCAGCACTGTTTTATTTCAATTTAGTGTCGTTGGGGACGGACGGACGGCAGCATTAGCTTTATTTCCCGAAAGCGCAAACGTCAACACATAGGAAAGTGGGAAAAAAAATCCAAAACGTCAAGGTCATCAGAGAAAGGGGAAAAGGGCTCTGTACTCCCGATTCCTCAAAGGCAGTATCAGCGGGAGAAGATTCCACGTTTTTACAGTTTAAAACTACTTCGAAATATCCGCTTTTAACGGCGCGTAGATGTGCGGAAGAGGCAGGCGCCTTTCGATTTTGCACTTGCTTCTTACTTTTATACCCGTATATATGAGCATATGCGATGGGTTTGGCGATGAACTTATCCCGTGCGGGTCTATTCAGCCCAGAGGGGCCGCGGGATGCGGGAGAGGGATCGAGAGCGGCGCCGAGCTCAGCCTGCCCCGCGCTGCAGGTGTGAGAGGCGATTTTGGTAAAAAAAAAAAAAAAAAAAAGGGGGGGAAGAAAAAAAAAGGAAAAAAAAAAAAGAAAAAGAAAAAGTAGCCCCATTCTGCAGATCGGGACATTTGGGTGCTTGGGTGCAACCTCCCTGCTCGCTAAAAGCGGGTGCCCAAGTGCTCCGGCTTGGCCGGGCTGCAGCAAGCCCACGCGACGCGCGTCGGACTCGCTTTCGGCTTCCAAATAATAGAGGGGAAAAAAAGAGTTTAACCGAGGTTTGAGTTAAATGTCATTAGGAGAAACGTCCGCATGCCGGGTCAGGGGGAAACAATCCCGTTCGGCGGCGACAGGAAGGCGACAGGGATGGAAAGAGCCCCGGCGACGCTGAGAACTGCTGGGATTAACGCCCGCTCCTTGGGCAGTCATTATCCCCCGCCTTGGCCGGCTCCAGGTCCCCTCCTGGCACCTTGGAGCCCAAAGGCGCGCGGAGCTCTGAGATCCTCGCTCTGTACACGGGGATGGAGGCGGAGGTGGCGGGGAAAGAGAAGGAAAACGCGAGCAAAGCCGCAGCGAGCAGAGTATTACATGTACAAACACCCAAACACGAACCGAGCAGTACAAAGCGCTGGAAAATCCAGCGCAGCCACATAAAAAGAGCAGTTAAGTAGGAAGTGGTGTAGAAGTGTTGTCATTTATTTTGCCTTCCCCTTACAGCTGGTCCGCATAAAGCGCCCTGCGAGCCGCCCGGGGGGTGGAGAGCGCTGAACGCTGCGTGAACCGGGCGGCCCTGAGCGGGGGAGAGGCCGGGGGGGCGCCGGGGGGTGCAGGGAGCGGAGCCCCCTCCCCATGCTGGGGCTGCTGCCGTCGGGCCCCGGGCAGCGCCGCGCTCGGCCCCGACGGCCACGGGATGGCGCCGCCGCGGCCGCCCGCACCTGCGGAGCTGAGCGGCGCCCACCTGGGCCCGGTTCGGTTCGGCCTGGCCCTGGTTCGGCCTCGTCCCCCCAGCCCCGACGGCGGCTGCAGGGGCTGGGAGGAGGCCAGGCCAGTGGCACCGCTCCTCTTAGCGAACGGCAATAAACGCCCGATTGGAAGTGACAGCCGGGCGTTTATGGACTGCCCGGCTGCGCGCTGCGCCGCGGAGCCTCCGCGGGGTCACGCAGAACAAGCGGGATTTTCGCCCGCCGAGGGGGAGCGAGGGGATGACGTGGTCGGGGGCGCAAGGGACATAGGGGAAATTCAGGTCCAGGCGCAGAGGACTTGTTCATAAAACTTAGGAGTGAAGCTCCGGAGAGGAAAGCGAAAAAAAAAAAAAAGACAAAAAGAAAAGAAATACGTCAAGGCGAGCGAAATGACAGGCCAAGATCAGTGTCTGCAAAGGGAAAAGATCGAAGCTTGCGAGTGAAACTGAAAACACCCTCTTCCCTTCCCTTTCTTGGGAGGCTGCACGAAGTTGCTATTCCAGGTGACAGGGAAGAGAGCGAATTCCCTGCCCGATGCGCGTCCCCCCGTTCGACACGGTGACCACAAAGATAAGGGGAGAAAAAAGTAATTAAATCCGAAGTTGCTTCTCGCTTTCACTCATAAAAACCGGCAAAATCCTGATCTCAGTGCCACAAAAAAAAAACAAAAACCAACAAAACCTAAAAGCGATGATCGATTAACAAAGCGCCCGCGATCCCCCCTTCCCCTGATCCTGGCGCGTTCAGGTGAGCGCTCCGATCACCTCCCGCAAGTGGAACCGCAACCTGGCCCATAGGGAAGTGCCGAGGACAGCAGTGGGGTCGAGACGGAGGAAAGAGGCTGTTTGCTGCTTTATTAGTGCTGAGTCTCCTCTAATTACGAGAAAATGCCGCGCTCGGGCTGAAACGACGTGTCGTATTTGGCTTGTAAAATACGTTCCAAGTAACTCTCTTCTGTCTATAAAATACAACGGAGGGGATATAAATAAACCGCCGTCCATTTGTTTAATGCTCTTTTAGCCAAATTGACTGGCCGGGTTGGAATTCGACATAAAAGCTTTAGTTTGCAAAACATCCGCACTGCAACGTCTGGGAGCCGCGGCAGCCGACGGGCACGTTTGTTGCATTAAACCCCTCGGAACAACTTCGAATTTTGCTTTTTCTTCCCATTTTGCAGCCCATCCACCCTCTCCCCCCGCGTCTGGGCGCCCGCGCCTGTTTTTCTCCAAATGAAGTATTTTACGTGATCGATGGAAGGAGTCATTTGGCCCATAATTAGGTCAATAAAATCAATGTTTATTCTTCTGATGGCCTGAAAGCTAATAAATTCCTCTTTTATATTCGCTCCCTTCGAAGATTAAAAATGAGAGCCCTGCGCCCGCGCTCGCCCGTCCCGTCGGGGCCAGCGACTCCCCCTCTTACCCGCCGCCCCCCAAAACCTTCACCCCCCATCGCAGCCCCTCGACGGCCCTTTCCGTTTGTCAACGCGGGACATTTCGCAGTGAATCCAGATTTACCCTAAATCATCCCCTCCCTGCTCCTGTCTCGCAAATTGCTTCATTTCGCCTCATTCCTCTGCGCCCCCCTGATTAAATAATAATAAAAAACGTATTTCCTTGGGCATCCAAGGAGGCTTGAAGGCGCCTTGGAGAAATCCTATTAGTTTTGGGGAAGGGATAGCTTAAAGGAGAGGGGGAAAAAAGCGACGTTTTTTATTTTGCAGCAATAGCGACCAAAAGCACCCCCGTCCTAATCAGATCAATATAGAGACACACAAATCTTTGCAAAGGTTCAGCAGTTTACAGTGGGCTCCAGACCTTTGACATACATTGCAGATTAATTGGGCACTGTCGGGGGGCGGGCGGGGGGAGGTGGGATTCCAGTTAATTAGTCGAGAAATGAATAAAAACTAAACATTATCGGAATTGTCTGCGGGTCCCGGTTTGTTAGTGGGGATTTGGGGATCAGCTTTTGTGTGCCGTAAATTGGATCTGAGTAGCGTGGTGCTGTCTTACACTGTCGTTTTGTGAACTGGCGACAGCTCGAGTCCATGGGAAAACTTAAAGGGAACCTGGGGCCGGCCACGGAGCCTCATTATCTCATGTCGCAGACCATCTTTCGGGGAGAGCTTTTAATCAGCACTGGCACCCGAACCGTCCCGTGCAACCTGGGCGAACCCCGGCACCTTCCCGGCCGCCGCGCGGTGCCACCCCGGGCAAGGAGGGATTAAAGGCAGGAGCGCCCCGCGCACACGGGCGCTGCGGAGCGCGGCCCGCGGCTCTTCTCGGTGCCTGCGGGCTCTTCTCTGCTCCGCAGCCGCCGCCACGGCGCGGCCGGCCTGTCCCTCTGTCCTGCGGCCGCAGGGAGGCAGGAAAACCGGGGTTCCCTCAGCCCGCAGCAAGGTGGATCCCACAAAGAATCCCAGCAAAGGATTCGGCTAGCGGGAACGGGCAGAGGGAAGGGAAGGAGCCGGGGGATGCGCAGGGCACTTTGCCTGCGGCCGCAGGACACGAGTGGCGTTTAGTAACGACGGGAATTGCTGCTGCCGCAGTAACCGCCGTCCCGTCCTGTCCTGTCCCCGCCGCCGGGGTCCCGGGAGCCGCCGGGCTCCGGCTCGCGGACGGGCTGGGCCGAGGCGGCAGCCGCCCCGAGCGGTTCCCAGTGGGTTACCAGTGCGGGGACAGTCGCTGTCGCCCCGTGGACGGAGGTGCCAGGCCCGGGCAGGGCGGCCCAGCCAGCGCACGGGCTGTCACTGTCACCCCAGCACTGTAGTTAACGGCGGGGCCACTGGGCGATCCCCTTCCTTCGTGCATTCCCACACCTTCCCGTCCCGGGACGGGCCGGGGACTCGAACCCGCGTCCCGGGCGCCGGCCCCAGGGCCACAACGGCCGGCGGGGTGCGGGGCTTTCCCGCGCTGATGTCCTAGAGGGAAGCAGGAGCTTCCCCCAGGATCCAGGACGGAACCTGGCCGAGCACAGGTGGCTTCGCCCCTGTCCATACGCGGGTAGGGGGCACGGAAAAAATCATGGGCCAAAGAGAGGCGAACCCCAAGAATGAAATGAAAAGAAAAATAATGACGGTGGAAAAACAAAACAAACAAAAAAACCCAAGCAGTCCCCTAGTCTATCCTATCTCGGTCCGTTTAACCTGCAGCAAACGAGATAACAAGCGCAGCGGAGCCGCGGAGCCTCCCGCGGGCCCCGGCGCAGCGGGGCTGGAACCCGCCCGGCCCCTGCCCAGTTAAGCGCAGTAATTGGGTGCGCTTAAAAACCCGCCCCGCCAGCGAGGCCATTGTCCTTCCCCGCCGCCCCCGCGTGTGAAACATTGTCATTAGGCGTCTAATATCGGCCCCGCTTGCAGGGACGAGTGGGGGGGGAAAAGCGACCCGGCGACAACGCGCCGGGGACTGTGCGTGAACCCGCAGCGCCCGCTGGCCAGCGCGATGCGAAGCGGGTTAATATCAGTTAGCAGCTCTGCAGTGACCTGTAAAGTTGCCTCTCTGGAAAGATTCTTGATGTATTACTTAACATGGCTACACAGTTATCTGTCTCGGCATTAATGCGTCCATTAAATCACTGTTGAGTAGCATCAAGCTACTCCCGAGTCTTCCCGTCCCCTGGGAATATGGTTTCTAAACGGGATCAAACATGTGATGCTGACAAGTCATGAGATAAGTTATAATTAATTAGGGTTTGCTACATCCACGGCAATGGGTACTTGGGGGAGTGGGCATGGACCGGGCCATTAAGGACTCGAGCCGGCCGGGCGGATTTATAATATTGAATTAGAAAAAGAGCGGGGGGGGGGGGGGGGGGGGGAA
>JAUBOD010000707.1:447515-459515 GCA_032353885.1 Nothura maculosa | reverse complement strand
GGAGGAAAGTAATAATCAAAGGTGGTCGAGGAAAACTGCAACCCTGTAGCTTTCAGGACGCAGTCAAGATTAAAGTCGCTCTTGATGGGAAACACACCACCCCCTCCTTAATGCAAACCAGGGGGAGCCGCCCGCTGGGGACGGCTTCCTAGGACGGGGGGCGACCTGCGGCGGGGGACGAGGAGGAGGAGGCGGCCGGGCACGGGCGGCGGCCGAGGGAAACGCGCCGCCCTCCCCGGCTCCCTTCGATGGATTTATCTGTGATTTATGTATTTTGCCCAGCTCTTGCGGCCGCGCGGGCTGCCCGCCCCCATCACCGCAGCGTCGCGGCGCTTCTTTGCCCGCTCGTGGCCCGCGGGGACCCTGGGCTGAGGGCGCTGCGGCGGCAGGACAGATTTACACGGAGTCGCAGCTGTCCCTCTGCTTGCCCCGACAGCCCCGGCAGCCGCCAGGAACGGCCAGTGGTGCCGCGCAGTCTGCGGAGCCGGCAGGTTCACTCCGTGGCGTTTTTTTTGTTCTTTTTTTTTTTTTTTCCCCTTCCCCATTTTTCCCTCCTCCTCCTTCTCCCATTTCTTAATCCCATTCCCCTTTTCTTATGGCATGACACAAAGCAGAGGGAGGTTACCCAGCCCCTATGCTCCTTGGTCCTGCCTGCCCACCAGGCAGACCAGTATCACAGCTGAGATGCCCAAGTCCCTTCCCGGCACCTCCTCCCTGTTACCACCCAGCTTCCCGGCTCCACAGCCTTACACCTGCAGAGAGGGCCAGGCAAGGCTGTTTGGTGCTCACCACCCCGTAAATCCTGGCTAATTCTCAGCTCCCTGCCCCCAGGCAGCAAGTCAGAGGGGAGATAACCCACCTTAACCTGCTGCCTCCCAACCATCCCACCTTGATGACAGAGGTTATCCAGATGCCTCTGGAATCTGGCCAGTTGGAGCTGCCATCTTCATCTGTGTAGAGCACTAAGGCTGCATTCCCCAAGTCCCCAGCCTAAGGGCCTGTTGCCACCTCCTCGTGCCTGCTGAAACCTCCCCTCAAGGCAGCTCTTGAGCGTGGCGTCTGGCGGGGCCAGCTCCACTCATCCCTGAGCTGGGACAGCCGCACAGGCTGTTACAGAGGGAGCCTGAGAGACAGCGGGACACGTATCCGGAGCCACATGCCAAATCCACCTCATGAGCACAAGATGCAGCCCAATGTCACATTGTTCAACTCCATGCAAACGCCTCCAAACAGGCCACATCATGCTTTGGATTGTTCAAAGATCTGAAGTATAAAAGCCATACAAACTACACAGAGGTCTCTTGATGGATCCCGCATCCCCATATTAGGTGCCTACATTCCCTGAGGCAAGTTTTGGGCAGCAAAGTGCCCAAGAAGAGGACACACAGAATCTCACAAGCCATGGAAAAAGAACTGCCAAGTCAATAAGCTCTGAGCATCTCTGCTTGGTGTCACACTCTGCTTGGGACCTTCAGTTGTGATGCTTCTCCTGCCACTAAGCGCTACAGCTGGACTCTCCCCTTCTCTCTCAAGAGAGAGAGGTTTCTCATCACCCTGTGCCTGTTCTTGCTCATTCCAGTGGTTATTTCCCAATTGCACAAAGTCAAAGAGTTTCAACAGCTCTGAGACCGGGGATGGTTCACGTCCTCCCCCTTGCCTAGCCGGGAGCTAGGAAAGTAGAGAAAACCTGACCCAAGTGAGGCAAGTGTGGGGACCTGAAAACAGGTCCCTCTGCTCCTGGCGACTGCCCTGGGCTGCGGTTGTAGCCAGAGGCAAGCACTCGAGATTCCACTAAAATCTCTGGGAACATCTAAGGGTTCGGCACTTCTCAAAATCACTTCAGGGTCCTTTGGATGCCTGGAGAGAGATTTCACATCTTCTCATCTAACTGCCGAGTTTCAGGTCCCTGGCCAGCAAAATAGGCTGTGTGCCTTCACCTATTTTATCTAGGCCACATATCACTATGGTGCTAAAATTATGAGATAATCACCTCTTTCACAGTAAAATTCAGTCCAGGGAAGATGATAGACAAGGACATCAAAAAGGGGGATAGAGGGCAAACTCCTCATTGCCTGCAGGAAAAAGGGGTGATTTTCCATACTGGCTTCTCTTTGGACATTGAGATTTGGGATGATTCTGCCAAACACAAGGAGACATCACAAGGGCTGGTAAGGCCAAGAATATATTGTTGGAAATTTTGGTGAGGGTGGTTTTTGTTCTCCCAATACATGTTTGGATGCAATTTTTGCAGGCTAGGCAAGTTTGCAGGCAAGGCACAATAAACAAAACCCAAGGGAAGTGCCAAAGGATGCAATAAAATGCTATTTTTAACACTCTTTTTTTCTTTTTTTTTCTGTTATTTTTTGGTCACTCTCACATTGATGTGGTGGCATTTAAAGAGACATATAAATCCCATGCCAGACTGGAGAATCTCTAAGACACCACAGCCACTGATGGTCCTTCAGTAGAGGTTGTGTCAAACTTGTGTCCAGTGAGTCCCCAGTCAAACACTAAGCCAAGTTCAAGGTCTCGTTTGCAACCACCCTTGCTTGACATGACCTGGATCCTGCCTGCTGGAGGAACTGCTTCCCCTGCTGTGAGCTGGGATCACTGGGAGATGCCTGAATCCGCATCAGGATTTTGCTCAATGGCTACTGCTGACAGCAGGCTTTGCTGGCAAGGCCATCCACTTCTCACCTCCATCTACCAAAGCCTGCACTTTGGAGAGCCTTTATTTTTGATTCTGCATCCAGGATTTCCCAGCTGGGAAGATGCAGCTGTCCTGCCTTTGGGCTCCTCTGCAGAGCAGCTGCAAGAGCAATGAAGCCTCCCAGAAGCACTGGGCTCTCTCCATGTCCCTGAGGTGGGACGTATCTGCATGTAGACAATGTCCACATCTGGGAATTTGGGATATGTTCTGCCTAGATGTGATTTCCAGGCACTCAGGTGCTCAAATATCTCAGCTGCCTTATAGGCCTACCTAAGATCAGTCATGATCAGAGAGCTGTAGAAGCCCTGAGGATGGAGCAGTGGGCTGGGAGCATCTCATTGGGATGGACTTCCAGAAAACACGTTTCCAAATGTGCAGTTTTTCTTGCATGGCACACAGAGTCCCTCTTGACAATAAATATCCTCTTTGAATATTTCACTAAGCTTTCCTGCTGTGCTTTATTCTCACCACACAGCCCCAGCCAATAAAACTACAAGTCAATTAATGAGTCCCTAGTACACTCACCAAAAATGAGGAAGTCTCCCAATAATTTCTCCAGGCTTCAGGTCAAGCCCCAACCACATACAGACCTAGAGCTGCGTGTGCACCTTGCACACCACATCCATGGTGCCCAAGGTCCTGAGACGAGGACCAAGAGCCAAACTGCCTCCTGCCTTTGCTCTCTGTGCCCGTCCCCACCAGGTTTTCATGGCAATCGGGTGGCTACTGCATATTTCTTGTGGCTGAGCATTAGCAGTAAAATCAAATCCCTTCCTTTGACCAAGGAATTTGGGTGGCAGAAGGACGGGTGCTGCCTCCGAGAAAGTGTGGAAGTGTAGTATTCCTGTCGGCAGGAACATCCATCATTTCTATGCTGAGAATGGGAGCAACAAGCCATATCCCTCTGCTTGGTATTATTGTATGCATTCAAAGGTGTCTCCTTTAATGGGTCCTTAGCAAGAAGGCACCTCATCACCTGTCCTGAAACCTCCCTTGATGTAAAGAGCTCCTGTGATTTGGAAAGGGGTTTCAGCAGCGTGTGTGAGCCGGACATGAGGAGTGCGGCACCTATAATCAAGGGGCGAGACACATTTGATGCCCTTGCCCAGGAAAGAGGGACAAGGTCAGACTATCTATGTTCTCCTCTATCTCCATTGCAGCAGACGAGACCCAGCTTCTCAGGGCAACGATTCCGCGGGCAGCAAAGTGGCAGGGAGACACGGACGTGGCCGGGAGCACCTTCCTCCCACCTCCTTCCCGCGCTTGGGAGCAGAGATACCCCCGCTCAGTGCCAAGCTGACTCACATCGGCTTCCCTCGCTCCTAGGAGCAAGGGGGTGAATCATAGCTTTGACCTACAATTTGGAGCCTGCTTTCTTCCCAGGGCTTTAAGGAAATCTCATGTTAAATCCATAACCGAGTCCTAAGGGAGACAGGCAAAACATCCTCTGACACGGCTGACCTCCTTTTCTCTCTCCCCAAGAAGATGTTTTTCAAGGAAAGGAGCCAAAACTCGAGCTTAGGGAAATGCGCCGCGCTCGGCTGCACCGGGCGCTGCTGCGAAGCTGCTCCCATGCAAATCCCCCCGCCTGGACCAGGGCTTTCACAAGGCTTCCCTTGGCCGCCGGTAGCCGGCTTCATGCAAACGCAGCCCTGCGCAATCCCGCTGGCAGTGGCCTGGAATGACAACAGCTGATTTTGACGCTCGCACAGTGAATCTCCCTTCTTTCCCTTCAAGGCTTTGGCAGCACGGCGCTGATTTTCTTTTCAAAACCTTGCCTGGCAAACGTCTCCCTATCTCATAGCCTCATGCAAGCACAACGCTCTGTAATTACCGGGTCCGAGTCTTTCATTCAAGTGCCTTCAAGGACTTTGAAGCATAAAGTATCCTGGCTCAGAGGCCCCTGGGGCAAGAACCTAAGGATTACTTTGCTCAATTTACTTATGAGTAAACTGAGGCACAGAGGGAGAACCTCTAATTTTCACGAGTCTGTTCATTCAAGGTTCCTCATTTTCCACACTCCCAACTCAAAAAATGCCCTCGAGGCTTCAGTATTCAGGACTGCTGAGCAACCAAATCTTCGGCGGAAGGATTTTGCAGCACTCCGGAAAGACAACTCTGTCATCTCACAAACCGCCCACTCATAGATTAAAAAAAAAAAAGGGAAAAAAAAAGAGGAAAAAAAAAAAAGGAAAACAAAAAGCCCCCCAAAAACACAGAGCATCCAAAACTGGTGGTTTGGTAGCTCAGGCTGATCATAGGGTGTGCTATTCGCAAGCCCCAGTTCTTAACCCTTCTGCACCATCCAAGAGCTATCTGGAAGGAGGAAAGAGGAAGGCAGGTAACTTCTTACCTCTCTTCTGGCCCAAATGCTCTGCATGCGGGCAAAGAGTGGGAGATATTTCCAATTGCTTGGCTTTGTAGGCTGCTTTGTGGGCCTCATTTCCAGCCATGCTTAAGTGCCCTTTTTGACTAAGTTACACTACAGCTCGGGCACCAACTTCCCTCTCATTTGTCACTCAGGATCCTGCACCAAAAAGACCGATTGGCTATTGAGTGGCTTCTCCAGGGTCTCGTATAGAGCAGACTCCAGCCTTTTTACCCATATTACAGTTGCTGAACTGTCCTCAGTGCAGCTCCTCAGGTCTCTAAACAGAAGTGAGTACCTGCAATAATTCCCACTTTCATTGGAACCACTATCAGTCTCTCTCCTCCCACTCGCTCCCTGTTTTCACAAAGGTCTCGGGAAACTTTGACCCATTGGTCAACTTTGACTGCAACCACCTTTCACAGTCAGAAGGTATTGGGGAAGAGGGTGAAGGGGCAGGGCAAAGCCACAAAACCTCCCTCTCTCAGCAGCTCTCTGAGGAAAAAGGACTAATTGTATGTTCCACACATGCACCCAGCGAAGAAGCTACAGGAAAGAATCCATCAAAGAGGAAAAGGAAATTCAGATATACAAGGAAGAGATTTCAAAGCTGAATTATGATTTTTCCTCCAGGTTCTCATTGCACTAGGCACTGTACAAACACAGAGCGAGAGACAATTTCCTGCGCTGGATACATTAAAATCTAAGTTGCTGAGACAGAAAGAGTGTGGGAGGGAAAATAGGAAGGTTCAGGCGAATTGAACTGACTCACCCGGGTTACTTATCTGGTCAAGAGCAGAGACAAGGAGAAATAATGTGAGTCTCCAGGGTGTCGGTCCAACACCCCCATCCTCTGGACAAGGCGGCCCCCATGGCTCCTTGCTTTGCTGGCTGTGGTGGGGAGCAAGGGCCCCTTTGGACCGGGCTGTGGAGCTCCGGGAGCAGCCAGAGTGTTGAAATCAGCTGAGCAGGCCAAATACTTCTGAGAACAAAGTGACTGTCGCCAGCACAGAAAACAACAACAAAACAACAATAATAACAACAACAAGCAGAACAAAATACTGGTCTCACGTGGTGGGCAAAGTAAACGAGCAGGGCTCCCCCGGCGCCAGGGCTCTGATGAGGAGCATCAGCGGGATCTGCTCCACGTTATCCACTGCTGCTCCCGGGCACTGGAGAGGGGAGCTGCGAGCTCAGCCAGGGCTGAACCCCAGCTAGGAGAGCACCCAAGCGCCGTCCCAGGCAGGAATCCAGGCAGGAAGCAAGGGGTGATAAAAAGAACTCCAAAATCCTGATGTAAATTAACCATCGCGAGCAGACGAAAAGAGAGGGGAATCCGAAAAACTAAAGGTAAATGAAACCTTCCTTATCTATATAAGCCCCTGAAAGAGTTAACAAAATAGGAGGAAAAGGAGAACAGAGATTCTAATTTATGGAGAGGTTCAAAGGGCTTTTGATAAAGCCCTTCAGTAGAGTCTCTGAAGGAAATTTTATAATCATGGGGTTGGGAGATAAAGTGCTGTCACAGATTAAAAACTTGTTGAGACAGAAAACAGAGGAGAAGGAAATAAATGGCAAATGACCAGCATGGAAATAATTTAGCGGAGGTGTCCTTGGGATGAATTTGGAAAGTGGTTAACTGTAGTACGACTTCATGACGAGCAGCAATTAGACCCGGTGCAAGAATAAACAGAAGGGCACTAACAACGTCCAGCCTGTATCCACTGCCTGCACTGCAAAGAGGAGTCTGATCCAGATCAACCCATTAGTCTTCTGTGATTACTCAGGGTAAAAAAAAATTGTGTTATTGTTCCCATACACTCACCATAAAAATAAGAGCAGAAACGTTTCAGTAACACTTGTCTGTCCCGAACTCTCTCTGTGAGCAGACGTTTTGGGAATGCATGGACAAGGAATATCCAACCCTATGAAAGCAGCGGAGCAAGATTTTTCTTTTTGCTTAAGATCCCAATAAAGTTTGTGGTGACTTCCTCTTGCTGCTGCTCTGTCCTAGCCCCAATGGCCTATGGAATCTCCTGTGGGATCTCCTGTGGGGTCTCCTGCAGAGCCAGGGCTGGGCTAGGGGCTAAAACCAATGTAGCCAAGGACCAAGCACATAGGGACCCCTTGTTGGATGAAAGAGACTTTGCAAGGAGGGACTTTAGCCCCATGGCAATATGGAGCAGCTCTCATATACATTGTGTGGAGGAGCCGTCCTGCCATGGCCATGCTTGGCATGGGACAAAACCCAAACCTATTGCTCCTGCGGCATCTTTCATGGCAAAGGGTGGAGATTAGACCAAAACAGCCTCTTTTTCCCCAATACAGGAGCCCATGGGACACCAGGAAGGGCAGACCTGGCTTTCCTTGTGCTGGCTGTTCCCCACCCGCGGCACAGGGTCAGAAAAGCTCCTTTTGTCCAAGTCCAATCCCTCCTTATTAAACGCAGCATCACAGAGACCAACTCGACTGCACCACACATCTCAACAGAGTCACACAGATCCAAATTATCCTCCGAATAACTTAGAAACCAAGGAAAAGGGCTGCGTACGGAGGGCAGGGAGGGCTGGATGTGGCTCTGTGGGACGTGGCCCATGCCAGGTCCCCAGGGATGAGCAAACCAGCCGCTTGCCACAAGAAGGTGCTCGGCGTTTTCACAGACCCGGCTTGCAGTAAGGCAGCACTTGCAGGAATATCGATTGCACAAGATGGCTGGTTGCCCGGCCCGTCTCTGTGAGCCTTTCTATTTTTTCCCTCGCCTCC
The DNA here is from genome assembly GCA_032353885.1 of Nothura maculosa. NCBI lineage: Eukaryota > Metazoa > Chordata > Aves > Tinamiformes > Tinamidae > Nothura > Nothura maculosa. The sequence continues at coordinate 451,674 of JAUBOD010000707.1, read as the reverse complement.
GCAGCACGCCCACGACGAGGGCCCTTTTATGATGGGGCTGATTTGAGTCAGCCTAAACACGACGTGCCTCCCAGCCGTGCGCACGGCCCCGGCGTGCATGAATCACACGATGCGCGCAGCTGATAGCAGCGGCAGAGGCATTTGCACCATTTCCAGACAGAGGCACCCAGCCGAACCAGTGCTACCGCTACTCCCGCTCCGAGCGGGCGCCGGGCCAGCTCCTCGGACGAGCCGTGTTTACCCAAAACACGCTCCAGAGCGGGGAGGAGAGGGAGGAAGGGCAGTGCGGCGCGCGCTTGAGGCGGCCTGGCCCCCGGCCGCTTGCACCATCCTGCCACCTCGGGGGCGCAAGGCCACAAAATTCCCTCGCTTGGCTTCATTCTCAGATGTGCATCCAGTCTAATTCAGGGACAAAAAGAAGCCTAAAGCATCTGAAATAAATCTAGTACCAAAGGGAAGAGAGGAAAGGGAGGAAAACACCATCATGCGCATCTCTGCTTCCCGGCCGCGGTGTGGGGATGCTCAGCAACAGGCTTTGCTTTTGTGCTTGTTCTTTTTCATTTCCACCCCTTCTTTTTCCTTCTCAAAATCCCATCCGATCAGAATCCATCTAATCAGAGCTTTTGGAGGAAAAAAAAAATGCTAAGGAAACTTTGGGGCAGAGACACAAGTGCTGAGGAGCCCAGGGAGGGCTCCGGGAGCCTGCACAGATCCCTCCCTGGGAACAGAGCTGCTCATTTCTGTGGGGTCAGAGCTCTGCTTGATGCAAATCCGCATCCTTCCACTGACGTCAAAGAAACAGAACGGGATTCACTTTCCTTAAGCAAACTCTCAGGACACTTTTTTTTCCACTCACTGTAGTGCAAAACAAGACTGTCTCCAGCATCCTCCTGATATACAAGGCATCTCCTATACACTGTGTACGTTTTATTCAAGTATCCTCACTCAAAAGGTCATTGGCACAAAAAAACACACAAATTTACTATTTGTAGGTCAGGGGATTTCACAGGTATGAGTGTCCTTTTATAGCATACAAGCAAACAGCTAAGAACATATTTTGATTACCCTTTAAAACTCGCAATAAAGGTGTTAAAAGGAAAGAGTGTTTTTATGTGCCGTGTCAAGCTGTAATCTACTCCATATCTCACCCGTACGCTGTGCTCCAGCACAGCAGTTGTTTCAAGTCTGTCTCCAATTTTTTTTCCTTCTTTTTCTGGAAGTAGCGCTCACAGAGCCAGGACAGGCAGAAAAGCCTATCTCCGAATGGCTTTTTAAAGCAGCAACGCGATGCCGCTGTCCCCCCTGCCCCAAGGAGCTGGGCATGAGGTTTCTATTGCCTTCCCAGGCGCCGCGATAAGAAAAGTTTAGGCTCAAGTTACCAAGGAAAATCCTGGCTTGGGGACAGCGGACCTGGTGTGTTTGCTGCTGAGGAGGAGCCTCGAGCCTCCCATCCCCAAATCCAGTGCTCAGCTTCTTCCCAGTCATAGGTCTGTCCTTGGAGGGGAGTTGCAGAAGGCTTGGCCATGGGGTGGGAAAGGGGTGGCTTCAAGGGGCACGCAGGTCCTACAAGCCCAAGGCCTTGTCTTCAGCTCCATGAATGTCACCAGTGGAGAGGTAGATGCCCACAGTGGGAAATAAGAGCTGTGTCGCACAGTGGAAAATGCTTGGGAGATGAAGTTCAGCCTTCGTCTTCCTTTAGGTCCTTGGACGACAGGATACTCAGAAAAGTGATTTTTTTTCCTTTTAACTATCTGATATGAAAGCAGTGGAGGAAGGTACCAAGATGCCCTAAGAAGACCCTATCTTCCAAGTGAGAAGAGAGCAGTGTGGAGCATCCCTGAACCTGCAGCATAGCAATCCATGTGACCCCAAAGACACATTAGCTGAGGTCCCCAGCGCTGCCGGCATGTGTGGTGGCCTTGCCCTTGTGCACCTTGCTCCAGTTCTCCTCCAGGCCATGGGGCAAACGGTTCAGCTGCTGCTCACTTGAAAAATAAACAAGTGGCTGTGCTCCTTAAACCCAGAGAGCTCAGACAAATAATTATCACCTCCCCCTTGGTGCAGGAAAGCTGGGCCACAGAACGAGCCGCCTGCTCCTGTGTGGTCTCCCTTAGAGGCAGGCGAGCAGCAAGGCCGGAGTGGCTGAAACTTAACGAGTCGCTGCTCGTTAGCGGCGCCGCGCGCTCGCTTCACCCGCCGCCCTCCGCGAGGAGCCCACGCTGCGCTGCCCGCCCTCGCCAAGCTGCTGGCTGGGAGGGTTGGGAAAGGGAGACGAAGAGCTTGTCAATGTGGTTAAACTGCTGCTCTGGCAAAAAAAGAAAAAAGAGGAAAAAAAAAAGAGGAGGAGAAAAAGAAAAAGGGAGCAAGAAAGAAGAAAAAGAAAAGAGAAAAAAATGCTGGAAGAAAGAGGAGGAGAAAGAGAAAAAAGGAGCAAGAAAGAAGAATGAGAAAAGAGAAAAAAAAAATGCTGGTTGGTGTCCAAGCTGCTTAGCACAGCTCAGCTGAGCTGATAAGTGGTAACTGTGTTTAAATGCGTGTGACTACCTGTCCGTGTCCTTCCCTTTGCATGTGCCGTCGGCTTCCAGGGCCGGCACAGGGCGCCCAGGCCGCCCTCTTTGCCCTATCCTCAGTGGACGCCGAGCACGGAGCAGGGAGCAGCACAAGGCAGCCTGGAATAGAGATAAAAAAATAAGCAACCAAGCAGGTAACAGGCCTATTTTGTAGGAAAGGTGGGAAAACACCGATGACTGGGGGCTGTTCCTTGGGGGAATATTAACCAGTACAACGGCAGCTGGTTTTCTCCTTCCGAGTGCTGCAAACTGGGATCCCTCTGGAGCGTTTTGATCCAAGAGGAATCTTCTCGAGGGGAGAAAAGGGAGGTTAGGTGGGTGCTCCACACCGGGGAAGCTCCCGCTGTGCCCGGGCACGCAGAGCGGCACACGCAGCTGCCCGACGTGCTCCGACCTGCCGGGTGGCCGGGCCCTGTGTCAGCAGAGCTGCAGCCTCCCAATCCCGCTTCCCAGCCCGGCCATCCCAGCAAAGCTAGAGGCAGAAACTCAAAGCAAAGTGCCCGGTGCCAGCTGGGCACGCAGGAGGTGCCTCCGCTCGCGGCAGCATGAGGAACGAGCCGGCTGGGCTTTCCAAAGTGACCGAAGGCAGGGCCAATTGCAGGGAAATTCATTCATTATTTATTTATTTTAACAAGCAGGTTTTCTCCATCAGCAACTCCTTGCACAAAAGTGAATTACCCGAGAGAAACGCCCGAGCTGCCCGTCTTTTAGGTAGGATGGACTCCGATCTGCCGCAGAATCCGAGTTTTATGTCAGGGTGGAAATCTCATATAAAATCCAGGCGTGTTTTATGATTCCGTGCTCTTGCCAGCTCTTTTCTTTTTTAATAACGCTTGAGATCAACGAAGCAATGATGTTTTTGGAGAATGTTTTGTCTGATTTGTCCAGATGTTCCCATAGTAATGCAGAAATACTAATAACAGACGGCTCTACCTTCAATCACCACAAGAAATGTATTTGCTATCACAGTATTGACAGATAAAGCCCCTCAGTGATCAGCACAAGTAAACATCATTTTTTATTTGCATTTTCGTAAATCTTTCATTCTACAAGTCGTCTATCTAATGAACTCACCCCAAAGAGCATTTCCAACTGCGTCTGCACTATCATTTATACTGCTTGGCTAATGATTAAATTTTCATTGGGGGGGTAAGGGAAGATGGAAGGAAACACATGATTTTACTAAATTGCTTCACTTTGGATAATGTTCATCCTCCAGCCAGCTCTGATTTATATCTGCCACTGACATTTCCAGTTTCCTGGAAATTAATCCCCTCATTTGAAAGACACAAAATGACCTGTATTGAGTTTGAAGGCAGATTGCAGGATGCTCGAGAAGCCTCTGGGAGGAAAGGGAGCAGGGGCGCTATTTCTCTTCCCCCTCAAAAACCCTTTTCACACAGCACAAGGTTCACCAGTTGAACTGAGCTTAAGAGGAGCCCTGGGCGCTCCCCACTGCACATCCCTCCTGGCTGCAACCCCAGGGGAAAAAACAAAGAACGCCCTAAAATAACAAATAAAATAAAATAAAATAAAATAAAATAAAATAAAATAAAATAAAATAAAATAAAATAAAATAAAATAAAATA
>JAUBOD010000707.1:388619-436441 GCA_032353885.1 Nothura maculosa | reverse complement strand
TCTCCTCTCCTCTCCTCTCCTCTCCTCTCCTCTCCTCTCCTTTCTCTAGAAAAGGCCTTCTTTGATTTGAATTGGCTACAAAATCATGCAAAACTCAAAGCAATGACCCTAAAATACAGGAAAAGTGGCTTTTTTTTTCAAGGAAAAAATCCCTTTTTGGGTTTTCTTCTGAACCTTGGATGATATGAAAAAAGAATGAATAGAAAAGAAAAATTGATAAAGTTCTGAGGTGGCACCTGAGAACCCGCTTTTGGAGAGCGGGATGTAAACAGGTTGTTCTGCTTCCATCACGATGCTCAGAAGCTGTGCGGTGGCGAGCGTGGCCGCCTGGCCCCAGCACGCTGCCAAGAATAGACGGCGCAGGCAGATGCTTAATCATCTTCAAACCATTCTGGGAGATGCCAGCCCTAAAGCTCTTGGCCCGTCACAGGACACAGTTAAGCTCCTGCTTAGCTGCGAGCTGAGGCTGCCGTGGAGCACAGTTGTCCCAAGGCGCGGATATAATCGGGGTCCGGGGCGTTGGGAATGCTGACAGTTTAGGGATGTGATTGACGGTACCTTGCAAGGGTTTCACAGAGAGGCTTGGCAAGGTGCAATTCTGGATATTCAGAACTACTTTTCCTATGTTTCTGGTTGATTTCTTGGCCTTACAGTTCACTACGTGTAGCACTTCGAGTCTTTGAAGAGGACTGTGCTCACACCCCCATCGTCATCTCCAGCACAGTGTGCTGGTTGCTCATTTCTATCCTTCCTGTACTTAAAAATACAAAAAGGGAATTCCTCTCCTAGGGAAGCAATGAGGCCCCTTCAAGACCTTTCATGTCTACAAAAGTACCAATTCCACTGCCCACCACCTGAGTCGTCTGAGAGCCGATAGCACCGGGCCTGCCCCTTGAGGAGCACAGGGCTTTGAGAAACACAAGGGCCTGCTCCCTTGAGGAACGCAGGGCCTTGAGGAACACAAGGGCCTGCTCCCTTGAGGAACGCAGGGCCTTGAGGAACACAAGGGCCTGCTCCCCTGAGGAACACAAGGGCCTGCTCCCTTGAGGAGCACGGGGCCTTGAGGAACACAAGGGCCTGCTCCCTTGAGGAACACAGGGCCTTGAGGAACACAAGGGCCTGCTTCCCTGAGGAACGCAGAAGCCTCCAGGCCTGGGGACGCTGCTGTGAGATACCATGTCCAGCCTGGACGCAGTAGCTGGCTGTGCTCAGTGTTATGAGTTACCCACTGCTCCCTTAGAAGAGGATCGGGCCTGCCCTCCTCGCACACTTGAATGGCAGGGACCAAGTGGCATCCCCTCTGCTGGAGAAGGAGGCTCAGGGCCTCCTTCACTGCCTCGGAACAAGTCAGGTCCGAGGCCTGGTGCCCTCTCGATTTGCCGCCCCAGGGAGCAGGTGCAGGCTGAGTGGTGCCTGCTGCAGCTCTCCCGTGCTCCACTGGCACTCCCAGGAGCAACAAGACGTTACACGCAATGGGAAGAGCTGCTTCGTGAAGCACGTGCGGAGAGCGCCATTTCCGCCCCTCTGCTTTTTCGTTTTTTCGTTTTTTAATAACAAAATTTACATCCCTCTGCAATTATGGCTTGCTCCATAATCTCAGGGCGGCGCTTAAGCAACGTGGCCATGGCACTTTGGGACCTTCTGGAGACACCAGGCGCAAACCACAAAATAACACATTCAATTTCCTTGCTCTCTAGCCCAAAAAGCATTGGCTAAAGTCAATAAAAGGCAAAACCAGAAATAAAAGGGTTTGCTGCTCTGAATATGCCCTGGTGAGTAGACATATCACAGGGCCTGCAAGTGGTAGAGAATGACCACGAGCTGTGATACGCAGGGCACCCAGTGCCGCAGGCACCCACGGGAGCTGCCCAGGCGGCCATCGCCGCTCCGAAGCAGCTCATCCTGCTGGGCCAGTGTTGACGGGATGCTGGCGGCTTGCAGGGACCCAGCATGGCATCTGCATCGCCCCACACGATACTTTGTATTATGCAAAGGGGATGGCGGTGGGGAAGGAAGGCTGGCCCTTGGCCAGGTGCCTCCGGGCCACCCTCCCTGCTCTCACGCCACAGGTGGAAAGCAGCTCGGAATAGGGAAGGCAGAGGAAAACCCAGCCTGGGCGTCCCCTCATTCCCAAGCGAGATTCCCATCCCTTAAGGCAGGAGGAATGAGAATATCCAAAGACCCACTGTAAACTCTGTGCTTTTGGTTAGTCAGCATTCAAAAACTGGGACACATCTGTTCCTAACTCCCAAAGCGGAGAAATAATTGGGATTTATCCCACTTAAGAGAAAGGAAACCCTGCTCCAAGTGGGATGCACGACACTGGAGGAAGGCGCTGGTCTGTGGCAGCCTGCGCCGGCCGCTCTGCCCTTCCCACCCACCCTGTCCTTCCCAAACCCGCCAGCCTTGAGCCAGACTTACAGATTTATGAGGTGTTTCGTGTTCTGAACACCCTCGGATCGCACCAGGGCGATGAAAGCCTGATAGGTCCGGAGATAGCTTTGTGTGCGGAGGGAGGATATACCAGATAGTGCCCCCCTGCCCCATGCGTGCGCATACACACGTGCTCCTCTTCCCTTCCTCTGCTTCAAATGCGTCTTTTATACAAACTTCAGCCAAATCCAACCATGCCAAGAACCTTCCCACACTCCGCTCTAGCCTCCACTTTGCTTAAAACAAAGTCAGAAATGCGGTACCAGGGACCACAGCTTTTTCTTTCCCTTCTCCACCTTTTTTTTTTTTTTAAATGTCTTAGTAAGACCACAAGGAATATGAAAAAAAAAAAAGAAAGGAAAAAAAAAAAAGGAAAAAAATTGCAGTCATCCTGGTAACTCAATCCGCTGGAGTTTTAAGTGTGGTAAATGCATGTTCCTGTGCTATTTGGACGCCTCTGCTTTGCCTTTAGCAGCTGCTGTAATAAACTTCCCAGAAAGTATTGGATTCACAGAAGTGTTACTAGAAACCCCAACAGCAACCTAATGGAAAAGATATATCAAGCCGGCAAACCAGGCAGATAAGCCCTGCGACAATAAAGTGAGATTTAAGCGAGGTTTCCTTTCCTTGAGAGAGAAAATAAAAATTGCCCTCTGCATTTTGGGGAGAGGGAGCGAAACGGAGGGGGTGTTGTGCGCGAGATCTAATTACAAGCGGCTCGAAATTCCTGCTGCATAAAGTTTCCTTAAAGAGCTGCCAGCAGAGCCGGCGCTGGGAAGCGGTGCCGGAGGTGCGAGCTGGCTGTGGAAGCGCGTGGCCCGGCTCGGCGCGCGGCTGCGGCGGGCCCGGCACCTTCCCCGTTGGGACACGGGCCGCGCGCCGCGCACCCCACGCTGACACGAGCGCTTGGCAAGCGCCGCGCCTGCGAGCTCACCGTAATTGCTACACAAATATACTTATTGTGGGCACGGGTTTTATGCGGCTCGAGCCTCCATTTGCACATGTTCACCATAAAAACACTCCCCCCTCCGCCCCTGCAAAGAATGATTTTTTTTTTTGGAACAGCGTCTTTTTCCTGCTTTTCGCGATGCAGTTTTAATGGTGTGAGAGCTGTCTGTCGGCTCCCATTATCCCTTTGTTCTCCTTCTCTCCCGTTTCATATGTATTTTTATAAGCCTTTTAAAGCAGAGCCTCCCTGGGCTTAATTCTCCTCTCTCTTGACTTTGCTTTTCTATTGTGGGTCATCAATGAAGCTGGGGCTGTTGCCCGGGTGGCCGGCCCTGCTGCCGCCTGAAAGTCATCCCGCCGATAGGGATCTGACAGGATCCCTTGCTGCTTCCTCCACCTCAGGCCTCACAGAGCCGCGACGGTCGGGGACACATTTCCCTTGAAGGCCATGGTGCCTGCACAGTGGGTAGGGGTGCAAGGCGACAGCCAGGGCTGCTGCGCTGGGACGGCTCCGCGGTGACGTCCTGGGCCTCTGAGGCCGCCGCTGCCGCCGTCGCACGCGAGGCAACATGCAGCGCGCAGATGTGGGCCGGGGAGAGGCGCCGGCGCCGCTCCCCACGCTGCCTCCAAAGCCCTCGCGCCTGCGTTTTTCCCCTCTGCACCACACAGTGAAACATTTAGCAGGGTGGAGGAAACCCAATTCTGCGCCAATCGCTCCTTGGAGCAGGGGGCAAAGCATGTCCAGCATGAGCCAGACACAACCTCCCGCATTGGCCCCGCTAGCTGTTCACGTGAGCTCCTCGCTCGCAGTGATCACTGCATCCCCATGTACTGTTTTCTTGGGATGGATCCAGTGTCCAGCAGGTGCGGGAGGTCATTTTGCGGAGAAATAGGTGCAGCTCCTTGGCAGACTGACAGCCTGGTGCTACCAAACCACAGGAGTTTGCTTGGGGATTTGGGATGGAGGGAAGAGCCAATGTCTCAAGGGCCTTTGGGAAGGGGAGTTGTGTAAAACAACAGGGTTGAGGTGGGGTGAAACTAGTTCCTTTTAAGGAGCCCCTATTGATGAGGGGCTTGCAGTTGGACTTGATGATCTCAAAGACCTTTTCTAACCATAATGATTCTATGACTTCAACAAGGGTAAATATGTCCTCTGTGAACAACACGATGTCTTCTGCAAACATGAGGCTATCACAACTGTCAGAGAGGTAAGTGACATGTTAAAATGCTTCCTTTCCATTGCTGCTGCAATGCCATGGCCAGTGCTTTAGCCTCCTATCTCTGCCCTGTGCCACCAACCTCTGCTTTGCTGCAAGCGTGCTGTGCTGAGTGCCCATTCAGAAATGCCGTGAGCAGCAATCCCCAAGCTGGATGCTGCCAAGAGGGAGTTTGAACAGCAAATCTTTTTAATTACCATTTTCATCTCACATTCAGGCTCTGGGCTGTGTGTGGGGAGCAGTCTGTACGATGGCAGCGAGCTGTGCAAGCGGCGCCAGGGCGCTCGGAGCTTCACTCCATGACGGAGCCCTTTGGAGATCACCCCGCCAGACCACGAGCAAAGGCAGTAAAGGGGACCTGTTTCCAGCTCCATGCTTGTTTGGTGTCTAGTCAGCCTTGGGTTGGCAATGCTGCACACTTGGGCAAACCAGGTGGCATTCACAGCCTTCAATATTGCACTTAATCTACAGTTTCTGCAAGTCACATACACAGTGCAAAGATGACACTCGAGACCAGGTCAGACAGAGCAAATTATCTACTAGAAAGAGCCTACTGCAGAGATGCACTTATTGCACAAGCCACTCTGAACACAGTCCCCTGACTGGAGGCTCTTTCTGACTACACAATTTTGGGGCTGCAAAGCCCTTAAGCTGGCTGAACGTCCAGCCCTGCCAAGCATCCCGAGCTGGCAACGTTGTGCTGCTGCTTTACGCAGCGCTGCGGTCCAGGCCCCGGGACGCATCTGTAGCATTCGTTCCATCTGTCATCGACGCAGATCCCGCTCTCCGCTGCCAGCTGTTCCTGCTGGCAGGACTTGATCCGAGACTGGCCAAACGCGATGGGGGGTAGAGGGACGGAGACCAGACAGAAGGAAGCAAAAATTGCCCATTGGTGCCTGTGGCTTTACAAAGGCTTCAAGCACCTCAGATGCCAATGGTCAACGGGCTCTGGCAGCCCATTCAGGAGAGGATGGGAAAGAAGAGTTGCACTGATTTTTAGCCAAACACAATTTTGGATGCAGTATTGACTAACAGTACCATTACAGGTTCTCTGTCCCCACATGGGGCTGCACTGATATCATTAACAAGGAAAAAAGTTCATAAAACCATGTGGTCTCTTTGGTCTCCTTGTTTTCCTTCTTCCACCCAGGCAAAGCTCTTCTGCACTCAGTCCACAGCAAAGCACTAATTCCTTTAGATCAGCTAAAAACTCGAATCATCTGTGTGTTATCTTCCCAGACTGTGCAGGGCAAGTAGCAAAGCACGCTCTTATCTCGGGCACCACAAAATGTCCAATCTCTCCTGCAAATCTTTGGCATGGCCTGGCCTTGCTTTGCATGCAAAGTCGAGAGCGCTGCAAATGCCGGATCTTGTGCTGGGATTTGCACCGAGTGCAAGAGTCCTCTGCCGCAGACGGAGAGAGCTGGAGCATGAGCGAGGCTCCGGGCCAAGTTGTGCTTTCCTCCTCTTCCCCCGAATCCCATTCCCCATCCCAACCAGTGCTGCACTCAGGGTGGGGCGACCTACACCAGGGAAACGCTGAGGATGCGATTCGGGCCTGACTATTACCTTATGGCTCTTAGCAGTCCCAACGCCTCCTCCATCTACAAAAAAGCTGGAATTTCCTGCCAGCTCAGTGGCGCAATTTCAAATGCTTTTTGGTTTTAGACTTTGCTCTTTAATCTCCAGCCAGCTGGGCCCGTGCGTTAGCGTGAAGGCTGAAAGCTTCAGAGCTTTGGGCAGTTGCTTTTCCAAGGATCTCACCTGTGGGTGGAATGGTTTGCTGCAGCTCTGCGTTCAATTAGAGGGCAATGCACTCGTGCATCCGCACACATGCACCCGTGCAGGAAAGCCCTGTGCATGGAGCACCCGCTCCCCATTCCAGGCAGGGGGAAGCTGCAGACCAGCTCCGTGGTCTCATTTCTCTTCGTTGCAGAGCAAATGCAAATTTAGCCCTGAGAAGAGCTCCCTGTGCCAAGAAGAGCAAGGAGTTATTGGCACAGGGAGCGCCGGGGGCCGGGAGGCAATTGCGGCGCCGCGAAGGGTCTTCAGTCTCTGTGCTGCATAAAGAGGAAAACCAAGCCCCTAAATCAACCTGCTTCACACACACGTCGATACAATACCTTAAGAGATAATATATGTAATATAGGTTTTAGTAATGGCTTTACTGCCCTATCCGCCATGAGATGCAAGGATCCCACCATAAACACTACTGCTCCCGGCCTTGGCATCGTGGGCAGCTTGCAGGGATGAGGCCAGGGCCAGTGTTCACGGCAGCACGGGCAGCCCCAGACTAACACTAGGATCTGGGCAAGCCATTCAATGGGCTCAAAATATGGGGACTAGGATGGGAACATTGCTTGCTTTAGGTTAAAGAAGTGGTTCACATCGCTGAGGATCAGCTCTGGGACCGCGCGCGGGACGAGCCGACACATGCACCTGCTCGAGCAACAACTCAAGTATCTGAGAGCTGATTTTGGGGGAATAAGCCCCAAAGGAGCGAGAGGAGAGGGAAAGAGCAAAAGTGGAGGCACCAAGGAACTCTATTACTCCGCTTACTCCACCACCATTTAAGAATAAAAGCTGTTTACACAAAAAAGATCTGACAGGAACCACAGCAAAATGGACGAGGAGCTGAATAAGTAAAAGACGAAACCATCACGGAGAATAAATTCAATTATTCGCTTTTGCTTAGAGAAGCAACAAAGTTTTTGACATGTTTGTTATTTGGCCTGTCATTAGAGCTGAAAGATGTCTCAATAATGTTTAAGTTACATTTTTAACATCCACTCTCCTCCGAGCAGTTTGCATATTTTCCACTATGTTAGCTGATCAAGCCATTAGTTACAGTTACTTAAAAATAAATGAGCTCTATATACTCCTTCCTCCCCACTCTCCATCAAGCAGCTCAACAGCAGGGGGGAATGGGGGAGAAAAATATTTGGCGTGCAAGGAAACAACCAGAAAATAATGCTAAATGCTTAGGTTCAACTGCGGGGAAAAGGAGAATAAGCAGAGGCATCTCTCATCGAGCAAGGAACCGATAAGGTCCCAACCATCAGAAAAACACACAAAATGAAAAACATATTTGTAAAAGAAACGGCAGTCAGGAGGTTTACTACATCTGAATAAACCCAGCAAAAACAGGGGCAGGGTGGAATTAGGTTGAGCGTGTTGATATGCATTTACTTGCCAAAATGCGTTTTAACTAGAGTTGTTCTTTTTGCTCTTTCCCCTAATCCGTCCTCCTCCATAAAAAAAATACTGTCAAGTCATCAATTTTCATGAAACGGTTCCTGCTTCTACCCACCGAAGAAAAGCAGGTAATGCCCAAAACTCAGTCATAAAAAACCCCAAAGCAAAAGCCACAGTTTATGTTTTGACTGATAGAAAACAGAATCTGAAAGCAATTTCTCTTTGTTAATTAACTTTGCAAAAGAACTACAGAAGTTAAGAAAAAGATATTTTCTTCCTTACAGAGAACGAAGTCATTTTCCCAACTATCTGTGAACGGGAGAAACACACTTGTGAACTTTGCGGGCAGAGAAAAAGCTGAGCATGCCAGGAAAAACAGCACATGTACTAATAGCTCACTGGGCAATTATAATTCAATCCAAGTTTGCTTGCAGGATACAGATTTATCCAATGCATTGAGCATTTGGTCAGTCAGAACGCCCATACCGGCGGACATTTAGTCCATTCCTGTTCAATTTACTCATCAGTGATCTGTATGATGGGATGGAGTGTCCCCTCAGCAGGTTTGCTGATGATACCAGACTGGGAGGAGTAGCTGATAGCCCTGAGGGCTGCGCTGCCATCCAGAGAGACCTGGACAGACTGGACAACTGGGTGGTGAGAAAATTCATGAAGTTCCACAAAGACAAGTGCACGGTTCTGCACCTGGGGAGCAATAGCCCTAGACACCAGGATGGGCTGGGGACCGACCTGCTGGAGAGCAGCACTGCAGAGAGGAACCTGGACATCATGGTGGATGATAAGGTGACCAAGAGGCAACAGTGCCCTGGTGGCCAAGAAGGTCAACGGGATCTAGGGGTGCATTAAGAAGAGCATCTCCAGTAGATCGAGGGAGGTGATTGTCCCCCCAGTGAGGTCACATCTGGAGACTGTGGCCAGCTCTGGGCTCACCAGTACAAGAGGGATGTGGAGCTGCTGGAGAGAGTCCAGTGCAGGGCTATGAGGATGATCGGGCCTGGAACATCTGCCCTATGAGGAAAGGCTGCAAGAGCTGGGCCTGTTCAGCCTGGAGAAGAGAAGGCTGAGGGGGGATCTAATATATGAATACCTATAAATACCTCAAAGGAGGGAGAGAGGAGGACGGGGCGGCCTCTTTTTTAGTGGTGGCCACTGATAAGACTAGAGGAAACGGCCACAAACTGAAGCACCTAAAGTTCCACAGGAACTTAAGGAAGAATTTCTTGACTGTGAGGGTGACAGAGTCCTGGAACAGGCTGCCCAGAGAGGTTGTGGAATCTCCTCCTCCGGAGATCTTCAAAATCCACTTGGATGCAGCCTGAGCCACAGGCTTTAGGTGTGTGCAGGGACGTTGGGCTAGATGATCTCTAGAGGTCCCTTCCAACTTTAAGGATTCTATGATTCTATGAGCATGGAGTTTTAAGTGCAGCCTTCACACCCAGCACAGACCAAGCCTCCAAATGCTGCCACCACTACATTAAAACAGCCACTGAGATCCAGTCAACTCCACTGTGCTGATCTCAGCAGTAGTTTTATTAAATAATGAAAAAAGTTTCTGATATAGAACCTTAATATTGGTGAACAAAGTCCTTTTATATACCACACTGTTTTTTTTTTGACAATACCATGACTTATCTCTATACTCTGCACCAGATAAAGACAGGAGACCTCTCCCAGTGATCTTTTCAGTTGGGGAACTGCTTATCCTGCATAATGGATTACTACAGAGCACCCTAGGTTTACACTGTGGGTCTCACCACATCATGAGGCCTTCTTCAGTTTAAAGGCAACAGTTGAACACAAGCTCCTAGGTCAAACAATCATTTCTGCCCAGAATTAGGAAAAAAAAACAATAAATCCTCAAACCCTATGTTTTTGCAAATTAAGTAGGTTGAATGAAAAATCCAATCACAGTTCCTAGCTCCATGCTACTTGCTAAAATATCTTTGCAGACCAGCAGACTAGGGCTTGGAAGTCCCTGTTAATATTACAGCCTTCTCTTTGACTCTGAAGAGTGTGTTGCTGCCAAATGCGGTTCAAGAGCTGGGGCTTTCCAGCTCCTTGCTTGACAGTGGAAGAGGACTAGACTTCCACCATAAAAGTCTAGAGTACCAGCTCTTAGCAGTGCTACGCTGCAGCTTAAGATGCTTCAGGGAGTTTAGAGATCTTTTCAAAAGAAAGGCCCTTACTTGCAGGGGGAGCTCTTGCCCTTTATGAAAGTCTCCCCCACCTGCAAAATCTTCACTCATGTGCAATCTTGCTCGTTTGGCTTTCAAAGCAAAAATACTGAGGCGCTTTGCAGGCCCTGCAACCTAGTGAGGTGGGGAAGACTTGCAGCATCAGCATGCCAGAAACTCACCTCCCTCTAGCTACAGAAAAGTCAAACTCAGTCACCAGGCTTCCAAGATGCTGAAGACAGGCCATCCAACCTCTCAGAAACACCAGACACTCCACATTGTCAATACTGGGTCTCAATCAGCTGCCCAGTGGCTAATGGACACTTTTGGTGGTCAACTAGGCTTAGGCAGCGTTCCCAAATCCCACGCATGCGTCCTTCACCGCAACCGCACCCTTGGTGCTGGGGTGTGAGAATGTTTTATCCCCTCCAGCTAGAGGGGAATTCCCAAGCAGATGGTTAAACTGGATTTCCAGCTTCTTGGTAGTAGCAGAATGAGGGGGACGCATTGGTGCATGGGTGGAGGTGTAGAGCTGGCTTGGGTGGCCGGCCTGCTTTGTGCTCCGAGCATGTCATGACTCTATTGGTCACCAGGGTTTCAACAACTTTCCACTGCACTGATGAGCTCATCCCTTGGCATTGGTGCAGAGCACCTCGAGATCTCCACGCGAGCCTGTTATTTGTATAGAAATTTTATAAATAATGAGAGACGTTATGGAAATGCTGTGCATTTTGGCTGGGGGCGATTTACGGGCACCTTGTAGAAACTGGAGATTTAAATCTCACTAAAATCCCTGGGGATGTGGGTACCTGATTCTCCTAGGCCTTTGGAAGGGGCAAGGTAAATTAATACCAAACTCTCATTCCAGTACGGCCACAGTTCAGTGGCTTGCAGGCAGCAGCAGCAGCAGCAGGCAGCAAGATGAACGCTAGAGGCTTAAAGATCTGGAAGTCAATAAAATTAAACAAAGTAGTACATTTTCTGCTGTCACTCACAGTCTGCTGCACTGTTGACTTGAAAGGATAGGAAAAAGGGAGAAAAACACCAAATATACAAATGGAAAGAATTAGACGTCATGGAGGGACAGCAGCAGTGGACACATCTCAGCCTTGGCTGATGGCTGTGAAATGTGCTGTGGGCATTTGGGAGCATTTCCCGAACCCAGGAACCTTACCAGCAAAAAGAGATCTAGGATCTCTTTTCCTCTGCAAGTCCTCTCCCTGTAATCACATCTCTAGCAGCTATTTCCTATCGTGTGCAGAAGAAGGAAGGATGAAAGAGGAAAAAAATCCAAATGTACTCAAAACCAATGTTCCACCATCAACAAGTCCCTCTGCTTTGGCTCTGGCCTCTCTGCTGGAATGCCTGGGCACAGGAACCCATTTATGGATGCCTTTCCCCTCTAGGTGGAAAAGCTTTTTCCACCAACACATATTTTCACAGCCCTGTTGAGTTTTGTGTGGTGAGACCCTGGGACACAGAATCAGAAGACCTATTCTGCCCTTGGCTCTGCCACTGGCGTTGATACGCAGGTCTAGACTCAGCTTTTCTGTCGTCTTCCTTTCCTCCTCATCCCTAAAACTGTAACATGATATTAGATTTATCACTTGTGGCTTCTGTCAAACTTTTTCCAGCAGTAGCTCCATTTCCATGGTCCCGTTCCTGTACCTCAGGGCAACACTCCTAGTCATCTTTTAGGAGCATCTATCACTGGAATTGTCCATGTTCTTACAGCTCTGCACTGCTTTTTCTAGGGACATCTGGAAAGACTATGGGAATATGTGCTCTCGAGCCCCCAGGGCTTTCTGCCTCTATTCTCAGCTCTAAACTCTGACTCAGAAAGCTTTTCTCACAGTACTTTCCATGTTCAGTGTGTAGAAGGACGTGGTGCTGAGAGCAGCAATGCCTACAAGAATCTTCAATGTTGGTGAAGTCAGATTGGGAGAAGTCGAGCATATTCCTACCTTTCCCTAGTGTGACCTGCCCACGCTCATATAGCATAAGTAACAAACCAAACTTAACAGCCCACACTGTGTTTAGACATCCACATCTTCTAAAGAATGTCCAAGTCTCATTTGGGGGTGTCTGGGGATTCAGGGAATTGCCAGGGGATCCAACATCCTGGCATAGTTCTGCATCTCAGGACACTCAGCTGCTGATTTTCCCCTGCTCTCAGTCCATTAACAAGGACAGACCTTTGCAATTCGCCACCAAAACTCCTTCCAAGATCTTTAGCCGGGGTCAGGGTTGCTGTATTGATTCCTATCAGTGGAGCTTTACGGATTTATTCTAGCTGAGAATCTGGCCACTTATGAATTAAATTATTTTCTGAAACATATCCAACAGGAAATCCTAAATCAAGAACACTGCATTTCAGAAGATTCCTCTCCCTCAGATCCAAACCCAACTACAAGTTTTGCAACTTTTTCCATTTTAGGAATAAGAGATTTTATTCTCATCTCCTCCCAAACAAACAATCAAGTACACAGGAGCCCAAAATATTTTTCCCCTCTGATCACTTTATTCAGCAAGTTCGCACTGAAGCCAGCGTGTTTAGAACTGGCCAGCTGTGCTCTGACCAGCTGACGTGGGAGGCCACAGCTGGGACAGCCAAACGGGCAGCGCTCCAGCTGCAAACAAATGAGGCAACACCTTCGGAGAAGGGATCGAACTCGTAGAAACGGCCACAGTTCGATTCCGAG
Source organism: Nothura maculosa (assembly GCA_032353885.1). NCBI lineage: Eukaryota > Metazoa > Chordata > Aves > Tinamiformes > Tinamidae > Nothura > Nothura maculosa. The sequence goes on along the minus strand of JAUBOD010000707.1, from coordinate 423,751 downwards.
CGGCCCGGCTGCTTTTCCAGTGACACTGAAGGCCAGATCCTCAGCAGGATCAAACAGGTCAAGGTGCTCGGGCTTTGCTGGGTACCAACCCACGGTACAACGTGGTTCACGACTGGGCTTTGCTCCGCTATCTCCCTGTCATCACACTTCATCTCAAAATAGCTGCATTCTGTGTGTGTGAGAGAGAAGGAGCAGCGACCAAAATCTGCCTCGTCCAAAAATGGTTTCCTGGAACTTGAGTAACTTTTTTTTTTCTTCTCCTTTTCTTTTTTTTTTTTCCTGAAAGGAGATAAAGTTGTTCATTGTTTGTCTTGGCTGCCTATAAACTCATGCTGCTGAGAGCAGCCTTTGATCATGGGGCTATTGGGAGGCTGACCCTTGACAGCCAACCCACTCGCTGCTCTTGTAGTCTCACCAGCCCCAGCCTGACTTCCTTCTTCATAAAAGGCTTTTAAAAAAGCATAAATGTATACACATTATCCAGCACCCCTTGCAACAGTTTAAGGGTCTCCTCATGTAACTGGCTTGCAGACAGCTCCAGAAACGGGCTGTTCACTTCCTCAATGGTTTCTGCAATTGGAGCAGGGGAAGGAGGGAATTTGCTGTCTTGGATGTCCTGCCATGAGCTGGAGCAACTCCACGCGAGCACGCGGTGCAAAGAGCTTGCATGGGAGTGTATCTGACAGATGTGCTGTTTATAAGGGACAAATCAGAGCCTTGCCAAATGCTGCTATAAGTTTCAGGACTCCTTTTGTTTTTTGTATGTCCTCTTTTCTCACTGAAAAGCTTTTGGACATTTGTGTAGGATTGCGTGTTCTTGTGATCTGGTCAGAGCTCCCAGCTCTAGCTGGTTTGCCACACATCCAGAACATTTTTATAGCATGTGTTGGCAAACCACACAGGCCATAGGCATAAAGCACATTCTCTTCTGACACCTAGGAGGGATTTTTTGCACATAAGGCAATCTGTATAATGTGACTCATTGCTCCCACACTTCATGCAAGCAACAGACTTTGTTTATTCTTGCATAGTCGTGCAAGGACGACAATATTTCCAAAGGACTGGATTTACAAAGCTTCTGTAAACAATCTGAGGTGTGAGCACCATCAGGTTGCTGCTTCCCAGCAGTTGCACACACATGTATGTCAGCTCCGACCCCGCTGTTCTCCCCAGCGTGTCTGCTTGAGACATGGAAAAGTTCACCTGCGGGGCAGTGAGAATTGGGAAGCTAAAAACAAGGGATTTTTCAGAAATTGGAGGCAGGCAACATCACTTTAAGCTCACATCAACACGAGTTTTGAAAGCCATGGTGGTAAAACCATCATGAGTTGGATTTACTAACCATTCCTCAAAAAACAAAATCCAGAGACTACCTGACACCCTTATTACCTCCAAAGGGTCTCCTCCACTTCTGCTCTTGGAGTCAAGCTTTCAGGTTCTTAACTTCTGAAGTGTTATATGACAGGAGTTATTAAGATCCCCAGTTCAAATTCAATGCCACCCACATAGGCACTGGTGTGACTATATTGGCTTAAAAATAACCCATTATACTGCTGCAGTAGCACATGACTGTCTAGATACTGTTTAGACCAGAGTCCTGAACAAGCCATGTTCATCTTGCACTCAATTGTATTTGATATATTAGCTAGGAAAAATGTCAGAGAAGCAAATTTTCAGGCTAGCAACTTGCTCATGTGTCTGGGCACACACTTTAAAGTCAAGTTCCAGTTACTTAATAGAAGCTGTGGTCTAAATAGATGTGATGATAGTCAAGAAATAGCTCACAATTCCCAACTTAGAAATAACAATACTACAGGCAGAGAAAGGAAATAGGCAACTTGTCTCTGATTTCTCAGAAAATTTGTAGCAAGGCCAGGAATGAGAACCTAGTGTTTCCAAAACCTAGTTCAGTTCTAGACCCAAAATTTTCCCTTCCTCTCCAAAAAAACTCCAGAACCTGGAGTTCAGAGGTCTCACATTTTGGTTAAGATAAAATTATCATTGGGGAGCAGGGGGCAGCATGGTTAAGATCATGTGAAAAATGCCCAGTTCAGCTCATACTTGAGCATTCTGCCCATAGGAATGCATTGGATGGGACACCAATGTTAGCAGACCCAAGCGCAGGGATCATAGATCTCCACAAATTTTTCTCACACACACCAAAACCTCTTCCCAGCTCCAAGAAAATCCTAAAAGCCACAAAAACTGCAAAGAACCACAGACAAACTCAGGAAGTATCACAGTGCTGGACATCTGTCTCATAAAAATGCCCCAAAAGAGCAAACATGAATGTGAACAAACCCCTTCACAGCCTGTCTTTCCTCCCACAATAGATATTTTTTAACTTTTAAAAACTATTTACCTAAATCTTCCCAGTTTGAGGAAATCCAATGCTAAGCATGAGATAATCACACTAGGTGAATCGTTCTGATGTCGCAGCCCCCTTTTCCCATCCTGCTGCCAAGTGCCTCTTGAGAACCAAACTGAGGGGCTCTAGTCCTGACTTTTGTCATTGTTTAAGGTTGGGTGCAGGATTCCCGCAAAGACAGCGGCACACCCAAAGTCTGACAAAATAAATACACATGAAGGCTCTGGCTGTGGGGACACTGTGTCTAGAATTTTCATAAACACATGTTTTTCTTGTTAGACTCTCACCAACACATGAAACGGCCCCGAAAAAGCCCTGCAAGGAACACAAAGCTATTGCAGGATTACTTTGCCATGACAAAGCACCCTTGTGTCACTCGACTTGGTTGCAGTGTCACCAGCCAAGTCCCCAGCTGCGGCCACGTGGGCAGACGTGTGACAAACTGTGCCCTGACCCTCAAGCTCCCTTCTGCTACGCTCAGCAGCAGCAGCAGGGATTGGCAGGGATCTGACTCCTTTCCCGGCTGGCTCTCCAGCTCCGGAGGGAGCTCGGGCTGCGCTGGGCACTGCAGGGATTGCTGTAGGCCTGGAGGACGGAGAGCTGCATTAGGGCCATAGCAGCAGGGCCTGCGAGAGCTGAACTTCAGCTCCCCATGGAAAAAGGGATCTGCAGTAGCTAATGCACCATCATGGAAAACTTTGCCCAGAATTGCCAAAAGGAACGCTGGAGAGAAATGCTCACTTAAACCTCCCCATCCTCCAGAAATTCACATGCTAAATGACTGTGTCTATAAATTCCTCATGTCCTAAGAGACCACAACATCTAATTCCCCTCAGCAACGCTGGAAACTGTATTATTCTGATCCTCACAACATGGGATTGCTCATTGGGGCACTATCAGCCCAATAACTCAGCACCAGTTGGCTGCTTCATGTCAAAAGAGAAGTGACTTTGCTCAAAGCTATTAGGAAGTGTAATCCAGCCCTCTGTTAGCAGCTCTAAAGCTCAGTGCCAGGGATATGACAGTCCCCTTGGGGACGGCTGCCAGACTTCTGAGGCTCCCGGAGCAGATAACACCCCTGTGCTGAGCTTAGCAGTTCCTCGACCAACAGTTGCCCATAGAAAACCCAAAAGCCAGACAAGCCTTTAATGATGAGAAGAAGTTATGCAAGCTAAAGCAACGTCCTTCCGAGGGCTGGACCCACAGTCTACCTTTACTATCAGTTTTAACCATTTCTCTTTTTCTGCCATCAGCCTGACCAGACCTCCTTCATTCCTCCTCTCCAGGAGAACAGGTTGATTGCAGGTTGCATCACAAGATCTTCTTTGGCTCCTGGTAGGAAAGTCAGAATTAGAGAAGCCCTTCAAACATGTACTTTGCAGAGTCACATTTCTTTTTTTGGGCTTCTGGGCAAGGGCTGCCCCTGCCAGCTAGTCTGCACACGCAGGGCAGGCAGCTGCACTGCTGCCAAGTAGTTGAGCACTGACGATCCACCCTGCACCAAACTAGGACAGACTTCTCCACCAAGCCAACTGAGAAGCCACTTGCTCTGTGCTACGTTTCTGCATCTGGAAAAAGGATCTGAGAAGCTTTCCTTTCCTTTGGGAAATCATGCCACAAGCAGCTCGAGAAACAGCTAGTACCAAACTCAGCATTTGGAGATGGTGCGTAATTATGACACAGAACAGCAGGATGTCAATGCAATTTTAGAATGACTGAAAATACATTGACAGAAGCCTTTTAAAGTATAACCGAGAAGAAAAAGGACTGACCAGTTTTCACATGGAGGGATAGCTGGGAACGCTTCCTCCTCCGTGCCCTTCCTCCTAAGCAGAACAGAAACACAAGGGGACCTGGTGTTCCCAATCCAAATGGAAAAATTCAACAACTCTCCCATGGCATTCAAGGAGCAGAGGTTAAGAATGAGAGGAGAAGCAGAAAGGGGAGATGGAAGATAAGCTGCGTAGATTCAGATCTCCCCATTTCCTCTGCTTCCTAAGAACTGGGTCATATTATAAACTTATGCAAATGTGTTTACTTTACATTTTATTTTGGTCTTAGCCATGCAGTTGTCAGCCTGTATCAACATGTCAGTCCGTTTGTGCAAACAATCATTCCTTCATGGAACCGTTTCAGAAAAAACAGACAAAATGTTATGACACGCAAAAAACTCCCTAAACATGACAATAAGAGAAAAGTCACTAGAAGAGGGTATGTTTTTCCTAGCAATTATGCTGCTTAAAACAAAAGAAGTCACTGAGTGCGACTTTTCCAAGGAGGGTACAGGACAAGGGGACACAGTCATCTACCATGATCAGAAGGAGAAATGAAACCTAGAGAAAAATTTGTCCCGGTGCAGCCCCTTCCAGGAGATGGAAGGACAGAAGGTGACTGAGGAAGATGCCCAGCTATGAAGGAAGCACCCGCATGTCCTGCACAGCCCGATGTGGTCCTTAACTGCTGCCAGGGAGCCCCAGGGACACCCAAGAGCTCCTTGGCTTCACCAACTCTTGAGCCTTCTTCCCACTCTCCTCACAGTCAAGGCCTTACAACTCCTCATGGCAATCACAATGCTGAGAAAATCTAGGGCTAGGTCCTTATCAAGCTTGTCTGCATCAGCTTAGGTCAGAAGCCCAGCAGGGAAGTGAATCTATTTCTTCTGATTTTTCCTACTTAGGAGCATGTTTGGCTCATTAGAAGCATCTGCTGCTGTTTTCTTCCAGGGAAAGAGATGCAGCAGGGACTCACTCCTCATTCAAGCAGAGACACCAAATGATTCATAAGCACCAGCAATGGCATCCTGTAACAAGGAATCACCAAAGTCCTTTTTCTCAGAGCTGCATTGCTGCCACCACAAAGATTCTGGACCTTCCCTGCAAGGCTAAGTGTAGCTCAGAGTTTTGAGGCACGGGATAACCGAGGAAAACCAGCCACTTCCACTACAAATTCCTGCCCAGTGCAGAGCACAAGCTCCATCTTGGAGCTGCCAGTCAGCCAGACCCGCTAGGCAGCCACCAAGGAAGCAGCGAGGCCTTGGCACGAGCTCTGCTCTTGCCCTAAGGCTCAGCTGTGACTCAGGCAAGGCCACGTAGCTCCAGATGCCTCCAGCCAGGAGCCTTGGAGCTCGACGCCCTGCGGCAGAGCTGCCCCAGGCACCTGGCACCACGTCATGGACAGGTGCCCTCAAGGGAGCTGCGGAGCCGCTCTCAGCTCCCTGCACACGTGGACTGAGCTCTGCCACCCGTGCCAACCACTGCCCTGGCTCCCTCACCTTGATCCCCTCCACCTTCTGCTTCGGTAAGAAGATCTGGTACTTGGCCACACGATCAGAAAAGGAAGGGAGCGTCACAACAATTGCATCAAATTATTCCCCCTTCAAAAAATTTCATTGAAAGTATCCTTTCAATTTGCTTCATACTGAAACTGGTCATCAGCAGGAGATCTTTCAATATGGAGAAAAGATAAAGATAAGAGCAAGCTGAAGATGGGGCATGCAAACTGAGAGACACTTTTTCCTTCCCTGACTTCCATTCAGACATCAGACCATTTACACCCCAAAGATGACTTTATAAATTCCCGGGGGAATAAGCTCAGACCTCCCATATAAAAGGAATCTGGTGACTTAATGATTTTGAGTTTTCAGGCTATGCACTTCCAGGGTAAAAACCATTTCTTCTTCATATTTTGGAAGAAATTTTGTTCTTAATCTAAATAATGTTCTCAGAAGAATAACAATATTTTATTCCTCAAAGTAATTCTATCTCTTCAGGATAATTAAAATCTTCAATGAAATTTTTGGAATTTCATGTAAGGCTGGAATTTCCAACCACTGAAGTCTGTGGAAGCGTTTTCATGCAGCAGCGGGAACAGGCAAGGCCAGCAAAGCCAACTCTTCTTCACTTTGCACCAAGAATATGGAAAAGCTGCTTTAGTCATCTTGATTCATCTTCCCTGAATCATTCCACATTTATGCCTTGTACCATGCCCCAGAGAAGATATTTGAATATCAAGCCAGCCTTGCTTTCATTAGCTTTAAGTCACCTGCTCCCTCTCCCTGCACTATGTCAAGTCAAGATATGTTTCATAGCTTGACTTTCACTGAATAAATGTGGGTTCTGGCAGACTTCTGAGGGCACAGGCAGCAGCAGCTCTCTCTTTTCCAGGCACAAGGACAGCGATGTGAGAGGGCAGCACCGCTGCCCATGGAGGGATGCACACACAGGAGCACAGCGAGAAGCCCCGTGGCTCCGCTAAGGCCACATGAGCAATGGTTGCAATGTCAGACTTGCTTCCTGACCAACTGCAGGGCTCTCCAAGACGTGCAATTCTCATCCTTTTGGAGCAACAGGCTGTCTAGCGTCTGAGTTAGAGCTGAAAATGTTGCTTCACCTGGATTAAGCAGGTCTGCTGTGTTAAACATCATGCCAGGAGCAGACTTTGCAGAATGGCATTGCAAAGCAGTTTAAAAGCAGAGAGCACAATGCAAGCTAACTCTTCAATTACTGAGCCCTAAAGGTGTTGGAAGAAGTATGCTGAAATTTCCTGATGGTTTCTGATATTAAGTAGATTAAGTTTTGCATTGCTCCTGCTCCAATGCTTTGTCTAAGCCTAGAGATTATTTAATATCCAAAAGGAAGGCTTCAACCTTGCTGAGAAATCGAAGGAATTCCGAGTGACCTGGGGGGAATTACAAGAATGCTGCTTGCTGATCAGATTAAAGAGAGAAGTAGCGGGGCTCCCAAGGGTCTTCTTATTCAAACTTTGCTGCCTACAATGCCTTGCTTTGTCTCCTGGGCTCTGCTCTTTAAAATGATTCAGGTTACTGCGCTGGAAACATCCCTGTTGTGGGAGGCTCATCCCCATCCCGGTTTCATTCCACCGGGCTGAACACCTGTCAGAAACAGGGGACGGATGCTCCCATGCCAGATCCAGCACATTCTTGTGCTTCCCATTGTCTCTAATAGGAGCTAAGCTCTAGCGTGCTCTTTTCTGAAAGGGCACCAGCGTTTAAAACCACTCATCCATCCAGCTCAGGGCCAAAGCTGCAACTCCTATTTGGGAGAAGGGAGATTCGGGCATCTTTAATATCGTCAGTGGGTCTGTGGTATTTTTGTATTCCACCTAGGCTGGCCCCAAAGGTGCATTTTAGCAAGAGCGGGAATGCACAGCACTCTCCTCCTTGGAATATTCCCTTATTGGCTAGGGCCAAAGCAGCACCTTGTACATTGCTGTCTGTTTCTGCAATGCAGCCTTTCTACGGAACGATCTCCTAAAAGCCTTCACAAAAGCCATACACTGCAACAAGCCCGAGCAGTTACGGTCCTGCTGGATGAAGCTGGCTCAGCAGGAGTAAGAACAGAAGAAAAGTGCTTCTGCAAACAGCTGAAGAGAAATAGGAGGCAGGCTGCTGGCAGAGGTGGTGATTGCATATGAGAAGATATGGGAGGAGGTCAGACGAGCAGAGCCTGGTTGGACAGAGAGTTACCCGTCTCACAGTTCAAAAAGAGATTCCCTCAGGCCTTCTCACAAGTCCAAATGGTAAATAGAGTTTTTTTTCCTCATAAAAATCCTTCTTTTTACACTAAGAGCCCTTAAGAGGTCCAAATACAGACCACCAGCATTTGATCCTGAGCAGCTATTTCCATGACACAGTTCTTCTCTGCATCCACAGGCCAACGCCTTTTGCTCACCTCGCTAATGCAATAATTACTTGGAACAGCGACTACGTGGTTGTGCTCATTTTCCTGCCCACAAACCCAATCCCAGGATCCAAATATGCCTCAGTTTAGGGAAACTCATCAGATTCTCCTGTATGTCACAGCTGACCATGACTCACCCCTATTCTTAAGCATCTATCAAAGGCAGGGCATGTTAAGCCAAATCCATCTCTCAACTCCAACGATGCTACTTCAGCAGGATAAATGTGACTCACTGGGCGAGTTGCTGAAGGCCACGCAAATTTGGTGAACTCCTGCCTGTTTTGCACTTCTTTCATTCTACTCAACGCATTTAGGTAGCAAATTTGGCGAGAAGCCTTTGATCTCTGAAATTTCTGCTCCGTTTCCGTGGCGACGGGCATAACCCACGTGATCCTGAATGGACCCTATTGTGTGACTTCATCTTCCCCAAATTGCTCGTACCTGTTAAGGGCTGCAAAGTGAGGCCATCTGCACAGCTTCCACCTACCCTGACAGAAGGGTTAATTGTAGAATATCTCCTTCTCCCCGCCCCAAACACCTAGAAAATGAAGTAACTTAATGACTCAGAACAACCTCCTGAAAGAAGCCAGGTAACTCCAGGGTTCATCAACCGGACGTTAGTTTATCAGTGTCCCCCTCATTGCTTCTTTTAGATGAAAAGACTGAGAGCTTCTCACACTGCTGTTTTGATCCCTACATTTGCACTGTTCTGGAGGCCCTATTTCAACCATGGCTCTTATGAGCTAAATCAGCCTCATTGCACCCCTCCTTGTTCACAAGGAGAGCTCTCAAGGGGGATGTACTGGCATTATAGGTGGCTGTAAATAAGTTAGAGAAGTACAGACAAGAAGCTGCATCCAGGCTGAGTACGAACCACAGGGCAAAGGACTATGAGTTTGAGCAGGCTTTGGTGAATTCGGAGTGCTAGTTGGATTGGCGCTTCCTAGGGGAAGCTCGAGCATCGGTGAGAAGCAAAAAAGAACAGGGGCGTCCTCATGAGCTGCTGTGAAACCCAAGAGGGGGAAGAAAAAAAAAAAAAAAAAGAAGGAAAAGAAGAAAATCAAAGGCGGGCGGGAGGTGAAAAGGAGGCACAAGGTGCCTTCGGGGCGCCTTTCATGCAACTTGCTTCATGAGCCACCAGTCAAGGTTCCTAAGCAGGAACAGAGACGCCATTCAGGACATATCTGGATGTTATCCCAGGGCACCAGGGACACCACTAAAGGGAAAGTTTTGACAGGTGAAATGACCTTAATATAATTAGCCCTGCCAGCCCCTCCTTCCTCTGCCTCCTTCACCTTGCCAGGCAGGCGGTAGTCCTTTAATGAGATCCTTTTTATCCCCCTCCCCGTAATGCAATACGGTCGCTTTGCCAATCTTTCGCTGGCCCTTCCATCGCAAATGGGAGATGTGTGGCCTCATCCCTCCTCTCTTACTCCTCCTCCTCCTCCGCCGGCACGCAGCGAGATGGACACCCGGCAATATTGCCATTGATTCTTCTGCCGCCGCCCGGGTCGGGTTTTTGTGTTCGAGAGAAGGCTGAAAGGAGCCCTGGTAATAGAATGATTTGGCCTGCGAGTCAAATCTCCCTTGATGAACAATCAGACACAAACGTCAATAACAATTAGATTGGCTGAGGGCTCCAGTCACTTAGGACTTCAGTTTTCTGTCTGCAGCGCTCAAAATGAAACCCTCAGTCCTGCGATCTCCAAATCAGGTTTGGCATCGGGAATGAAAAGACATCAACAATAATATTATTAAAAGGCTGATGGCAGAATAAGAGCAAAAGGCAGACAACAGGGCAGGGGGGTGCACATGCACGGGTGAGCGGAGAGGAGGAGGGAAAAAGAAAAAAAAAGACAAGAAAAGAGAGAGAAAGCTGATGTAAAAATCCAGGCAGATTCAAAATTAGGACTGCCCAAAGAATGATAAATATTGCCACGGATCCTCCTTCCCAATCACATTTTATTCCTTCAGGCTCTAAAATTTCCACCTCCTGCTGTCCAAAATATCAAGTAGGGGAAGCAAATGAAGGGAAGAAAGCCCTTAAGTGCAGGCTGTATTTTTTCCTGTTCCTAAATTGTAAATATACAGTGGAGGCAAGAAATGCCCAATCTAATTAGGAGCGGTTGAGAAGTATGGAGACAGGGTTCTCCCATCGGGAATGCTGCAGGTTAAAGAGGTTAAAAAGAGGAATGTTCTGCCTAATGAGGGGAGGTTAGCATGAGGAGCACGCTCCCGCCGCCGAGGTGGGCTGGGGACAAGGGGGATCGAGGCTGGGGAGGACAGGGCTCTGCACCCACAGCAGGTGTGCGCTCGGCTTTGCTCAACACCACAGCGAGGGCAGCAGGGCTCGGGGGCGTCAGTGCGGGCAGCAGCTCAAAACATGGTCTGGGGGATCTGGGAGCCACACTGGAACCATGGCCCCAAATTAAAACCTCTCTTGCCTTGCACCGCTGCCTGGTGGGCCAGCACAGAGCGGCACTGAGCACATTAACACATCACATTACAGAATCACAAGATTGGTAGAGGTTGGAAGGAACCTCTAGAGAACATCTAGCCCCTGCCCCAGCAGGGACACCCAAAGCACAGGATGGCATCCAGGTGAGGACCTCCAGAGAAGGAGACTCTACAGTCTCCCTGGGCAGCCTGTTCCAGGGCTCTGTCACCCTTACAGGAAAGAAGTTCTTCCTCACATGGAGATGGAATGTCCTGTGCTGCAACTTACACTCATTGCCCCTTATCCTGTCACTGGCCACCACTGAGAAGAGCTTGGTCCCTTTCCCCCTTTGTGTACTTATACATGTTAATCGTAACCCCAACATATCCGTATTACAACAGCTGAGTCTGCAGATGAAGGCTTGAGTCACCAGGACATCAGTCTGACTCAATGCAGCCAATACCTGGGCACATGGTTGTGTGAGCTGTGCTAGATGAGGTGCCACCATCCCCATTCCAGCTCCTGCCCTGTGGTCTGGACTCAACGCTTGGGTCTTGGAGTGAGAGGGGAGACTGCAGGAGGGCAGGGTGGGAGAGAGGGAGGTCTCTGGAGGATGCAAGGAAAAGAAATCACTTTGTGTGTAGGGTGAGAGAAGAAAAAGAGAGAAGCTCCTTTGGCTGAAGGTATTATTTGAGCTCCATTAAGGGGCACTAGTAGCTTCGACAACTGAATGGTGATGTCCTCCTTCATCAAGACTCCACCAAGTAGGATCTTCCATCCATCACTAGGCACCTAGGCTACTGGCACCATCACTAGGCTAATGGCTCCCACTGATCTAGAGACCAGTTATAAAAAGACACTAAGCAAACCAGCAAAGCTGCAAGGTGCACTTCTCAACTTGCACAGTCTCATGCTAGCGAAGCACTTATCAAATATTTTCTAAACAAAACGACCTCCTCCCATCTTCAGAGGAGCACAAGCTGTGTCTAGGTTGTAGCTCATTACTACCCGAGAGCTACACAACATAGAAGAATGAAAAGATGTTTCACACACAAGCTTTTCCAAGCTTACTGTTATATTGCAATTGCTGTAAGCTTTTGAGCTAAGTGTGCATGATCACCTGAAGAATGATCTTGCTTTTGCCCCAAAAGCAATGTTGGATTTGTAGCCATTTGATGGTGACACGCTTAGAAGTCAGGTCTCCAGACCATCCTGCCTCATGGAACCTACCCGACAACTGCAGAACAAAAAAGTCTCAATTTTCTTCCAGATTGAGCTTCACTAATGAAGCTTATATATTTTGCTTCAGTTTATCTGTACGGGAATAACTATTCACACTTCCAAAATGTAAGGTATGTTAAGCCACATTGTGGCTGATTAAAAAAAGGGAAAAACATCCCTGACAATTCTTTATCTACTGCAGGAATTAGAACTTTTTCCATTAACTCTGTAAAGGACAGTCACCTTCTCCAGGCACTGGGAGCCTAAATTCCCAGGTTTAAGTGTCTTCCCTAACGTGACAGGGCCTGTGGAAGAGCACAAGACCCCAAGCCTACCATGACAAGCCTTTTCCAAGCGCTTTGGCATCTCCTGTTGCTTCTGCAGCAGATTAAAGATGAAACAGAACTGCGTGAATCAGAGCATAACAGAACTGTTTTCCTAGGATTCTAGGAAGGAATTAGACCCACAACCAAAACCAACCTAAGCAAAAGGGAAATGTGAACTGGTGCAGAACAAGCAGTTTGGCAGCAGCTGCAGGGAGAACCCGGGACCTCCCGTCCCACCAGTCCTAACAGCGCCATCCCTCCTGTCCCATTGGTGGTGGAGTTCCAGACCCATGGGGACCCCGATGGCCAGCCAGGGACCTAGAAAAGGTCCCCAGTTCCTTCGTGGCATTTTCCTATTTGTTTTGCAGTTGTGGCTACATATATCCGCTCATGTGGCAGGAGGAGGAGGAGGGAGCCAGTTGGGTCCTTTTGTATGACAGAGCTGTCCATGTGCTCCCATCATGGGCTCGGCCTGATCGTGAACAAGCGCAATGGCAAAAATTGGGCTTTGCCAGACAGGGGATTTGTGCAGGAGCCCAAGCTTTGTCGCTGTGCCCCTTCCCTGGAACATGGCCGCAGCAGCTCAGGAAAGTTTGCAAGAAATTCTTCGGAAGTGGCTGTTGCTGCAAAAATAAAGTACTCATTACTGCTAAAATACTTCTTTTTTTTCATCTTTGAGGGGAAAACACATACCACATGATTTCCAAAAAGGAGCTGGTCTGGTTTACAAATACAGTACATTAATAGCTTTGTAAACATTTATTCAGTATGACAGCTGACTGCAACATGTGGCATTAATTAGAAGACTCAGCAATGTAGCATATTAAGAGCTAAGTTAAATCTGAATTAGCTGGGTTTGTTGAGACTAAACACCCGTGGGGGAAGTCCTCGGATCTAATACATTATGACTCACTTGACACGGGAGACCCACAGGCCCGATTCCCAATACACTAGGGGGCCCTTATTCATACTCCAGCTCCACACGAGAGCTGCAAACTCTCCAGATCCCATAGATCAGAGGGTGTTGATGTTGGGACGCTCCGACAGAATGGGGCGCGTCAGTCCCTGGCTCCCAACAACCCTAACCTTCCTAAGGAGATAGCAAGTGCAGAATGCCCAAGCTCTTGTCTGCCCAGACACACCAAAAAAAAGAAAAATAATTGAAGTGCAGACGAGATGAGAAAGGGTTTTGCATTCCCTTGGGCTGGAGGATCTTTGCTCAACACGCAGTCACCTTCCTGGGGCGCACGCCAGTGTTTTTCCCTTTTGATGGTGGGATGGCCCGGGGCGTTTTGCATGAGTGACGCCGCGGGGCGCTGCCTGGCAGCGCCGTCCCTGCCGCTCTCGGGCAAGCGAGGACTCGCACCGCAGCTCAGCGATTTGGCTCCGGGCTTCAAGGCATCGCCTGGCTCTTCTGGCAGGTTCTCGGGAAAGCGGCTCTGGGAGCTGCAACATGGCACAGGGGATGGGAAATCCCATTTTCTATCCTCGCTTCTTCCTCTAGGCAGCTCAGGGCATTGCTGACCCTCTGTGCCCCAGTTTCTCCAGCTGAAAGACAGCAAAAAGCGCTTGCCTTGCTCTCGGCACTGATGAGGAACAGGAATTGCACCATGTTTTTAACATAGCTGAAAAAGGAGCAGTTGAGTGCAGCCAGGCTGGGAATGCTGCAAAGGTGGGACGCTCTCCATTGGGTGATTTCTACCATTTGGACCAATATCTTGTGTCATGTCAAGAAAGCATAGCTCGCTGGCAGCTGATGAATTTACATTAGAGCAGAGCTGCTGTAATACCTGCAAGGTGAGAATCAGGTTTCCTGCCTCAAATCTAGGCCAGAACGAGCGAGGGTTGCACAGCCTGGTGACGAACAGGGACCAGCAGAGTCTGGGATGGGCACCAGGGCTTGGACAGGCACCAGCTCAGTGGCCAAGCCCCCACACTCCAACATACCAGTCCTCACTGCTGTTACGGCCCCCAAGCAACGTCCCGTCCTTCTAGCCCCCCAAAAAAGATAGGGACTGGATCCCAAAAAGGCACCTAAAAATCAGCTACGGCCATACAACTCAATCCTGGTCACTGGCACACAGAGCAAAATGCCAAAGGGCAAAAGTGCTGACGGACACCTTCATATCTCAGGAGCAGCATGTGAATTAATTCGGGACCCTTACCTGGGCACAGCCAGCAGTGTACCTGTGAATTACTCAGAGCACTGTTTCATCCCCCTGCATTACAGCAAACTGTCCTTGTGCCTGATGATGGATATCTAAAACTTTTTATGTGATTAGAAGCACACCAGAGTGCCTCCAAGAGGTGCTGAGTCCCCACATCCCTCATTGATTCAAATCATCCTTATTAGGGATGGATAAATCATCTCAGAAGCAATAATGTCATTATCTGTGGCAGTTCCAGCTTTCCAGATACAATATTACTAATGCTAATTGCCAACAGAAAATAAAATAAGTCTCTGCATGGATCTGTCTCCTTCATTATCCTGGATCAGATACTACCACTCTTACCGGAGTCTCTCCCCCTTCATCCCTTCACACACAATTTTATCCGCCATACATCTGACAAATGGAGAATAAAAATACCAGTGTGTGACAGAGACAGCTATTTCTATAATTTAAGCCTCTTTGTACTTATTAAAGTTGCATCAAGGTATGCTCTTCCTTGGCCTGCAACGGCTGCTTTTGAAATAGATCAACAATAAAAGTGAAAAGCAAAGAACAAGAAAATAGAAGATGTGTTCATGGCCAAACAAATTACATCGTGATGCTTCTATTAACATCTTATTCTAACCTGAAATAATGGAACGGGCTAGTCAAAAGTTGAATGTCTGTATGGCAAAACATTGTGAGATTTCTAGTATTTAGCTTGGTCTCAAAGCGAGATGAAAAGCCAAAATCCTGAGAGTTTGGGGTAGATAAAATCTAATGAGAATAGTTTGTTCTGATTTCTTTTTATTTTCTCCAGAAAAAAGGGTTCTTTTTTAATAAGAACTGTCTTATTTCCACTTCAGCATTTCAAATACATTTGAAGAGTCCAGGTCATTCATCTTTTACCAAACAGTGTAATGGGAGACATACCGAAGTCAAGAGGAAACTGTTCAGCTTTACTGAAAGCAAACATTTTGCTATGTTCCCATTTTTTTCCCTCACAGAAATAGATTTTCACTAGAGAAAATATCAAGTGCTTCAAAAATAGCTATTAGTAGAACTATTAAACACTAGTGATAATTCTGTTTGCATGGCAACTTCAAAGCTATCTAGGTCTAGTGCGCAAATAAAATCTTCTCCAAAGCAACATAAAACAGCATTGCCAACTCGTGACTTTAACACGAATCTCAGGATATTTGATATTTACTTAAAGGCCCCAACTTCAGGAAACAAGCAATTATGGGAGAGTCCCAGTTCTCATTTGAAGAAAAATAAATAAATAAAATGAAACAAGTCTCCTTGCAAATCTTGAAAGTATGATCCAAATATATCCCTAATACACTAAATCTAGAATCCAAATTAGACTCCTTACATTTTAAATCTTATTAGGGTTTTGATGTCTATCTCTCAATGTTGGTGTTTCACATTGGCAAAAGTGAGGGCTAAGTCTTAAGATTATTTCCGTGCTCCTCACCTTTCTCTTTTCTAGTATCTCCACAGAACTATAGACCTAAAGTGCAATTCCCACTGAAGGCAAAGTTCAGAGATCCAATCATTTTCCCACTTTTTTTTTTCCCTCTGAACAACTGCAGAAAAAAACCAATAATATTCAGAAGACCTAGTTGTGCTCATTTTAACATACGGTCCAACCTGCCATTGCTGGGTTTGAAAAAAAATAGTTTTACCCAGTAGCTTAGATGCAGGCCTAACGAACAGACCCTTCCATTGCCTAAAGCCTCTGTTCCTGCACAACCTTCTCCATCCAAATATGAAACCAAGGCCTGGATGTCAGGCCAGAGAGTGACCAGATGGAATCATTACTTTCTTCAAAAAGAATCAAGAGAATCATTTACAAATCTAAGGCTCTAAGCTCTGCTGACTCATGAAAGCAGAGGTGAGAAACCAGCAAACTGCTATTTTTCCTTCTTCTACCAATAACTTGACTCCTTTTACAGTCAGAAAAAAATAGTTCAACTGTAGGATTCTTCTCTCCTAGTAAAGGTATCTGAAATAAAACAGCTCCATCTGGGCCTAAAAGTCTTTTATTTCCTCTTGACCATAAAGGGAGGCTAAAACATAAATCTCTGCTTCAAGTTCGATGTAGAATACTTTGGAGATGTAAGCTCCATGCTCATGTATACAGAAGTGTAATTGCCTGTGATTTCTAAAGTTAGGGAAGCTGAACCCAGCGCAAAGCTTCTACAGCTTGGGCCAATCTCTCTGGTACACTGGGAAACTGTTAATCTTGCAGCTGAATATGGAAGAAATTAGAGCTCTCAAAATGGCAAGTGTCATGTAAACAGGTAGGGAAAGAAAAACATACAATATGAACATAACTGATTTTCCCCTAATAGCATTAAAAGCTTGTAGCCTAAATTGTGCCAGTGAAGTACTCTACAGGTGGAAGGTTGTGTAAAGAAAACAACGGAAAATGTACAGCGTGCATGTACAGAGGGGTTCACACATCCTTGCTTACTCTATTATCAGGCTATTTTGAAAGCTGAGACTTCAAACAAAGCAATGAATTTTGCAAGGTTCCTGGCTACACTAAGATCCTCTCTTCATCAAACGATCCACCCACGATATTCTCTAGATGATTTTGCTCCTTCATTCACAAAAAGCACGTCAATGCTTTACGGTGTTGCTAGCACAGCCAGAACCTTGCTGAAGTTTGCCATTTTTCGCCAGGATTGTGTGGTGGGAACATCCTTGTGGAGCACGTGCTATTGTGCCAGTACAAAAGGGACCCAGGCTGTGTTCGTGTGGGTGCCATGGCCCGTTCATCCAGCCTTGTCCTTGTTCCTGTCTTTTCTACTCTCATTTTGGATCACAAGTCTCATCAGATACCCCTGACTCGAGTACTTCCAAAGTTAAAAGATATTATTTTCCTTTTAGATGGGTGCCAGACAAAGGTCAAGTCACCTGGAGGTAAAAGGATGGATTTTGTAAGATACTTACAGCCCTGTTTACGCTTCTCCATGACCATGTCATCCTTAGACACTCTAAGGAGCTTGTTACAAATAGAACCAGACTGGTGTCCAGGCTTGGACACTGGACTTGAATTTGACAGAGTCTTAGACGATGCCATGGTCAGACACCAAACCCACAGCAGCACTGGTCTCTGTGGCCCTGCTTCACACGAAGCCCAGGAACCTGGAAGGTTAACCAACTTCTCATCCTCTTTCCTCACGCTGTTAGTGCTAAGCGTAAACCACCAACCACTCTTGCACGCAGCTGTCCTGCCTATGTAAGCATAGCCCACGATAAATAGAGCTCCCACTTCCTCAGTGCTCAAGAAGGCCAATAGGTTCAATACTTTATTTTTTGACAGCACTTAACACCGCAGTATGAATCTAAAGATAGAAGCCAGAAAAACGTTACAACCCCTCAGCTTGCAGAAGACTCAAAACCTAGAGAGTCAGGAGGTCTGGTTCCAATCTTCAGTTTAACACCAGGGTGTAACTGCAGGCAGGCCCGGCTCTCTTTTTCATTCTTTGATTGTTTGCACTGTAAGCTCTTTGGGGCAGGAACTGTGTCCTATTGTGTTGTTACAGGGTGTAGAACAATGGGCCCCTGACCTCAGCTAGGGAATCAAGAGATTACGAGAATTATTTGGAGGAAATCTGCGGTTAAACAAGGAATTGGAATCAGACCTCAAGCCCCCGTCAAGTGCCAGTACCATATGACTATCCTTTTTTTACCCTTCGTGAACAACAACAACAGCAAAAAAAGGGGCAGAATCCACATTTATTGTTGCCCAAGAGTCGCCATTTTTCACACGTCTGCTCATCTGCCTCACATCTAAGAGGCCCCGCGCGTCGCTGGCTCCATGGCTGGCTGGGCCTGAGCGCCTCGTCTCGGCAGCGCCTGCGGTGCCAGCACGGCCCTTTCTGCTTCTGATAAAACGTGTATCTGGGGAAGGAAGCACAGCGAGGAAATCAAAAGGAAACGCAAGGGCTTGCTGTGTTTGTGTGTGCGCATGGGATTCTTCAGCTGTACATCGGAAATTAATTCCAGCCAGGGTGAACTCTGTGTGGTCTCACTAGCCATCCAAGTTAAACTTAGTTCACCCTGGCTGCCAAGCTGAGCCGTGGAAGAGAAAAAGGTTCAAGACAACGTGGAAAAGGAACAAAGACGCCAAGAAGAGCGAGCTATTGGCATTTTTCTCCAAGTTTTTTTTTTCCTTTCCCCTTCCCTTCCCTCTTTTTTTTCCTTTCTCTCTCTCTCTTTTTTTTTTTTTTTTTTTTTTTTTTTTAAACAAACCACCTGGATTTTAAGATCTCCAGAATCCCATTAAGGCTTTTACTCCTTCATGATTTGGAGGCGTTTGATGAAAAGGGGCGAGGGGAGAGAAGTGTGCCTGCCCCTGGGAGCGGGGCGGAAGGGGGCCGTAATGGGCCATGGAAGGCCTTAATTTCTCCTGTCTCCCCTGCCGGTAATAGAGCTGGATGTAAACACCGCTCCGGCAAATGCTGGAGAGTGATTACAGGAGAGCTGAGGAAGGATGAAGCGTTTTGAAACCACAAGGAGGAAAGCAGCTCTTTGATGGAGAGTAATTTTTTCCCCTCCTCCCCTCCCTTCGTGGCCTCCTCTGTAACATGGACGCCCCCTTCCTCGCTGCCCTCCACCTTCTGTAAACAGAGCAGCACTAATCAGACCAAGGCCGATCTGCTAAATGTTTGAAGGCAAAGTGGGCTCGGCCATGGCTTTTGCTCCCTGGGACACGGAAGAAGAGGCTAATAAGGCTGTAATGGCTTTCTGGTCGGCAGAGGCAGCTTTCCTAGCCTGTGTGTGAGGAGCTGGAGAGGAGGGAAGAGAAACGTCTGGAGCTGGAGAAATGCTGTAGAGCTGGGCCCAAGTCCAAAGCCTGTCGCCTGTACATCCCCAATGGCAACCACCCAAGCACTGAAGTGCAGATACGTGAACTAAAAAGCATCTCCATGGTGACAAGGCCAACCAGAGATGATCTTACCAACCCAGCCTAGAGCTTCAACCAAATTAGTAGCTGCTGAAGGGTAACGGTTTTGTCCCCCCACATCCAGACTGGCTCCTGGAAGTCCAGTGTTCATTTCTAGGTTCCTGGGTACATCCACTGCTTGTCCACATGCCATTGCAGGATAAACTGTCCTGCCATTACAGCATAAACTGTCCACGGCAGCATAAACAAGGTCATCATTCTGGACTCACACACGAGGTTTTGCTGTTCCTAAACACCAAAGATGCGCTTGCGACTGCATACTTGAGGGGACGGGTAGAGAGACGGGAGAGTGACAGACCCTTTCCAAGAATGGAATTACCCTCCTTGGCCTCACCACTTCTGCAAAGGCTCAGACTCCCCTACAAAAGTATATATATATATATATATATATATATATATATATATTCCCAATACCTAATAGTTTTTATGCCCCAGGCCCAGAACGTCTTCTTTGCTACAGGATCAGCACAAAAGATTTGAAACAATGGTGATGGAAAGGACGCAGCCTATGCTCAAATCATTCTCAGGCTCACACCAGACAACTCTGCTTCAAGTACAGAGGAACATCCATGCAAAGGTACTGCTATC
This sequence comes from Nothura maculosa, assembly GCA_032353885.1. NCBI lineage: Eukaryota > Metazoa > Chordata > Aves > Tinamiformes > Tinamidae > Nothura > Nothura maculosa. Next base: position 403,981 of record JAUBOD010000707.1, on the reverse strand, counting down.
ATCTTATTGCTATTGTTCAGTCACACAAATTTGCCACAGCCAACATACATATAAAGCAGTCCAAAAGCAACGTATATACAAGCCTTGAGTATTTTTTTGCTAGAGTATTTTTTTGGCCAAGTCACCTCCACTAGAAGAATATGTGCACAAACTAGGGGAACTGGCCAAAACAGAACAGAATCCCTGATACAGAATATGAGTTGTTAGACAAGGTGGAGTAAAATAGACTCTTCCAAATGCTTGGCCAGTATTTTTCCTTCACCCTGCAGCCTTCTCCAACACTCTTAAGTGCTTTAGCCCAAAGAAATACAGTGGCTGAGATAGAGTTGTGTTTAGAGATTTTCAGCTTACAATAGCCAAACTCCTCTTTCGTGACCATCATAACTACATATTTTATTGCTGCCTTGGGTGTTGGTTGCCATAAGAATAAACTGTCCACCATAAAAAAAGATTCTTGAATTTCTTTGAGATTTTGTTTTGTTTTTTAATTCCCACAGAGGTCTCTTCTGTTTTAGACTCACTGATAACCCTGCTCTAAAGGATGAAGTAGCATGGTTCTGGACTGACAATTCCTCCCTTTTTCCTTCTCTTCCTCTCCTTTACATCCTTCCTGTTCTCCCCAGACCAGACATTATCTCTAGATCTTGGAGGAGGATGAAAATGAAAAGGATAAACAAGTGAAAAGCTATTTTTCCCCATCTGCCTATGTCAGCTGTTTGAATAAACCAGTGAAAGCCAGCAGAGTATCACACATAGAGTCTTTCCTTTCTTTCTGGAGCCCAACTCAACCATTTCTGTTGTTCTGTAAGGGAGCAAGCTCCCCTAGATATAACAGGGCACACGAGTCCACTAGCTAGGAATACAAAGAGTTAGAGACTTTTCTCTATTGACTAAACTAAATCAAGCAATTCGCTCGTGTTGATGCTGGCGAGGCCACTGTCAATCTAGGAGCAAAACTCAGGTCTTGAAGGCCACAGTCTGTAAGCATCATCTGAATCCTACACACTAGTGACAGCAGAAGATTCACATGGGTGGGCATTGCCACAGGTTCCTCTCTTGGATAGGGAGCAGGAGCTTCAGGCAGGTCCATGGCTTTCCATCACCAATCACTGCCCTATCAACCCCATCTCACACAGGAAAGGCCGAGATCAGTTCCGGGAAGTTCCACCCCTTGATGGGGAGCAGATGAGAAGACAGACCCGCTGGCAAGACTAAACAAAGCAACACAAATCAGATTGCACAGGGTAAAGTACAGCAAGGCACAAATCCTAGAGCACAATCATTTGGGAGCTGTGCAGTACTGGGCTCCTCTAAGGTCTTGGCAGTGCTTCGTGCTCTGCTGCTGGCTCCTCTAGAGCTTTCTCAGCACAGAGATGTTCTCCCTGCACTCGAGGTGCCCCAAGCTGCACAGAACTAGGTCGGGAGCAGGAAGTTCACTGTCCTTGCTACCATAGGTACCATTTTCTTATCACTCTCTAGCATGTCACTTTGCTTTACCTTTTCCTCTGTCCGAAGTTGGCACACGGTCTAATGCTGCCTTTGTTAATGAACAATCACGATTTAGCCATAAAACAATAAATGGCGCCAGGAGCTCATTAGACATTAACAACACTCTGAAGTTCAAGCATGTTATCTTCACGAGAATATTACAGGGAGCGCTTATCATTTGGGGAAAGCTGAGTTGTGGGCTCCCGGGAGGGTTCAAATGTCATCTCTGCAAGAAGAGGGCAGGAGGCTGAGTAACTGGAGATGATCAATCTCAAAAGGGCAATAACTGAAAACTTAAGAAGATATGAAAGCACATTAGTTCCCACAAACTGCTAAGGATTAAACCCAAGCACAGTTATAGCCAGGAGCGTATTGTCAGCCAAGGTGCTATAAAGGCGTGATGTTATTACTTCCAAGGGATGCCATTAAGAGTCTGTTTACAAACCTAATGTGCCAGGGAATGGGTCAAGGAAAGAATTATTAGCAACAAAGCTATTTGATCTCTTTTATGATCCAATGAGTCATATCACTTCATACACTAGAAGGTGAATAATGAAAACCTCAAGCCCGTTGATTTATACAGGTGTCCAAAACCCTGTGTTCTTTAACCCCAGATGCCCTCTTAAGTGTGATTTATCCTCAATCAAATGGAAGATCAGGTGCTATCGTCCACCCTCACTCCTCCCACTCACTAATTGAAACAGTGATTGACGTCCTGGCAGAATAAAATACCAGTGCCCAGTGATGGATGGCAAGGGCTGAGAACAAGGTCAAGATACAGGACTTGGAGATAAAACTCTTGTCTTCCTGCCCATATGGGATTGTCCCAGTTTCAGCTAACACTCCCTCTGGAATGCGAGGCACAGAATAGCTCAATAATTCAGATTGCAAGGGGCCTTTGGAGGTCATCTGTCCATCTGGACATACTTCAGTGGGGGCAGATCTGAGCTCATATAAGATTTTAACATATCCATCATTGCTACAGTTTTACCAGAAGCCTGTAGCCATGATGCAGATAGGTGCAAAAATGGCACCTGAACACTGCCGAGTCCAGATGTGTCAATGCTGAGATGATCCCCAGGGACATGCTGGTTTCAAAGAGATGCTGACACAAACCCTGTGGGTTTTTAATGGAAAGCTGCCTTATTTCCTCTCAGCTCTCATCCCCAGGTTCCTAGCAACCCACAGTCAGGCAAGTCCAATTTTCAGGGCTCTAGGTCCAAACAGGCTTCGGAGCTGTATGAAAGGTGGATCGCTTGGGAGCAGAGCTCCCTAATTCTATGGGGTGAGCCAAGACTAGTCACCACTGAGAAACCCAAGCCCAGTTAGCCTAAAGCTTTGAGATAGTCCAGTTTCCTCCATGGTGAATTGTCTGAGCTTGAGGCACTCTGGAGGTAGAGAGGGTGGCAGAGTGCACCTGAAGAAGTTCAAAACATCATTCCAACAACAAAAACCAGAAAACCAAGGAGAACAAATCCACTTTTTAGACCTTTTCTTTTTAATCTTTAGTTCCCATTCCAAACTTCAAGCATAGGCTCTCTAAAATAAAGTTGCCATCCTCCCTCCAAAGATGATAGCTTGGGAACCCAGAGTAACCACTGTCCAGAACTGTGACAGTCTCACTAAATGTCTCGTGGTTACCACATAGAGGTTGGAATTAACTTTGCACATACCATCTATTAATGTGTAAAGACAATTTCCCCAGGAAGCAACTATTCTGTGAACTGTGAAGTTGTATTTGGAGCAAAGAAGCCATAGAATTTTTTTCGCCACTTCCCTGGTCATGCGAATACTTACAGAGGAGATGTTCAAGTTCTAGAAGTAGAAATAACTTTGGTCAAATTTTTACTCTCCTTCAGGGGTGAATAGCTCAGCTAAATGTGAGCACATTTATTAAGAGGTTAGCGTTTGCACTGGGCTGGGGAAAATGGGGAGAGTATAAGCATGTTCTGTGATTCTGTGAATTTGTGGTTGCTGTTGAAAAAGTTAACTACTGTCACTCAAGAATACTGAGAAGAACAATGATTTCTTTGAAATACTCATTTTTATCACTATAACTTTCAAAAAAATAAGTTACCCTTAAATGTTAGATTTTGCAGTTTTTCATCCTCTCCTCTCTTTCCCAAGATATTCAGGACAATCCAAGCAAATACCACTGAAATGATCTGAGGGGAACTAAAACTCTTACATTTTCTGGCATACACATATTTCCATTCTCCCTGCCTCTCTAATAGCTCCCCAAATATCTGGAGGTATGTCCAAATGTGGAGGTTTTGAAAGAGGTCCAAGACACATGGCATAATATACTGTGTGTCCCTGGGTTTTCTGGGCTTTGATCAACTGCTTTTGCTGCCCAGCAGAGAAATTATTGCAGGTCATTTGTGGTTTTCTGGTCTGCTCCACATTACCGGGTCCATGCTGACCGTTCATCACGACGCTCACAGCTTCATTAGGGTGTGAAACAGTTTGAGAGATCTGGTAGGCTTCCTTCTTGCACGCTGAGCTCTTTGCATGAGAGATCAATAAAGAAAACCTCAGACCTGTAGGGCTTGCTGATATCCAGCCCCCAGATCCTGACCACGGTCATGTTTTTCTTGTGATGGGTGAATGCAATGAATCTTGCCACTGTGAACATGATACTCTACACTACAATGCAAGGTTTTATTGTTATTTTTTCCACGATTGAAGCCAGGAAGAAGGAGAAGTTGGGTTGTCAGAGCAAGTCAATGTTTCAACTTCAGCAGTTGTTAACAAAGCAAAGTTGGTTTGCTGTTAACAAACCAATGTGAGAAGTGTTTTTCCTTGTCCGCTTTTAGTTTCTTTTTAAAACCTATATACCCTCCTTGAATTTTTTCCCTTTGGTAAGATGCTTTTGCAAATCTAGAGGATTTGTACTAAGTACTTTAAAAGATGGTACCAACACCTCAAGGTTTCATACTCTGAACCTACTCACACAGTCATTATGATCTTCCTTGGTCTATATGAGATGCAGGTTCTACAGGATAGGATCTGTGGCCACTCAATTTTCATGAGGATCCAAATACCTGTCGCTTTGGGCTCATCCCTGCAATGGTACACCATCTGTGGAGACCAGTATACTCCAATTCCCACTGCCATGAACTATATTTTAAATAGTAACTTTGAAAATGAGCTGGTATATTCAGGGTATACTTCCCAGCAGGCCAACCAGGTGCTGCACGTGACATTCATAGCTGGAATTGCTGCAGGAAGCAATGGGCTTCTCCCACATAAATTTAGGAAACTATGAGACTGGGATCTCAAAGAACTTCTCATTAACACTTGCTCACCCACCCCTTCTGAATCAAGTGCATCTATTTAGACCACATGTGTGCGGCAGTCAGGGAGATCCAACCTTTCTCAGTTCTTACAAACAGAATTTTTCCCTAATATTTTGAAAATTTAGCCTATTATTTCTTGTCTATCCACAGGCCTAGAAAATTAATGACTGCTTTCCATATAAACACTTTCCAAAAATCTGAAAAGCCTCATAATGCACAATGCAACCCAGCAATGTCCAGATTCAGTTAGAAACCAAAGCCAAGTCAAGTCTTGCTGGACACTGGCCTGCTACCTCCACTCTGTCTGGAGGGACCACACATAAAAAGGGATTAAAATATTTTTTTTCCCTTCTTGACCACTCAATGCCAAACCTAACAGCCGTATGCAGTAGTTACAGAAACACTCAAAAATGGATTTTAGACTTAACCCATGTACAGCACCACCGAATGCTGCAAGTCACAAATTATGTCATTTCAGTAACGCAGCCACTGCCAGCAGAAGGATTAGCGACATTGGCTGTAATGAGCTACTTCATTTTCAAGTGACATCTAGAAATTTACAGTGCCTGGAATTGTGAGTATTAAATGCGCAACAGAGTTGAATATCCTGGATATAGATCACTTCTGATTTTCCACTTTATGCAGTATCCCATCATAAACTATCCAGAGTCCTTTGGTCTTTGCTTTTCTCACACCAGGATATTTAAACAAAAAAAGATGATCAGTCATTCAAGTTGTAGTGGTGTGAAACCAATGGGAGATAAGAAGCTGGCCACAGATTCCCAGACTTGGATGTCCTGTTTCCAATCTTAGCTATGTTGAGGAGAATTAAGAGAAATGCCAAAGAAGTGACACAAAAGTGAAAAATTAAACCAGACCTACAGAACATGAAGCTATGACTTTTTCTGATTTAGAAAGTCCACACTCTCGTATCCAGTTTCACAAAATTCATTAGCCCCAGTCCCATGAGGAAAGACTGGTAACGTATCTAAGGACCAAGACCTCAGACTGGAAACACAGCTGGCCTAAAAGCATTTAAACAGAATAATTATCTTTAAAGAAGAGTGATCTAAAGAGGAATATTGATTTTGATGACATTATTTCATGAAAATGTCAGAACATTTGCTACGTTTCTGTATCATTTACCACAACAGAGAAGTTGTGAGTGATTAAACCCACTGAACAATGTGTTTTGGCAATATTAAAACCATTTTTTAAAAAAAGTTGGTTACTGGGACTCCAAGTTTAGCATTTTAGTGCAACTGGGAACAAATCCTTCCTTCCTCCCAACCAGGAATCTCTGAGGGAGCAAAAATTCTGATTTGGTGCCTTCCACCCTAGGTCTGGCTCCAGGGAAGTCTCCTATGTGATTTGCTATGAGCTCCTTTCCAGTTGCACAGTTCTACTCAGACCTGCAAACACAGAAATGCCCCATGTGGAAGTCAGCACTGAGGCTTTCATATCCTTTTCCAAAAAGATTTTCTTCTTTCTCAACTTCAGTTTCTCCTTATCTAACAGTTTGGGTCAGTTTTAAACCCAGTCCAAAGCATCTCACCCACCATATTCCATGACCGCCTCCATAACGAGCCAATCCACCTGGAAAAATTAATGCTTCTCTCTTTCTTTCCACATTAAAGTAACAAAATAAAATAATCAGATGCTGGAATGTGTCTTGGCATGAACAACAAACACAAGCAACTAGCTTTATTAGCTGTTTCTCTGGAGGAAAACTCCAAAGGCCCTACACATATTTACTAATACGCACTTCAAATGACCTCAGATATTCCAGGCCAGGGTAAAAGCATTTTTAAACATATTTGTAACCCACTTTATACATGGTGTCCTTACCATCAGGGAAGGGTAGAAAAACATTCCCATTGCCTGGGAAATTGCGGGAAAGAGGGATGATGCTGCAAACAGGGACTTGGCACAGGGATGCTTTGCAGACGGCGGCTGCAGTGCGAGGTCCTTTCTCAGCCGATCATGTTGAACAGTCCGTGTTCTTAGTTAAGGAAGAGGGAACTGCTTGGGGTCTGTGCAAACACCTCGACTGTGCCAGAGCTTCAAACGTCTTTCTTCTCTTGCAGCAGGCAGGTTTCATGCGGAAAAAGCACATGCGAGCCCTGCTCTTAGGATGGCAGGCTGCTCCCCTGGGGTAAGGTCTTCACTAGCACGTCAGAAAGGATGTTTTCCTGCTCCAGAAGCACAGAAAGCCTTTGGAAAATCCCCAGTGGGGGGAAATCTGCTGAGATCAGCCGCAGACTTGCACAATATCTGACCAGCCACAACTCGAGTAAACTAGGGCAAGATCAAGGGAGGTTACGCAGCAACATAAAAGAAGTGGAGAAAGATATTACATTTGCATATGGTGGTTCATGCAAGAGAAAAGCTTTTACAGCTGGGTTTCAGTAGGCAGAATGCAGAGCAACACACAGAGGCATGACGAAAAAGAGCGTTAAGGCTGGTGTTTCTTCAAGGAGATGGGCTCAGCTGCCTCCGCTCTCATCTAAATCAATCGTGATGACTTGAAGGAGGGCAGATACCCACAACTCAGGAGCAGCCTGGCAAGAAGGGACACTCAAGACAGAATTCGCTCCTGTATTAGCCTTCAGAAACCCTTGAAAAATGCTACATATTCTGCTGCCCAGCATCTAAGCAGAGTTATGGCCCAATGGGGACTTTAGCAGTAATGGATGAAAGAGCCCTGCCCTCCAAGCCGTTCGACAAACGACTTTGCAGCACTCGTGGCTTATTCTGGCTGACCTTGGACCGTGTCTCTGTCAAAGCTGGGCATCAAGGCCACCAACGGAACATGCCTATAGGACTGAGACAGCTTCCTGGCAGGCACCTAGCAGCACACAGCTATCAGCTGCTTGGAGATATTTCCTAGTGCCAGCCTTCATCACTAGCAGCTCTCAAAGCACTTTGCAAGAGCAGTCAAGTGTGTCTGTCTCCATTACCGACTGGCCGGACTCTGCTTCACTTTCCTCAAGTTCACCCCACAGACTCAGGCCCAAGATCCAGTCCAGCACCATGTCCTAAAGGAAGCGGTTCCTCTGATCTTTAGTAGGAAACAGGCTACCCTTGGTGGGTGTATGCCCAGAGCACTGGGGACCTCGGAGTAAGGCGGCACTCAGCAAAGCAACTCACTGAAAGACAGAGCTGGATGAGATCCTCTCCTTCCAGAAGCAGATACTGTGGCCTAAACCATCCCCACCTTATTTCCTAGAGGCCAGTCTGTATTTTAGGAATATTCTCAGCAAGTAATTCAGAATAATCGACATAGGCACCACAGGCAGCCAAGAGTCACTAGCACTGTGGCACTTGAGCAGCACGAATGAAGTGTGCCACATCACTGTACCTGCCGAGCCACTGCGACGGGCTGAGGCATCTTAAGACACAGTCAAGAGCAATTTGACTCAAACTCTTCTTCCATCAGCATGGGGCAACCCAGTCCTATTCTTTGCACTACTGATGTCTCAAGAGACACTTCAGACGTACAGGAAGACCTTGAAAAACAAAACACGGCGCAGCCTGAACCTTGACAGCTCCTCCAAGAGGAGCACCACCTCCCAGGGCATGATGGACAGCGGGCCCCACAAAAGATTTACAAACCAGTAACTCCATTCATTCAACAGAATGACTCCCAATGATGCCAGCACAAACAAGAGCCACACAGTCCCGGGGGAGAGGCTTAGAAGTCTTCTCTTTGCGGCCTCCTCATAAACGAAATATCAAAGCGCCATTTTCCCCCAATTCTCAGCCTGCCACATATACAATATTGAAAAATTAAGAAAACCCCAGCACTGCATAAAAAATATAAATGGCATCCTGTGTTCTCTCCCACACCCCATTCTTCCTCCCTCCTCTTTCCTCATTGTTTGTTCAACAGGATGTTGGCTTCGCTGCGAGGTACACCAAGCCATCTGTCAGAAACATGGAAACAGTTAACACACACACACGCTGGAACGACATGTTACGGAGCCCATTTAAGGTCAGGATTGTAGACCGTGCTTTCGGAGAGCAATCCAAGCCCCAAAGCTGTGTCTGCTTAAGCAAAACGACAGTGTCCCCCTTTTTGCAAAGGCGACGGCACTTTGCTCAAGTGGTCGCTCATCTGGGATGCACAAGAGCTGACACTGCAGCGTCCTGGGAAGACGCTCTTCAGAGGAAGACCGGGGACATATGGGAGCAACTGAAGCAATGTGGTCTACCAGAACCCAGGAACAATGTTGTTCTGGTACATACATGAAGGTACAGAGGAAGGGGAGGGATAACAGGAACATTTTTGGAAGTGTTTCCACTGGAAAAAAAAGAGGCTAAGAATAAAATGATAGAATTTTTAGCTTCAGTGAACTTTTAAAACCTTCCTCCTAAAGTTAGACCAGCTCTTCACAAAGTTTTGCTCTAGGATAATTGTTTGCCTGCTGCCTGTGAGCGTTAGCAATTCCTAACGCATCCTGGACAGATCTCAAGATGGGGAGGACAGAGTAGTCCAATTTTGAAGTGAGTGGTTAGCCACAGCTTCATTTACCACACCCTCCAAACCCGGGAGGTGGGAAGGGGGAAAACATCTGCAACAGAGCTGGAATCTAACATGAGATTGAACTGGTTGGCAGAACTTCCAGCGAGCGAGTACATCTCAGTCCCAGGGTGAAAACAGCCTATTTTGGAAAGGACAAGCAGATCACACCACAGTTTCTCAGTCCTTGACCCCTCGGAGGCCGTCCAGCAAAGCGGCCAGTAGCAGCAGTTGTAAAAGCAACTGCTCGTCCCACCGTTGAGCAAAGCGGTGACCCTGCACCTACTCAACAGGGGGAGAGAACAGCCAGATGGTCGGACCAGAGCACCGCACGTGGCGGTGGAGGTGGAGATCTGGAGGTGAAAGGTTCCCTAAGCCCATTACCAGCAAAACATACAACTGGCAACAACCACTAATAAAAATTGCGACATTCAAAGATCAAACACCTTAAATCATCACATTTCTTTAATTTAAAAATGGGGGATAAAGGAAACTAGAGAGGCTCAACAGCACATTTAAGTCAACACAGTATTTTCCAAGGGTGGCCCCTGTTCATTTCGCAGCTCAGGTCTGAGCGCGCAGTTATGAGTTACCACTGAACAGATGGAAGACTTTTTTTAATTATAAAACCACGCCTAAAACCTTGTTTTCCCTCTAAAAAATGCCACCAATAAAAACCTTGAGGCACTAGACACGTACTTTTTTCCAGAGTTTAAGTTAAAACTACTGAAATTCTATTTACTTTAAATGCATTTCCACTGGCTTCAAACTTGAGCATCTCTGAGAACCACATTCAATCTTAAAGTAAGACCCAGGCAGACCTGCCAGGGAGAAGATGAAGACTCAGTCACACAAGGCTCTAGATTCACAGGGACATAACTGAGAGCAGTGCTTCTTATTTAGGGGGTAGGACATTGTCTGGGATGGGAGATGCAGATCAGTGCCTTAAGAAGAAGGCTGCAGAACTTCATATTCTGCACAACTGTTCTATCCTACTAGTCCTGGATTTATTCCAAGGAGAATGAAATATTTTCCTGCAACATAAGGTGCCTGCAATAAAATGCTGGAATGCTACCCTCTCATGGCTTTAACTTCTCTATGCTCCACAAGGATCTTGACCTGCTGTTAATGTTGACAAAGGTCTTGTTTGGAGGTCTTTAACTCTCACCAGGATGTGAACGAGTTCTGTTTTCTGCTCCAAGAGCTTAAGAGCAAGGAATAGCAGCCTCTAGATCACTGGTCTCAAAAGGAAAAGGAAGGCAGTGTTGCTCCACCAGCGAGTTTTAGAGAGGTCTTGGGTTTCCAGACTCTCCAGATAACTCTTACCTAGCTATAACCTGCCAAGTCTTCTTCTGTAGAAAAGACATGGGTGCATAAAGTCATTATAAGATTTGATATTTTGAATGAATATTGAAGTATGAATTTTCTATGAGTTTTCACCAACTAGGACACATATCCATGCAAGTTATGATGTTTAGATGTCCAGTTTTCATACGGCACGGCACTGAAGCAGTTATACGGCTAGAGATCAGAAGAACTCTCTTCTGACCCTCAGTACATACAATGATTACAAACAAAACCAATGCAACGTAGTATTAAGTAAAACACGATAGCATGTGGGGGCTTTGGGTTGATCAAAACCAGCTCCCTCTACTTCTGGCTCCAGTCTAGTTTTCAACCACTAAACGAAAAAAAGAAAAAAAACCTTTGTTTTTAAGAACATGGAATATACTAGCCAAAAAAATCAACCAAAAAATCCGAAGTCAGAGGGTTTTTTTGTTGATTATTTCCTGAAGGAAAACTACATTGCTTTAGACCAGTTTACAGCACTCATCTATTTGGAGGAAGAAAAAGTGACAGCTAAAATCAGGTCCTAATAAATGACTGAATAAACTATACAGACAAGAAATTCTTAAAACATTATTGCTTCTGTGCTGACTTCAAGGTACTTGGCCAAGAACAGTTTATCCAACAGCACTACCTGGTCTAGCTCTATGCACTCATGTTGCTACTTGTAGATAGATGTCTAGAAACTGAGGCTACCTGCTCACCCTTCCTGTCCTTCCAGTGATGGACATAGGAGCCCTCTGATGGCTCTGGAAACATCTGACAATACCACAAAGGCAACTTCACCTGGAAGCTGAGAAATTTGGCAAAGTACGTCCAGCATATCCGCTCAGCAGAAGCATGTTCCGTTGGATCAACACTAAGTAAGCGCACAGCCTATTCCTCCTCTTCAGCATTTCCCAAGGAGCATGTCAAGCTTGGCCCAAGAATGGTCTCCCATCTGCACCATGTCAACTGTAAACAAGGTCAGACTCCACCAAGGGCTTGGGTGAGCACTCAGAACACACTGTGCTCATCTCCCGATCCGCACCTGAACCTATGTGTGACCTTTGCATCTTCCCCTTTTACTCCATGACAACATTAATACAGTAGGAAAGGTCAACGTTGGCATCAATGTGATTGGAACGGATTAAGCTTTGTGTAACTGTGCTGAAAACAGCTCAGTTCTGGTAGCTGCCTGGCCTTATCCCTCCTGCTGCCCTTTGTTTGCAGATGGAGATGATACTTGAAGACTCTCAACAGACGGTTTGCCAACCCAGTGAATTATTGTCTTTTTCACGTACCCTTCCAGCCCTTCCTCCATTCCCCAGGAGGATGGCAGGACTTTCAGGACCCTCATTTGTCATCTTTGTCATTTGTTTTTTTCCTCCAATGGCTCCCTTGCCTCTATCTAATCAGGGGGACGTTTCCTGTCTTTGTTCTCGACCATTCATCCTGCGGGAATGATTATTATCATCAAACAGTATTAAAATAGCATGCCTGGAGCCAGCACCCAATTAACATGGAGTTAGGGAGTCTCGGAAGTGAGCAGCGGAAGGGACCATGAGCCGTGCAAATGGCAAAAACGGGCACCAAATCGCTCGCCTTTCAAACAAGCGAGCTATTGCCCCATGTATTTTTAAATCATTCTGGGCTCCAAGACAATGATGGGCCATGTCTAAAAGCAAAAACTTTACACATGCTTTGCATGTCACAAAGCCTGAAGAACGCAAGTGTCAGCCCATGCACTCATCCGAGCCTTACTCTAAGAGAACCACTCCAGGTGTCTTCATCTGCACAGGAAATTAGGGCTACCAGGAAATTCTCTCCTGAAGGAACAGTGAGATACCTCAGGACAAATAGATAATTTTCAATGGTGGATCAATGTGACAAAACCTACCTCTGCCTGTTACCTACTCAAGTTCCCCATTACATATCAATTAGGAGCTCATGCCTGTATTTAGATCACAAATTTGAGTCAAGGGCCAGTGACATGACATGGAAGATAATTCCAGGCTGCAGAAAATCATGAAAAAGGTAGAATGAAAATACTTGACTGTAACTAATGGTTCTTTATTCCTCCAAGGGTAGTCCCTGAGATTTATTTTTTTCCCCAAGAGAGGAAAATATCAACACTGCGATTCTGCCCTTTTTTTTAATTTTTTTTCCCTGAAAAGAAATGAAAACAATTTCTCAGTAAAAAACTTGCACCTTTTCAGTGCTTAAACCTGTAATAAAGACATTGTCAGCCCCTTTAATTTACTAAACCTGATTTCAGCTCTAGATCTTTACTCTTTAAAAGCAAGAAATAATCCTCTTTAAATGAGGCCAATACTTTGACTCTTGACAAAGTAGAAGTGCTCCCATCTTTTGCCAAATGATATTGCCTTTTGGCCAACGGGGAGGGCGCTGAGAAAGAGCTAAGTGAGCTCAGCAGAGGCAGCAGCTCTCTCACCAACACCCTTCTCCCAGCTCTCCTGCACGATCGCTGCCTCCCCACAGCTAGGTTATTCTACCACCCTGCAGGCACGAGGTTACCGGCACGGTCGGTGGGACGCTCTGTCCTCTCGTCTCCCTTCCCATTAGCACAACCTGATGAGCAACACACCTGACACATGCTGCAGGTCATGCAACACAGCAGCAGGCACAAGGTTGAGCCAGCCCTCCTCCCCAGCCATGATATCACGGGCTTGAACCTTGCCTCTCCCTTGGTTTCTTCATCCATTAAATAGTGAATATATGTGTTTATTTGGTATAAAGGAAGTGATATTCTTACAACCCTCAGTAGGTTGCTGGAAATGCCATTTGATGACAAGAGAGGTGATGGTCTAAAAGTGCTGGACAAAAACAGCCCCTAAGTTCTGATTCTGTTCCAACTTACCGTGTGGCCTTGATAAATTTATTCAGAGACATTACAAAAGTAAAAACACTATCTACTGAGGAGTAATTGGGAGATGATGCTGGTTTGGAGCCTTGAAAGGACTTGAGGCATGAGTCAATACTGTTTTCGACTGAGTCTGTTTAGCCAACGACTGCCGGCAAAACCACTTGAACTAATTCTGACTTCTCCACTGCCATGTACACAGGGACTGTCTTCAAGACAAATAAAGGCGAAGGAAGAAAGCTGCCAAGGAAAAGGATGCTTCCTAAGCACACTTTGAAAAGGTCCCTTCCACAAAGGTCAGAATTCTCTGCTGAAAAGTTGGACTTTGAAACACACTACAAAACCCAGCTGGTCTCAGAGGAATTGGTCTTGAGTATAAAATCAGGATCATTTACCCCAGAGATCCCAGGATTCACTGATCACAACTGAAACTTTGACCTCAATAAAGTCTTCATCTGAAAAAAAAAATTCTCCCAACATCCCATATGTTGAAACCAGTGTGATCTGCACAGGCCTCTGTGTCATTTGACTGCTGAATTCACATCCAGGATATGGTTTCAGCTCGCTCTAGATGGCAAAGCCCAAGCACTGACCTCTAAGTAGTGGGGAAATTCAGACCCAAGAGTTAGTTCCATCACTTTACTGATGATCAGGAATTGGGAAAAAAAAAAAAAGGCAGATTTAAAAAAATATTCATAACTTGAGTGTTGTTTTCATGATAATGCTCAGTCTTACTGGTTTTCTTTTTCCAATCACTCTTCCACTTTCTAATTGGAAGAAAATAAACACATGTTTAAAAGTATGAATCAGTAAAAGCAAAATTTTCATTTTTTTTCTTGTTCATCTTCATATATACTTTTTGTTCATCTTCATACATCCTATTGCTGAGTATTTTAACTCATGTACTTGACGGGAACTCTGCTCACTTATTCCAATGAGAATCCAGTCTCCGGTACCTCCAGATAAGAATCTTGTTGTGCGTAGTACTGCATATACACCCAGAAAGATGCCTTCCCTGTCTTAAAAAAGTTTGTTTGACTTTTTACATCTTGTCTTTAGTTAGTGTAGAAAACAACGAGAGGGAAGGGTGGAGAGGAGCGAGATAGCAGCAATGAGATCATACAGGACAGAGTCCAGTAAACGTGAGGGTGAGAAGTCTTTCAAACAAAACTCTCTCACCGCAAACTCAATGGATCACAATCAAAAGAGAGGCTAAATTTAACCCTGGTTCTATTTAAAACCCATACGCAGCCTCGCACATAGCTGTGCTATGTAAACACAATTGTGTTATATTTACAGTTCAGGACAAAACATAACGGAGATGGTTGCGGCACTCGAAGCACCACCCTGCAATGCTGTCAGGAGGCTGCCCCATCCTCAACCAGAGCAATCCTTGTGCCCGGCGATACACCAGCAGCAAAGCAAACCTGGCTCTGGGGTTGAGAGTTTCCGAGATGCTAGGGGTTTCTCTGGGGGGCACAAAATAACATCCCCCCAACAAAACCCCTTAAGGGCCCAGTAAAACATCTGCTTGCTGGAGACGTCCAGCCCCGCTTGTGTCCCAGCAGTACAAGTCACACAGGACACCCATACCAGTTGCTCCGTGCAGGTTGAGACCTCTCTCTTTTTTCTGAGCAAGAGGTGGACGGGACTCAAAGGAGTCATGGTAGCATTTGCTCCCACCCATGGTTTCTACTTGACCTAGGTATTTCACAGGAGACACTAGGCTCTGCTCCAGCTGTTTCCAGACACACAAGGTAACTAATGGCCAGACACTGGTGCACCCAGCACACGGACATTGAATTCTGCCACCCCACCTGTAGCCCAGCAGATGCTTCTGGGG
>JAUBOD010000707.1:360763-372331 GCA_032353885.1 Nothura maculosa | reverse complement strand
GAAGCCAAAAGCAACTAAATTTGTTGAAGAACGGAGAGGAAAATTAAAGGGTTGAAGAGCTCAGGCCCTGTCCTGCCCTTGGCAGCTTCCTAGCCCCAGGCACCCCCTGGTCTCCAAAGGTGGACCTGGAAAAGGGGCGCTCAGGTAGCCGGGAGATGCAGCACCTTGAACGGGCAGAATCTCTGCACATGGAGTCAGTGACACAACCCAGGGCCCAAGGCCAAGATCCCAACGAGGAAAAAGAGGCCAGAGGAGGGGAAGGATTAAAAAATAAATAAGAAAATAAGGAACGCACCGTCACAAGCGGCGCTTCCATCAGCGCCTGCACGACACGTATGCAGCACATGGGCTCCCACACGCAGCCTCAGGACCCGCTGCTGGCTCTTCCCTCTGCCTGCCTCTCCCTGGGTCCTACTCTCCCTGCTGCATGGAATAACGTGGAAAAAATCCCACGTTTCGCTTCACTACGGTCTGTCTCGCCCCTTAAAGGGGATTAGGGGCTCCTCTACGGAGAAGCTCTCAATTTCCTGAGGTGCTTTTCTTTTTTTTTATTAACCCATTTAATTCTTCATAGTGGTGAATTAGCACCAAACAAACAAACAAAAAACCCAAACACAATAGGAACAAATCACTGATTCACTTTGCTTTTTTCCCTTTAAGTTCAGGATGAGGAGAGTTTAGCCATTGCTGTAGCAGGCAGAACGACAGGAATACACATGCATTTTACCAAAGAGGCGGCTATTTTTGGTTTGCTTGCAAAGCTTGGTCAAAACAGCAAAAAACCCTCAAATCCAAACCCTCCAGTCCTGC
Organism: Nothura maculosa; assembly: GCA_032353885.1. NCBI lineage: Eukaryota > Metazoa > Chordata > Aves > Tinamiformes > Tinamidae > Nothura > Nothura maculosa. Next base: position 371,521 of record JAUBOD010000707.1, on the reverse strand, counting down.
CTGCCTTTGATGCAACAGTCCCTTCTAGCCCTATAAAGCAGGGAATTGTCACCTCTCACTCTGCTATGGGTCTTGCTCCTGTGTCCATCCACATTCACATGTTCTCTAGTTCTCACACATGCTACGTGCCTAACCATACATGATATTCTCTTTCTTCTTTCATTGGGAAACAGATACAGGTAGGCAGACAAACACATGCAGAATATTAGCCCTAGGTCCTGTAAGCTTATCTTATCAGTTTAATTTACATCTAGGCTTGCAGCCTTTTGCTCCAAGGCATGACCTGGGCAAACCTCTAATTCAGAAAACATGGTATGGAGCAGAGCACATTGGGCTGGTGGTACGGGCAGCGCCTGGGCATCTCACTGCCCAAGGCATGGCCAAAAAGCTGCCTCAGGTCCCTCCAAAACCTAGGGGAGAAGCACCAGGTTGAAGGGCAGCACAACAGCTTGGGAGAAAATGGGAAGTTTTAGATCTCACAGGAGGAATGCTGCTGAAAATGAGAACCATTTGAAAGCTCTGGGGGTTATAAAGTGGAATTCTCGCTCATACAGTACACAAGAGTTATTAAGTGCGTATATGAGACTCCTGTTTTACTTCATGTACATGATTATTTTATACAGGGAAGTTTGGAAAGAATTATAGACTGAGCCTGAGGCCAAGCCAAGAAGCAAGATGAGCAGCAGCAGCAAAGGGAGAAAGGTTGAGCTGGCAGCGCAGAAGCAGCTGGCCAGACAGGGGTTATTTATAGAGCCCGGAGCATGGGAATGTTAATTGAAATCAATCAGTGGCCATGAGGACACCAAGTTGGAGTGTCAAGCGCCAGCAATTAAAAAGCCATCTCAGGGGATGAGCAAGCCCTGGCTTTTATTTATTTATTTTCCTCCTCTCCATGGGACAGGGATTAAACAGGCGCTCACTGCAGGGTGAAGACGACACCAGATGGTTGCACTGCGCGTGTGGAAGCCAAGAGCGGGGCCGAACTCCCCTGCTGTTGTTTCCAGTGCCCTCCTCAATAGGATCCCGCTTTGCTTTGGTGAATGTTTCCATCAGGGCTAATGGTGGGACAGAGGGATCGGAGCAACCAGGCAAAGAAAGGGGGACTTCAGGGAACTGCCCTTGTGGTGCCAGGAAGATCTATGTGTGTGCAGGGCAAAGCCAGCATGTGTGGAGTGGAATCGAGCTGCATTTTCGTGCCCGTTGCAGTTGTTGACAGGACGCTTGCCCTGTGGAGAGGCGAGGAGGGCGCGCTGTTAGTTCCCAGATAAGGCACGCGTGTGTTTTGTGTCCCTTTATTTATCGGGGAGATAAGCTCTGATTGACGAGGCTGCAAATATTGGGAAATCCAAACTGTGTTCTCCCGGCTGCTGGAAGGGGAGGAGAGCGGCTTGGCAGCACCGCAGGCTGTTTGGAAAGAGCAGAAGAGGCTGTTTTCCTTTCGGAGGACCAGGCAAATCAACTGCAAGAGTCCCGAGGGAGGATCTCCTCAATGCAAAGTTCACTTTAGGCTACAAAGAAATCTCTCAGCATCCTTCAGCTGAAATAAAATCCATCCTTTAATCACGAATGCTAAGGAAATTCCACAAGTGTAAAGTCATCATGCAGGTACACCAAAAAGCTATGGGTGTCTTCTTTTTATGACTTTTCTCTTTAAAATATGTCTGTACCGGAACAGAGTATTTTCAACCCAACCACAGTGAGAAAAAGGAATCAGACCTTCAAGGCCCTTCCATCGCCAGGAACATCAGCACCCTCGGACTGCCCTAAGACCCCTTTGAAGCAGGATTTTTCACAGAAAGAAGATCTTGCAGAACTTGCCTCCTGTGAGGCGCTGTGGGGTCTGCAGCTGGCCTAGGGGTGTCAGGAACACACAAGCTCTGGCCACGGACACCACGACCTGCGGAGCAGCCCGGCTGCATCCTCGCACACCGGCGCCTCGCGCACCACCAGCCCTCCCGGCATCGCAGCCGTAAGGGAGCGCGGCCGCTTGCTGCCAGCAGAACGTCCACAGCTGTGGACACCAACAGCTCCCACCTCGAGGAAGCTCCCGCATTTCAAGTTCTCCAAGGACAGCCCTTTGCCCACATTCTCGAGGGCAGCTGATGCTGTTGATTCAGAGGCTGCTGTGGTTGTGTCCTGCAGCAGCAGGCGCACTCACCGGGCTGCCTCCACGCACAGGCAGGTGCTAAAGCAAATGGGGTGAGGGATGCGACACGGTGACTCCAAAGGGCCAAGGGAAGGTGCCGCTATAAGGACTTTTTTCTCTACTCAGTGAAGACCAAAGCAAGGGCACAACCTGGCATGGCTCGTGCTGGGATGGCTGGGGACTGTGTTAGCAAAAGTTTATTGCAACAGGAGCAACTTTGGCGTTAATCCTGCTCCTGTGACCTGTAGCAAGGCACGTGCACTGGATGCATGTGTAGATGTGTATGTACATGTACATGCAAGAAGAGAGAAAAGCCTCCTTGATGGAGGCTGCAGCAGTTAAGGGAGGGTTTGCTGTGTGCCCACAGCTCCTACCACCCACATCGTTCCCTGTTTTGTTGACTTCATGCATCTCCCTCTTGCCTTTTGTTTTTGTAAGCAGACTAAATTACAGGAATTTTCATACCAAAATCTTTCATTTGAAGAGATTTCCAGGAGCGCAGGGGCAGCACAGGCCCATGTTTATAGGGCAGAGCATGGAGGCAACACATGAAGGCAGATAAAATATAGTGCATGAGTATATAAAGTGAGGGCAACGGAGAAGAGGAGTAGAAGGGCAAGCACTTGTGAAAAGGCAGAAAACTGCAGGACTAGCCAGGAAGAGTCAGACCATGACTTAACTTCAGACTGAATCTGCCAATATCATGGATCTTATTTGCTTTACATGGAAGCCCAAGGGACAGGCACCAACGAGGAGGAAGGCTCTGCTGCGCTTAGCAGCATCACCACCTCCAACAGTGCAATGGGAAGGAGACACCAAAACCTCCTGGAGGGGGACTCTACAGCTGCCCAATTCAAACTCTATCACCAAGTGAAGGATGGCCCTCTGGTCTTCCCAATCCTCCTCTGCTTTAATTAAACATGACCACACCACAGCTGCCCACACATCTCCTCCTCTATTTTTTCCTGCAGACAGAAATTAAATCAGACCAAAGAAAGATATTAGGACATTGGTCATCACAGCGTTTCCAGATCTCTGGGCATTTAGTGAAGGCGACCACACCAGCCCCCAAGCAGATCCCTTCTGTGGTGTGCGCCAGATGGCCAGATCCAACACACACGTCCTGCACCATCAATCCACGCCGGCTTCCCGCGGGTCCCAGCGGGATTTGTTATGTGGATGTACACATAACAAATGTGTATATCCCAACACTCATCCCAACACAGCTGCCTGGAGAACCCCAGCCAGATAACCAAGGCAAAACTACCCAAGCCATGTGTTTCATCACTCCTGGTCCCAACGAGCTCATGCAAAGATCAGGCTATCTCTGGGAATTCTGATTTGGGAATTCACCTGGAGGCAGCGATTTTCCCAACCTTCCTTTGAGGGGAGGATGTACCTTGCCAACAGGCACACAGACACCTCCCCAGCACATGCTCCGATTGTATTAATAGCATAAAGTTGAGCTTGCACACTTTGCTTTATTATTATTTTTTTTTAAAAGGAGTAACATCTAAACATTTCCAGCAAAACAGCCTTCATCTAAGCTTATTTATCAGGTAACATTCCCTCCTCCTTTGGTTAGGCTTCCAAGAGGACCACATTTAGCCATAAAGGGCAAGGATGGATACCTTGCACTCCCTAGCACAACCCTTCAGCTCAGAATTCAACATCAGCAAATAGAAGGAAAATGTTGAGAGTCCTTGTGGAAAAACTCACAGGAAGGCTGCCAGGGGCAGTTGTCCGGCTTCTCTTTAGGAGACTGCACTTGTTCTGGTACATCCTTCATTTACTTTGGCACCCTTTGGCAGGACTAAAATAGGTCTTTTCAAAGCTGTTCCTACTAGGGTAGTGATTTGATGCCACTGCCCGTATTTCTTCAGACATTTGGCTCCACTCTACTCTATCCATGCCATTTAATGCCAAATAAGCTACTAGGATCCCGTGCTGCAGAAGAGCAGTCTGCACTGGCTTCTCGTCTTTGTGGAAAAGAGTAATTTCTCTAGAAAATTGCCCATGTTTCAATGACAGACACAGGAGGACAGACGTGTTGCAGAATATCAACTGGTAGAGCCTGTTTTGCTGTCCATGCAATTAATCTCACACTAACAGGATCATTAGTCTCTAAGTTCACCCATTGCTGGACTTTGTTAGATGAGCCCAAAGCTCATCTCATTGTCCTTCTGGAGGGCAGACTGCACCCACAACACAGCCTATGAGCTCAGGCTTGGTTCTTCAGACTGTACAAAGCCTAGGTTATGTCCTCAGAGCAACTGGACAGACTCAATCCTGAATGCAGAGACATATTTAGCATGGGATAAGGCTCTGGACAGAGCTAGTAACCACAGAGTGGAAGCTGTCCTGAAGCCTACACCCTACCTCACTACTCCTTTGTAGGCTCAGACTCACATGCAGGATGAGACAAATGGCCAAGCCTTCCTTCTGTATCGCTAATAAAGAACATCATGAAGACCAATGAGTTTCAAGCTCCAAAAACCACCCCTTGGGCCACCCTAATGTGGGCCTCTCTACACAGTTGCATCCACCTCAAGGAGCAACCTCCAACGTAGCCCTGACACACGGTCCACCTCTCAATTCCAAGCAACCGTGCTGCTGGCTGAAGGGAAGGAGGCTACGAGCAGCACAAGCTCGGGGTAACCTGAGCCCCGCTGTGGCGGCCGGCCTGCATTCATGCCATGCCTCTCTCTGCACGCCATGCCAAAAACAGCAGGATCTCTCTCATAAGCACACGGGACCGCAGCAGAACTTTGCCAGAGGAACTCCTTGGCCTGTGTGAGATACTAAATAAAGATTTACCAAGCCTAAAGCCCACGGTGTGCTGAGGATGGCACACTGATGGTTGGGAGCAATGGCAGGTCTCACCCTGGAACAGGCTCCTTGTGCTGAGGAAGCACCAAAAGGAGGAAGAGCAGCTCCTTGCAAAGCTGCTAGCTGGCCAGCACCACACAGGCTTGCCTTGCCCATGAGGGTGTTGCTCCGAGAGCCTTGAGAAACACATAGTGGCAGAGAAAATGTGGCAGGCAAAGGTCAATAAGCTCCAGTAGCTCAAGAGCATAAAATACTTTCCTTGGGAAACACTTCTTTCTGTGCCAAGGTAAGAAGTTGAGACTACTGCCAAGTTGTTCCTCCAGCACCAGAGCCTGCCCAGGCCCTGAGGCAACAGAGTGCCCAAGAACAGCAATAAGACTCAGTCCAGAAGAGGTCCAAAAGTCTTCAGCAGGTCACTCTGGGGCCAAGCAGAATATTTTTCAAGCTAGGAGTCTCACCACTGGAGTAGGGATCCACATGAGCTCAGCAAGTCTACTGGCACTTGAGCTGCTCACCTATTATGTTTTATTACCTTGTTAGCCTGCAACCAAGTATCTAATTTTCTCTGCTGAGATTCCCCTCCCTGAGCAGATATGGAGACGCACAAACACGAAGCGTCCCTAAAAAAAAGCAGTTGTCCAAAACTCATAACTGTTTTTGGATTATCCTGCTCCAAGAAGGGCCAACAGCACCGAATGCACTGCTGACATACTTGTTCTTACGGACGAATGTAGAAGCTCCTGAACAGGAGGCTGACCCAGAAACATGCCAATATCTATGTCCATTGGCACAAGTCTTGCCCTTGAGACTAAGTTAAGCAGGGAGATTATGGGGTCCATCCCTTTGAGAACTTTATAACCCTCTGACTAAAACTGTGTGTCTTATTTCCCCCCTGTAGTGAGGATGGTGCTATGCGAGCACCAGGGCTGGCAACAGAGCAGAGGGAGCACAAACACCACTGTCCCTGGACAGAAGCCATCAACGTGCCCACAGGATCACCACCTCCTAAAAACCACAACATCTCCCAGTACCTAGAGAGTCCTTGGACTGAACTAGGCCAAAATGCAACACATCTTTCTCAGGGGACACAAAGTAAAGCAGCTCTTCTCTCCAGTGAGCAGCCATTCTTGGACCTTTAGAGACTACCAAAACACTCCATAGGTCTAATTCTAGAGTTTCTACTCCATTCCAGAGGATGTGTTTAGCTGAATAAGGATAAAAATCATGATGGCACAAAGGCATCAAGTCCCTGCCTGGAGTATCCACAGGATCCACTCCAGTTAGTGTCAGCAGTCAGTTCTAGGCAACAGTCAAGACCCACCACTGTCCCAACTTGCTGCTCTTGGGAGCATCTCCCACTGACATCTCCAAGTGGGCAGCAGGACTCAACTCCACCTTGGGAAACAAGCAAGTTACCCTTGAAAGGGATAAATCCATGGATTTTATGCCTCAAGGACAACTTTTTCCCCTCTCTGCCTCCAGTTCCCTCCCACTTCCTCTCTCCTCCCTGCAAGGAAGATAAATAACTTTGCCGCAGGAAAGGGTGAAATTTCATCCCGGATCAAAAATCAGAAGCAGAATACCCATGTGACTGCATCCTGCATGCAAAGATCATACATGCAAAGTGAAAATGAGTCATTTCGCAGGAGCGCTGGCTCAAGGCACCGAGTGACTTCTCCCGACTCCTACACTTGTCTGCTTCCCCTCCTTCACCAGCTCTGTCCCGGCCACTGCCAGCTCCTGTGGCTTTTCCAGACTTCGGCGCCTGGCTCAGGCTCTCCTTACATGAGATGGGATATTCAGCGGGAAGGAAGGAGGGGGATTTTTTACATGCTGGTTTTAACAGCTCTGAGGTTTTGCTCCTTGCTCTCACCCTGGGCTCTGGTTGCTCTCCACTGGCTCCCAGCTTCCGGCAGTTTCCACAACGCGGAAGCCACGTTTGTGTTGGCTCCCTCGTGTGCTGGGCACGGACAGGGCCTGGCTCGGGCTCCCCACGCACACGAGCTGCTTTCTCTCATCGGGGCTGCTCCTGTTCCCATAGAGAGCAGGACACAGCCTCACGAGGAGCCACCAGGAGCAGGTGGGCGGTGGGACAGACGAAGCAGAGGTCGCCATCGCGTTGGCTTCAGCAGTGAGGGGCAGGCCGAAGCCTCGGCGCTCCCAGGCCGCGCGCACGAGGGGAAGCGGGAGGTTTTGGCTGCCTCCATGGAAAAACAAACACACTCCCACATGCAAGCGATTCTCCCAGCCTCCAACGAGCACTGTCAGGAGCGACCAACTAGCAGCTGAAGGCAACGGCTCCAAAGAGACCAGAGCAAGTCGGGCTCCTTGCAGAAGAGCCCAGGCGCAGGGCTGGGCCACAGGCCTCCAGCCCTGACCAACACCAAACCAAGGCCCACTTCTCCTAACTCAAACGGTAGCTGAACTGGAAGAAGGGACGCTGGGTTTCACTTTTGAGCCCTAACAGAGCCCGGCCATTCTCTGGCAGCACTGCAACCCCTCATGCCCACGCAGCCCTCCATATCCCAATACTAAGAGGGGCAACGATCTGAAGCAAGTCCAAGTATCCAAGCAGAGCAGCCATGGTGCCTAACCAGAGCCCAGGCTCTTTCATTGTCATTTCCCTCCCCGGCTGCATCATCCTCCCACTCCTCCTTCTCCTCATTCCCCACACCGATTCCTCTTCAGCACCGACCTCCTCCTCCTGTTGCCCTCACCGCCAACGAGCCCAGGCTGCCAGTGCAGGGGTTACAGCATGACATAATTGCAACATGCATAAACAACATTTGCCATTAAGGGATACTTTTAATGAGAAACAGAGCTGCGAAGGGGAAGCATCAAAGTGGCTCACGGAAGGAAATCGCCTGGAACAAAATCCTACTTGATGCCCCAATTAATATGTTCCCTAATTCTATTTCCTGCACTTGTGGTCCCGCAGCCTTCTTGCTTTAATTTCTTTGGGAGGATGGAGAGGAAGGAACCTGGAAACGCAGCGTCTTCATGGCTGACTTGATGTGCAGGCAATGCGCATATTAGAACAAATTAGAGAATTAAAAAATAACCGACGACAGACTGAGGAAATGTCATCCCCGGGATAATAGTATTAATTGAGACCTGGGTTTTGCAGGCCAGGCCAGCTTTGGGAAAAAAAAGAAACACAAAGCTGAAAGCTGGAGTAATATGACTGGATTAATTACGCTGGGGAGGGTGTTTATTCCACCTCTGTGTTCTACCTAGCTTTGATCTTCAGCTCAGTGATGCAGTTGGGCATTTTGCAGCAGGGGAGAGACAGGGCTTGCATTGGCTCAGAGGCAGCAGGAGAGCAGTCCACAGGGTTCCTGTGCCCATGGATGAGCAGTAAGGTCACTCCACTACACGGATCCAACCATTTCCATCTCACACGTGACTTGAGACAACAGCTCTTGAGGATCTGTCACGTAGGGAGCAAAGTGCAGCTGAGCACCTTATGGCTTTCCTGCCCTTGTGATTGACTCCAGGGAAAAGGATAGAGTTCAACATATGTATGTCATACGTGGTTGACAACTGCATTCAGAGACCTGCATAGTCTACAGACTTTGCTATTGCAGATGTCATTGATGTCCTAGACCCAGGCGGAAACATGGAGATATGGTTAGAGTAAAAGGAAACAAAAGAGAAAAAACACTCAAGCAATATGTTTCTATCAACTAAATACTACGACTCAACATGCGAGATGGAGCAAAAGAAACAAATACTCTTGTGAAAGGAGATACTTGGGAAGATGAACCATCTGGTGAACATCTCTGTTTAGCCTTCATCAACAACTTGAAGCTAAACATGCAACAGAGGATAAAAAGACTCAGAAATGATGTAAGCTCCTTTTTTTGTTGCCTGGATTCCTATGGAGACAGGACTGACGTGATCAGAATCTGTCTGCCCACAGTTACCTCATTCCTAAGCCTTCACATTTTTATTTGTTGAAACACTAAATTTTCACTATGGTAAAATTCTCAGTTATGAGGTTCCTACATGTACTACATGAATATGAAACCAGGTGAACAAGGGACTTTCCATAGCACTCCAAAAGGAGGTGGGGAAAAAAAAGCAAACACCAAAAAAAATCCTACCTTACTAGCCACCAGAGAATCCAGAGTAGGGGAAGCCAAAACAATCAAGGCTTAAGTTTCTCACTCTAGTTTTATAAAGTAGATCAGAGCATCAAAAATTATATAAAAGATGGTAATTGCCTTGGAAATTCTAGAAGAGGGATAGAAAGGACATGTGAGAAATCTCATGTAGGCAAGAGGTACAAGCACGCGAGTGACTTCAGCTAAAACTCTATCAATGATGGCAAAAATAACTAACATCTTTTTTACCCATGAAATATTTTACAAGTGAGAATAAATAAGGAACAATCTGACTTCACCATTTATATAGTATGAAGGAATAAGATGCAAAAGCCCCCAAACTCTCCAAATCCTCATGCACATTTTGGTGGCCCTAGGCTCAGCAGTGTTATGAGAAGAATACAACCTCACTTTCCAGGGAAGCTGCCAGCTACGGCAGGCTCTTCACATCTCCAAAAGGACCAAAGAGCCAGAGGAACATAATCCTGTAGGCTTCCCAGTGGCTGAGAAGTTCTCACCAGATGTGAGAACCTCTCCTCACATATGATACTGCTTAGGGTCCTACTCAACACCTACATAAAGCAAAAAATTGATGATTAGGTAGGTGAAAAAACACCTGCCAACCTGGCTCCTTCTGGAGCATCCTGTTCTCTTTGAGTCTACACCACCTACCAAGACACCACGTGTCCACCACCTTCTTGCCTTTGAGGACTCGTCCTTCCACTTGCCCAGGCAGGCAATGAAGGCAGAGCCTGTAGCCTCCCCCAGGACATGTCACGATTTGGGGACACAGGCCCAGGTCAGTCTCGGCCTCGCTGGCTGCCGCATGGCACATGCACTACAGACAGGCGGCCCGTACCGCTCTCTTTCCAATTTTACTCATTTGAGATTTGTTAGGGAGACCAAAGCATTTGTTTATGGATACAAAAGACAATGACAGCTGGTTTAAATTCTTGGCATGAGAAGTGTCTTCTGCTGAAACTGGCCTTTCTTTTCTTTTTCAAAAGCAAAATTTTTAGCCAAAATTTATTGTCTCCATTTTCCAAAGCCCGTTGGAGTCTTTATGAATTAAGGTCAATAAAAGAATTGATTAATGTATGGATTGTTTTCAAAATAAGAATGTATTTTGTCGTCCTCACCACAGCTACTGTTTTCTGAAAAAAGTGAAGTTGGCAATAAACAGAGATACAAAGGTTGATTTTTAAATTTGATAAAGCAATTAAAAATGGACTTATTTTGCAGCACTTCAAATCTTATAAAATACAACCACTTTCAAAAGATAGCATTTTAAGGAGTTTTGATAAAGTTTTTCATTGGCTGTGTTTGAGGCTTGCTTTGTTACAGACAAGCTCTTTATTAGAGTTACAAGTTTTAATTTCTTCCACATTGAAGTCAATGGAAGTTTTGAAGCCCATCTCTAAATCTGGTCCGAGTCTTTGTAAGGAATCTCAGAATACAACAGTATTAGATTTAAGTCATTGCACATTTGCAGACTGTTATCTAGCAATTCCTTCAGAATGGCTTAAGTGTGAATCAAGCTTACTAGAGGCACTGGATTTCCCATTGTCTGAGAAAATATTTAACATGAGAGACCATTAAAATGTTCCACGATGATGGAAGCACCTATGCAAGTCCTCCTACTCCCTCTCTACTCCCTTCCCCCTCTTTTTTGAGGTC
>JAUBOD010000707.1:339170-360663 GCA_032353885.1 Nothura maculosa | reverse complement strand
TGGCCTGTTTTGGTCAAGATATTGACCTGAATCAGGTAAAAATCCTCAGCAGTTGGAAGTAATTTTTCCAACGCATAATTCACACCAAGGGAAACCTTATGATGCCTTTTGGACAAGACCTGCTAATGTTCAGTTCCACCAATTACCTGTCCATGTGAGCATGAGCATCAAGAGGTTGGAGTCCTAGTATGCAGAGGACCTGGCTGTGAAGGAAAACATCAATTCCTCCACTGCTAGCTCATCCTTTTCCTTAGAGACTTTCCCCATGCCTTGTCCACGGCCTGACACATCATTACCCAGTAATAAGCCTCAGCTCGGGGTAGAGAGAGGAGCAGGGAAAGAGCTGCTGGGAACTTAAGGACCATACAAGTCGTGCACTTACTAAAATCAGAGATGCACGTCTGGAAAAGGTAAAACATATAGAATTGCAAAAGAGGCCCTTGCTCCCACGATCTGGGGCTCGGCCGAAGGGTTGCATACCTCCTGTGCCGAGCGGGAGCCAGAGGTGCTCACGTGATGTTACCGGATCAGGCTCTCATTCATTATCCGACTCCTGGTTTTACCATTCTCCTTAATGGAGCCAACTTCCTCTCTTTTTTCCCCTGCATGCATTAAAAGCCCTGGACCTCCACATGTGCTGGCTCTCAGTTGAAAAACACCCCATATAATCACAGGGAACTATCTCATCTGCAGTCTGTGACACCTTCTCACAGAGGATGTGCTTTGTACTGTCCTGCATGGATAAAAAATATTGCAAAAACAAACAAAAAAGTGACCATTTTCCTTGTTTAGATTTCACTGGAGCTGCCAGAAAATCCAGCTGGCTGAGGCATACTAAACGTGTTTTGCAACCTTCTTCCTTAAAGTTTTCTTCTGTAGAGACTCAAGAACATTTGTTCCCTTTTTCAGAAAAAACCTACATATCTTAATTTTTTTGCAGTTATTTCTCTACTTTGCTTCCTAGAGCTTTCTCAAGAAAATTCCCAAATGAAAACAATTGACGATTTAGCTTTTTTTTCATAACTTTTTGTTTTCTTTTAAGAGGAAGTCTAGACTTATAACGCTTTTAATTCCTCAGGTAAAGAAACTCAGAATGACACCTTTGAACTAACTGTGAAACAAATGAAGCTATTTGCTTTCAGTCACCTGTACTGAAACCTTGAAGGGACCAGTTGCTCACCCCAATATCCCGGACACCAGGTGCCAGGGCTGGATCTGGGCACCCTGGCCAGCTCTGAGCTACCTGCTCCTCTCCACTAATGATTATGGCAGATCACTCTGACCATTTAGTTGCCCACTGTTAGACACATGAATCCTATCAATACTTTCAGTCTCTCGCAGACAACCCAACACCAGATTACTAGAGAGCCTGCCTTGCTTTCTTCCCCCAAGATAGAATTTAGCCATCTAGGATTTGTTCATTGCTTTGTGTGTGTCCCCCCTCACCTCCCTGCCACGAAATCAGAAGGTACAATATCAGTCTAACAGCCCAGAATTTAAGTAAAGTTGTCACTTAGCCCCCATGACTGACTGCCCTCAGAGGACATCAAGTTTGTCACCTGGCCAATGAGCAGCCCACAGGCACGTTGACAGCAACCATGAAGCCATCTCAGATGGCCTCTTGCTCTGTTTCTATGGAGAAACTAGTACCCCCAGACCACAGCTATGCAATGGCCACTTGTACTTGACTCCCATTAGTTCTTATCCACTTCCTTGCTCCAGCTGGGTACAACTCTGCAACAGTGGCAGGGCTACACCTGCATTCCACAGAAGCTACATGCTACTGATCTGTACAGGGCTCCACAAGTGTCCTTGAGCCATGGCTAACACTGTCATGGAAAACATTATGAGCAGGAAATCCTATAAACATGGTGAGTCTGGGCCAATGGGCTTAAGCTGGAGAAGCATCTTGAAGACCCAGGTTACTCTGAAGCACCTGAAGTGATGCAAATCCTACCACAATCCTCACACCAGTCCCACGTGTTCGCAGGAAACAAGCAGACTCTTACCTCCAAATTGACTCCCACAAATATATATACGAACTGAATAAATATTTAGTTTGTATATATACTATACACAGTTATATATTATTTGTATAATGTCTGTGTTTATGACAAAGGCTTAGTTCAGATGCACATTACTAGTCACTTCACCTGCAAAAACTATGCTTTTTTGCTAGCACATTTCTATGATTTAGAAGACTAAAAATGGAGGTGGGGAGAGCCAGCAAGGCAAGGAGAGCAGGCTGCTGAAAAGAAGGGGCATAGCACACAACTGAGCAAGGATGCTCTGCAGGTACCACGAGTGATGCCAACATGAGCTTCCTTCCTAGTGTGTGTCAAAATTGCTTCCAGGAGCAAAGCCAGGTCTCCAGACACTGACAGCCCCTCTCCGGGTTTCCTCTGTTTCAACCTTTTCACACATGTTTAGCCCAACTGCCAACAGTATGAGGAAAAGCCTCGGAGAACACCCACCACCTGAGCGCTCCCAGGTGAGCGGATCTCAGTCCACACGTCCATGCAGGTCCCTAAAGCAGCGAGTCGAACAACAACTGGAAATGAAGACCTGCCAGCAGCACAGGCCCCGCCAGGCCAGGCCGCACGCCCGGCGAGGAGCCACGGCCATGCAGGCCCCTCCATAACTCAGGAACTTGGCTCACGCTTCCCCTTCATTAGAGGCAACTGGATTTTGCATCAGCCCCGCGGAGCCGCTCCCCAGCTGCCCCACACGCTCCCCCGGCGCCCCGGGTGCCACACGGGTGCTTCCTGCGCGCAGCGCCACAGGCCGCCCACCAGCCTCCCCGCTTGTCTGTTTAGTGTCTTCATAACGGAGGGGGAAAATGAAAGGGAGCGGCTGGGGGAAGGGGACAGGAGGCCTAAATCAGCAACTTGTCTGTTTAATTCGCCCCCCAGTCCCTCCCTTCGCCCCTCCAAATATCCCCTGGGGACACAGTCTTCAAAGGCAGCTACAAATATTTACTAATTCCATTAACAGGATACAAATTGTTTTCAGGGGAGCATCAACCACACAAACACACACAGCCCCCTCCCCATCGCAGACCTCCACCACATCCTCCCCACACTCGCACAGGCCCATGCGCCGCCGCCCGCCACACTCCTTCCCCCCCCAGCCCTGATTTTTCCCTAAGTTCAAGATGAGTTGAAGGGTCAAAAAGGCAAAGGGTGTTTCAGAAGTTGAACAGACAGCGTTTGGGAAGGGGAAGGCAGCACAGGGCGGGAGGGGGCGGGGGAAGCAGAAGCGAGCAGGAATCTGGCATGCATTAGGCTGAGCGGTTCCAAACATCCATCCTCCGCAGGCTTGTTACTTACTTTCTTTCTCACAGTGTTTCCCTCCATACCTCCCCCCTCTTTCTCTTTTTTTGTAATTTGTGGTTTATTTAAGATTTTTCTTGGTATCGGCCAACAACTGTTTTCATCTCCTTTGCACCCTTGACCTACTCTTATTCTGCCTCTTGCCTCCAGATGAAGATGCTCGCTTTGTGATTGCCAAGTGATCCTCCATGTGAAGCCCTTGGAGGTGTCCTACGGGTTTTGCCAGGGTTGCTGGAAACTCGAGAGGACACTAAAACCCTCTGTTGTGGAACAGAAGAGCCCAACATGGTGCTTTCCACCAAAATGCAAGAGAGGAGGAGGAGCAGTACCTGCCTTGCTCACATGGGATCCTTGAAACCATCTTGATTTTTGGACCATTGCAACAGCAACGGTGATCTCTCCAGCAAGGAGAGGAAGACACATGCTCCTAGTCATAGGCTAGGGATGCTGTTGGGCAGATCAATGGAGAATTATTAGAATTAAGGTCAACTTCGGCTCCACAAAGCCCTCCAGGATATTTTCAACAGAACTTAAATGCTGACCCATCTCCCATCACATTTTATGAGGCCAAAATTAAAAAGTACAGGTTATGGAGTTAAAAATATGTTTCCCAAATGCCTAGCTACCTAAAGAGAAAGGAGACATTTCACTGACTGGACAGATGACCAAATCTATCAAGACAACACTGGGACTGTCTCAAAAGGAATCAAATCTGATCTCTGGACACTGCATCCTCAACCTCAAGGAGGGTAGAAAAAATCCACAAACCAGACAGCACTACGCAGGGCAACAGCATTGGAACTCGCTCACCATGGTGTCCCTTCCCTGACACCAGTCTGCCAGGTTGGACCAAGACCAGGTTGTTCTCCTCACGATGACCTGATGTCATGGGGAAAAGATGACTTCATATCACTCTTTTTTAACCTTTTTCCAGCATGCCAAATATTTTCACTTTTGTTCTGGGTCAACGAGTACTAAGATAGAGTAAGGTGTCCAGCATATTGTGGAAGAGCTGGAGAAGACTTGCCTTCTGCCAACCAGATGTGAGGGCTGAGAAGCGTGGTACAGAGGGATTAGAAGCCAGAAGGAAGAATCTGACCAAAGCTCCCTTCAAATTACTCCAGACCTTGTTCCTTCATTTCTTATAGGATATAACCCTGCCAACCCTTCAAAAATCCTTCCAGAAGGAAAGAGCATGCTGATAAAACCTGTATTTTTAGTGTAAATTCCCTCCCCTTTCTAAAAAAGAATGAACTCAGCTTTGCAGGGGAGGGGGCACATGAGCATCAAGAGCTCAAAAGCAGTAGAACAGAAGAGAGTGAGAATTGCAGTCAGGGTATGGCCACAGGTCACTCAACTTCACCTTGTTCTCAGAGGTGCATACAAGAAATCAAGTTACCTCTGTCCTACCAGTAGAAGAAATAGGTACTCCCAGAGGGCAATTTAACCCTCAGGTGGATTAAAGTGCCCTTAGGGGCCGTGCAGTTCAATAGTGTCTGAAATTAGCTGGAATGGATTTGAGCCTTAATCAGCAAATGGACTTTTCATTCCAGGAAAAGTGTCAAGATTGCAAATTATTTTTCATTTCAAACGAGGACCAAAAGGAGCCCCAACAACATTTCATTTCTTCCATGATTTAAATTTGAGTCAATCAAAATATATATTTTCAAGCCCTTCAGAGAATTTCCATTTCATTTTACACATCTTTCATTTATCTAAATAGAAACTACATTATTTAAATTAAAAATTACATTACAATGAGAAAGAATGAACTTTGGTTTGAAACTATTACAGTTTAGACTTCTGATGCCATTTTCCTCATTTAAAACACGATTTCCAGAAAAGGTATCCAACATGCATAGAAAAATAATCAATTTTCATCAAGATGATGATATTTTTCCTAGAGAATACCGAGACAGTGGCATTTTCTGAATCAGTTATAATTGGCATAACAACTTCCCAGCATAGGAAGATAAGCCTAGAGCTGAGCAAGGCTTTGGCAAGTGACAATTTATCACAGTTCAGGATGCAGAAAAGCTGAACGTCGCTTGCTTCTGCTAGTGGTAGATGACAACGTACCCAAAGACCTTCCAGTGAGTGCTAACACGTTTCGCTATTACTTGGATAACATAGATCTGCTCACAGTATCCACCTACATCAAGAGCTTTCTAATACACAGTTAAAGTGGGAACAAGAAGAAAAACTCCTCCCTCAAATTATTCCTCATGTTTTTCAAGCGTTCCAAGTGTTGTCTCTTGGCAACACCTGCACATGGCACATAGACCTTGGCTTTCTAAAGTCCCTGCAGCCTCTTTTCAAGTAATCTATAGGAGAAGAGAAGGATGTGGCCTTGGAAAAAAACTCCTAAGTGCATAAACAGCTGTGGCCACATTTCCTATGCCTGACATCTCAAGGTTGCTGCAAGAGGAGAGCATGAGGACAAGTTAGTCTCTGTAACAGGCTCTCTGCAGAAAACAGGCAACTGGTCCTTAAAGACTTCTGCAACTGGAAGATTTTTAGTAGCTCTGCGATCGCTGCATTTTGCAATCTCAGTGGTGTAGAAGATTTCTATGCTGCTTATCTATAGGCACCTACAGACATTTGAGGTTACCTGAGCACAAAGGGCATATGAAAGTTTGGCTAGATAAAATAAAATACACAACAAAAAGCAGTAGTACAACCATCCTCATTTACAGTGGACTTTCAAGGATAGAGAATGTTATGCAAAGTGACCAAAGCCATCAAAGTAGTTACTGAAGCGTAGGCATTATGCTAATAGAAAACAATCCTGAGGATAACCTAGGGGAGCTTCAGCAGTAGTCACAGCTATGCTATGGATAACCACACTTGACAAGAGCTGAGCGTGTTGGAACAGGGAAGTTGTTCCGAACGCAAGAACAGGGCAGATCCGATGACACCGCGTTCACCTACGAACAGGCGCAGCAAAGCCAAGGGCTGGCGTAGCCATCAGCGCTTTCTGGTTAGCTCATCACAGAGCAGGAGACAAGTACAGCGGCCTAGGAAAGATGCCTGTGTGATGCATGTTAGCACTGAAGCCCATCTACACGTGTCCATGCAGACACAAGGAATCTCCAGAACAAAACCGATGCAACCAAGCAGAACCACGGGGCACACAAATGCTGGCCAGGCTGTCCTGCAGCTCCACAGCACAGTTCCTCCTGACTCCACATCCCTTAGTCTATCAAGATTCCAGCTGCACCTAGGAAGCATTATAGAAGCAGGAATAGGAAGAAATCCTTTAAAGGAGAGGTCACTATCTGAAACATAGCTTTGCCCACTGTTTGCTGGGCACTTCATCAGGGTGCAGATGAGCTGCTGAGACCATGGCAGGTGAGGGCAGCTGTTGTGGAAAACAAGCAGAGCTTGAGAGGCTGAGTCTCCATCTATTCCCCTTGCTGGGCTCAGTTCTCCATAATCCCTAAAAAGAGGAAACCAAACCAAACAAAGCCTCCCTGCATCAGCCTGTTTTGGCCATACGTCCTCCCTACTGCAATGGCACTCAGGCCATCGCAGCAACCCAATGAAGTGTTGCTGTAATTAAGGTTTAATGGAGCTGCAAGGCTGTGTCATAGCAAAGAGCCTTATAACAGAGGTGGAATGCAATTTACTACCCACCAGGTATACAGCAATAAATCTGCAATATTTATTGGCAAGAGAGAGAAATGTGATCCAGAATTCCATATGCTGGGCTGGGGGAGGAGATGCACGCCACTTCCAAGGGGGAAAAAAAGACTTCCTCTGCTGCTCATAGCCTATTGCTGCTGTAACAGGGAGAGTATTTATGTGCTGGTAGCTGTTCCCAAGGATCCCCAAGCACCTTGCGAGCAGCATGCACGGAGCGCTGGGGAAACCTGGCCGCTGCATGGGCAGGGGTGGCAGCTGGGACCGTGTTGGCGGGGGACAGGGGGAGAGCGTGGCCAGCACATCTGGCCAACCCTGCATTCCTGCAACATGAGCCCCAGGATAATGTGCACACAAACCTCGGGGCCAGCCCTACAGCTGGTAGAAACCAGGAGACACAGGCTGATCGGCACCCACCAAGTGTCTGGCCTCAGGGCTCTCCCCCCGCCACCTCTCCTGGTAGGCACTAAAGTGCACATTACTCTGTTTATTGCCCTCAGAAGGATGGCAGGCTGAGCAGACAGCTCAGAGCTGTGTCAGGGGTTCCCAAGGAATCAAGGCATTCCTAGTCTGCTGCTTGAAACCATTAAGACATCCCTGTCTGGTATCAAGACGGGCTCTAGGGAAGCATCTGTTGCACTCTGAGTGCGCCAGCAAATTTGTGTCACAGCAGAGTTCAGTGGCACTTTGAGTGCAATGACGCTAGGCCAGCCATGGGGAGAGGATGCCATAGGCCAGGCCTTAAGGTATAGGGATATAGGAGCAGTAATTATGAGATATCTAAAGGTTTAGAGCATCACAAACACCCAACAAGACAGCATATGTGCACACAGAAGAGACCTTATCCAATAGCATATGCAAAAGACTTATTCCATACACTATTTTTATACAGTTATACAATGTACATATACACATGCAGGAGAGCAGGGGATGCTTTCCTTGTCCAGAGGAGAGGAGTCAGCAATCAGCAGCTAAGAAAGGCTCTATCAGAAACAGTAACATGCAGAGCTCTTAGCAGGGCACAAAAGCAATGAGAAAAAAAGCCCATGCTCTATTCCTGGAAGGTGCTCAGTCCCTGCACTGGAGACAAGGGGAATGACAAACTGCCAGGCTCTCCAGCAGGGCTGGATTAGTTGCTTCCTATGCATCGTACTCTCTACCACAGAGAAACAATGAGCAGGTGGCTAGTCCTGCCCAGCAAATGAGCTGTGGCAGATGCAGGGCTTGCTGACAAGGGAAGCTAGGGTTTCACGTGCTCTAATTCCTTGCTAGCTAACTGGGTGGTTGGAGGGTCACTGACGTGTGTGTGTGTGTGTGTGTGTGTGTGTGTGTGTGTGTGTGTGTGTGTGTGACCAAGCAGGGACCAAGGGGAAGTGTTCCAGTGACACTAATCCTCTACCCCAAGCATGGCCCAAGCATGTCTCTGAAATGCTGGCATAGGTCTACAGCTAATGCTGTTTGTTTCAAGGGAGCTGCTTGGGGTGCAACTCAGAGCAATATTTGGCCCATTTGTTGCTGCTCCCACAGCTCACGCTTTTGCTTCCATCTTCATGATTCTCCTGCAGTTTCCCAAACTCACTGATGTGGGATTGCAGCAGTACACCCCTTTACAGGAGTGACTTGGCAGGGATCAGTCGACACACCTGCTATCTTCTGCTGTGGCTTCGTGGGGACCTTAGTGCCCTGGCTCTTTTCAGAACCAAGGACCATGAAGTGACAGGGCCATAGGGGCCTTTGTGTGCTTTTGGGCATGCTGTTGTAGATTCTAGCAGCACTTCAAGACAGCACCCGATTTCACCATAGATATTGCCAAACAGCAAGCTTGGCGACATCTGCTGAGGCAAAGGTTCCGAAGGCTCCTCACAGCTCTGACTTCCAAAGTGGAAAAGTCCAACATTTACTGACTCCAACAGGTCTGTTACTACCTGGCAGTGCACTTGAGAGGCCAAAGCCTCTAAGCAAACCCAACACCACGTCTGTTCTAAAGCAAACTCACACCCTCTGTTCCATACTGCGTTGGTCTTGCAGTTGTCTTGGCCGTCATTGTCTTTGTAGGGCTTGGTGAACATCCTCCTGCCCGTGGGGGTGCCAGAAACCTGCAGCTTTCACCCTATGGTCATTTTGTTTTTTAAATATGGTCCCAATGTAGTCAAGTAAGACAAACAAAGGTGGTTAGGATGGCTTAGGTCTCATTAACAGGGGACCAGAGAAGGCAAAACAGGTCCGCCTCCTCCCTCTATCTTTAGTTCAGTTAAGGACATCATTCCACAGCAGTGCCAGGTCCTCACCAGATGTCTTGGTGACATCTCTTCCTGCCACTGCCTGAACCACAAAGCCTGGGAAGCCAGGGCTGTCTGGGAAGAATGAAGCAGGTTGTTAGACTCATTCCCCTGGCATCCAGGAAAGGAAATCCCAAGGAAGGGACCATCTTCCTTGTCTGCAACTCATTCTCCACAAAACCAGGCCTTGTACACCAGCCAGGTCTCACTACAAGGTCAGCCTCAGGCTCTCTGCCCCACTCTCCAGAGAGCCTCGAGATGGGCTCTACTGGCCAGGTACCCTGTGCCTGGTGCTACCCAACACACCACAAGGTGTCAAAGGCCTCTTAACTCCCTCCAGAAGCCGAAATTCTCATTTTGGGAAGCTGCAAAGGCAACAAAGTCCCTGTCTTGGATAATCCATGGCCTCTTCCTGCTGTGGTGCTGAAACAGTCCCACACTGTGTCCTCTTCCCAGCTCTCCCCTCTTGTCCAGGGACCAAACACAACTTCCATTCCCAGCTGCTCTCCTTGGCCCTCGGGCTCTGAGACTCCATAGCCAATAGACTCCCTTGTCCATCAGCTCAAAGCCTCTACTTTGCTGATCTAGAAGATCTCCAAGGCTCTACTCCATCAAGCCAAACCTTCTCCATCTCCCTGGGGTCCCACACCAGGGCCTGGCTCTGGAGCACTGAGGGCCAAGCATGCCCAAAAGGGCCCCTTTTGCTCCAAGAAACATCAACC
This sequence comes from Nothura maculosa, assembly GCA_032353885.1. Taxonomy (NCBI): domain Eukaryota; kingdom Metazoa; phylum Chordata; class Aves; order Tinamiformes; family Tinamidae; genus Nothura; species Nothura maculosa. Next base: position 350,688 of record JAUBOD010000707.1, on the reverse strand, counting down.
CTGACCGAGGGCAGGGACATCGCTCCTTGCCCCAGGTGCTCCGAAGCCTCATGCCTCAACACAGCAGATTGTTATTGGGTTTGTCCCCCCTTCTCCTGCCGCTGCCTACAGCACCAGAGGGCCTGTTTGCTTTCCTGCTACTTATCAAGAGGGTTTATTTGTGATGGCTTGAGAGGGAAAAGGCAAAAAGAAAAATAAACCCATAGCCACGGGCAGACAAGCTCAGTGCTCAGGAACAAAACGTCTGGAGCCTGCGGGCCCATATGCTGCCCATCGGGAGGGGTGGAAGGGCAGCTCTGATCATCTCCAGCTGCTCAGGATGCCATTGATCAGGTAGGGCTGCATGTCAGGGGCTGCGCTCCGTCCCACCGGGGCCGCGGCGGCGAGCGGAATCGGCCAGGAGCTATTGCGAGTGTGTTGTGGAACGGGGAATTTTCCTGCTTGGAGACGTCAGGGCTGCAAACACAGACACATATACAGTCCCCAAAGGGAGGGCGGGAGGGAGGGGAGGAGGAGGTTATATTTTCCCCTGTCAGCTGCTATAGCATCCTCTGAGCTTCATGAGAGAGAGGGCTATGCTTTCATGCTGCCCTGAGTAATTCCTGCATTTTTAGGTTCTTATTTCCTCCTCCACGAGGAATTAAGACCTAGGAATTCAACTTGTTTGTTGCTGTTTTTGTTACTGAATATCCATGAAAAGCTCAATGTCCATGGGAACTAATTAGGTATTAACCCTGCATTATTGCTGCATATGAGCCATGAAAACATGCCATTTGAATAAATCTCCTTGAAATATGGAAATATTGACAGATCAGGTGTAACGGCCACAAAAATAAGTTTTTTAAAAAAGCAAAGATTTCTGACAGAGAGAGAAATAAAGTAATAATTTATAGTAACTATACACTACTCTTGCATGCAATTTCTACCAAACAATAAACAGAACTGCCAGATAGGAAAAAAAATGTGTTTGCAAAGAATGAAAAGGCCGTGGCCACCGCTGGGAATTGTGCCTGGGAGACTTGGGGGTGAGGTCGGAAGCTTTGCAGGATCCTGTTCTGGCCCATCCCTGTTTTGGTTTTGTTTGTTTTGTGCTCAGCACCTCGCTATCCACCACGCTTTGCTGCAGGACAGTTTTTGAAGATCATCTCTGCCAAACCCCATCTTGGAAGGCCTGGGACTTCAGCGATGCTGGGCTCTCCCCACAGGCAATTTCATATTTCAGGGGATCTCATTACCTCTCTATAATGCAGCATTTCACAGCATACTATCACCCGAGACAGACGTGTAGACTGCTAAGGCTGTGAGATGCTTAAGTGCAGATGTATATACTTACTATTCAAGTCACAACAGGGATCTGGAGAAAATTAAATACATATTCATTTATTTTTCCTCAAAAAGTCTTCACATATGACTCAACCTGATTTGTAGTCCAGGCAGCAATGCAATCACACTGCACAGCACGCCATAAAGCAGCTTTGGAAAGGACTCTCAAATGTATCTCAGGTATCCAGAAGAAAGTCACAGGGAACAGGACTGCTCTCATCCAGGCTCTCCTTGAGAGTCAGCTCGGTGCCTCTGCCAGCTCTTAGGAGAAACAGTGCGGAGAGGTTCTGACCCCGATGTGACAGGGTATGGCACCCTCAAAACAACCTTTCTCCAACACCATGTCAGCCTGGACAAACACTGACTCGAGTCAACATGCCACCGATCCCAAATATTTTGATTTGGTAAAACAAACTCAACAACTATTTAGACTTTGGCTGACCACATTCACAATGAAGGGTTCCTTTTTAACTTCCCATTTCATTATCATCTTTGCCACCACCCAAGCTACATGACCACGGCCAAATTGTTTCCCTTTTCTCTGCATTTCCTCATCTATTCAGGTGATCCATTTCCCCAGATCAAGAATCATCTCCCAGCACACACTTGCATGAAGTCAACACAATAGGACTCTAGACTTTACGGGGAAATCTATAACAAAATATAATTATAGTTCTTTTTGTTTTGAAGTTGTTCAACAAGCCCTTCCCACAACCCACCATGGATGGGAGAAGTCTCACTGTAATTGTTAATGGATTTACAGAATTCAGTGGTCCACCCAAAAACATCCTTGTCTCCCTATTCTAATAAAATAGGGCAGCCTCTGATCACTGCTACGCCCAGCCCCTAGCACTGAACAGACCCCCGAGTACTCATGGTGGGAGGTCCATTCTCACATCAAATTAAAACCAGACAGAATCAATTAATGCAAAAAAGAGATGGGGTCTGCTAAGATGATGGAAGGCATTTGGGACAGTCTCACAGCTGAATGCAGGAGATGCCATGCCAGGGCACTCTCATTCCTCCACAAAAACTGGGAACAAAACGATGCAAGTGGCCCAAAGACTGAGGGGGAAAAAAAAAAACCAATCCTCTCTTTGTAATGGCTCAGTGGTGAGCACCAGGGAAGTCTAAAGTGTGAGATGGGTGGAAGAGGATATGAATGGGATTGAGGAAATGATTGGAAAGAGTTTTAGTAACTGGGAAAGATGAATGGAGGCCACACTTCCCTCCATTATCCAATACTCAGAGAACTAATTCCTGTGAGGGCCCCAAAAGAAGAAAATACATAGAACAGATAAATTGATTAAAAACAGTCAGACACTTCATTCCTGCCTCTAGACTCCTATTCTGCCTTCCTACCACCCCCGGCCAACACCCAACTCAGGATCCATTCTGTGGATTTACACCTAATCCTGGAGCCCCCTCTGTTCTGCTCCCCATGCCCATTCCCACTGCTGTTCTCTCGTGCCTTAAGGCCACTGGACTGGGCCCGAAGGCAGCCCCGTTCCGAGGGCCTTGGCAGAGCCAAGTGGCTCCTACCCTCAGTCACAGAGGTTGGCTGTGTAACCCTAACCCCTTCGTGCTGCCCCTCCCTCTCCCCATCTGGCATCTCTACAGCCTCCAATTTGTCACCTACAAGGAAGGTCAGGGTCCCGCTGGGTGCCGTACATCTCCTCACAGCGTGGGGCACTTGGCCTCAAGTTTTTTTTCCCCTCCAAACAAGATGTTACTCAGAGCAGTACAAGGGTAAGGCAAAGCAGCTTTGGAGAGAGACTGGCCCAGGCTTTCCTTGGGAAGTTGCACTGCCTCCTTCCCTCCCATACAAATACTCCACCGTCCTGCTAAAAGGCCCAGATTTCCTGAGGGCCAAACGCATTTACCAAATCTCAGACCCTCAGCTTCCATTGGGAATATGAGAGCAGGCAGCTCGAGCTGCCAGATCATGCCTCATTGGTCTGGTGTGAACATGTTCTAATTACAGCCAAGTACCTTTAGAACTAAGACTCCCTGGAGAAGATTTCAGAGGCATTCAGAGCTCTTCACACTGAAACCTTTCAGCTCCCTAAGGCAGCTGTTTTGCACCTCCTTCCTTTCAAGGCCCCTCTCTAGCTCTCTCTGACTACTAAAATAGGTGGTATGAATGCTCTCACATTGCTCAGGCGAAAAGCTCTCAAGACCACTGAGATAAATTCACAGTCACATTTCTGTCCTCTGGATTTGGGAAAAGAAGGTGTGTCTGCTCAAGAGTTTAGAGCTGGTCAGCTCCACGTGCTGCTTCATGTCTGTCCTGCTTAGTGGAGAGACTCAACCATGCAACTGGTTAAAAATTCCAACCCTCCATCATGGGGATGTTCTGAACACAAATCTCAAACTGATCAGTTTTAAAGAACATCAAAACTAAGTTTTAAGTGAAGAATGAAGCTTACAATTTAGTGCTAGACAGTTATACCCATCTCTGGAAATACTTGGAGGTTTTTGTAAACAACCATATCTGCTGCCTTCCTAGTGTTCCAGACTCAAAGATCTGGCTTTGCAGTATTCCCAACTCCAGCACTGCCACACTGAGCAGCCTTAGCACAGCAGTTTCCCCAGCTTGTACCCCTCTGGATCAGAAGGGACAAGCAAGTGACATTTTGTGCATGGTCTGGAAAGTTGCCAGCTAATTTGGCAGGGCTCTAACCCTTCAACCCTTTGAAAAGCCACAGCGTCTGGCTTCACATCAGACTGTTATTCAGGTTGCTGGCTTCCCGGGTAGCAAGCAAAGCAAAACTTACCTCTGGACTTGCAGAGAAACACTGATTTAGGATCCAAGAAACTCATGGTGAGATTCAGATCTCTTAACTGCCTAAATCAAGAAACTTCTCAGGCAAACACGACATTGACACTCAAATGTTGCCCAATCCAAAAAGGGCTCAGATATCACTTCCACCTACTTCAGATTGCAATACTATCTGTGCAAAAGCTCCTTCAAGCTAAAAACACTATCCCATACCCTATCAGGATTCAGATCAAGGGAGCCTCTATTTCCTGAGGCCTAACAAGCTAAAATGCTCTTCCCAGTTCACTGGAGGACCACACCACAATGCTCCTGGAAGTATCCAACTCCCAGTTAACTCTGCAAAGCACTGTGGCATCCCATGACTTTCTGTTGGGAAATACAGCATCTACTTTAGACATTTCAACACCTAAACCACACACTAAACCACACCTATGTAGGTGGGCCTGGCTTTCTAGCTCTCGATCTGCTGTTGTCCAGCTAGACAATTTTGAACAAGTCACTTCACCCCAAAGGCCCTGCTTTTCCTCCATTTATTAAACAGTAAGACCAAGAACACTCCAAATATGGCTTGCAGAATGAGACATCAATTAAGGTTAGGTGTTTGTGAATAAAACTTGCTTTAATGAACACATTAAAAGGTTCAGTACATGAGTTGCCAAGTAAAACTAAATGCCTACAAGCTACTGAAGAATTTGGCCTTGTTGTATCCCAGTATTTGAAGATGAAGCCAAATAAATCTTCATCACTACTGCAATTCTACAGAGGTCTAAGTTTTTATTACTAGTAAATGATAGCCCTTCCCTGCCAAATATGTGAGATGACTAAATTTCCCAGGAAGTCAATATTCTTAAGAACCATTCAATATGCTGGCAATTAAGACACAAGTATTTGACTATCAAATAGCAGCTTAGCCAAGGATCTAAGAAGAATTTACCAACTTTCTCTTTTCCAAGCTGCATTTCAGAACTCCTGTGTAAAATAACATGGTTTATGAGTGTGCTTTCAGTAAAAGACAGGGCTCACTGATCCCCAAACGACAGGAAACTTGAGACTCTCTATTCCAAACTTCCAAAACACCACCTCCAAGATACACTGGGGCTGAAAAGTCTAAACAATTGCTCAGATACACAGCAGATAGTGAAAATACGACAGCTACATAGTAAGATTGTGGTTAGAATAAGATTCCATGTAAGCTCCTTGTTTTACAAGGAAAGAAGCCGAACCATTTTGGAAGCCAGACCACTACCCCCAAAAGAACTCCAGATTAGAAAAACACTTAATGTAGCTGTTTCCATACATTTGCATTTTTTAAATAGATGTTTTCTTTTGAGAGTTTTAAACACCCTCCTCTACATGGGTCCTGACACACTAATGCCAATGTCTTCAGCACTAAAGATCTGTTTAAGTCTTTTGGATGTTGCCAACAGTGGAGGGTTAAAAATCTGCCACCATCAGCTCTGTCCATCCTCTCCAAGCATGAGGCCAGCTCTGCAGACAGCCAAGACCATGTGGCAACACGGATCTGATCTGGGCAGGAAACTTTCATTAGTCCCTGTATTATACTGCACACAGACCCAGAGTTTTACTGTGATTTAAAATGCTCCACTTATCACTACCTGCCTGCTCAGAGTTGGAACTGGTGGTCCTGGATGCTGCTTTTGCCATGTTTGCACATCTTACTGCCCACAAACAGGAGGACAAAATCCTCAGTTCCTCTACTAAAGACATGAAAAACCCATACTCCAAAATGGCCATTTCCCCACAAAGACACCTAATCACCGGAAAAAGGATGGTTTTACTGGTAAGAAAAGCTTCTTATTCCTTCTTCAGCCATAGCATTTCTGCAGGTGAGTTTGAGAAGACAAAGCAAGTTTGTTTAATTAATGGAGACAGATCCTGAAGCTCTATAGTTTTCCCAAACAGATACAGGTAACACCTCATTACATATCAGCATCTCTTGAAACTTCAAATGGAAGTAAAAGATTCAAATTTCAGTTCAAAGACTTTTTGGCATGCAGTAAGCATATAGTTCACTTTTTCCTACTTTTTTCCTGATCAGGATAGAGCTTATAACATTTGAACTCTAAAAAGTGTCAGCTAAGAATCAAATTTTCCATCTATTCTCTCAACAATAGGAAGGGAAGTTACTGATCCTCAAGAAGAAATGAAAGCCATGGGTTTACTTTGAAATATTTTAATGTCACATTAACAACATTTTATGTCATGGGTCCTCCAACATCCCAAGTAGTTAATAACAACCCATGTAAGTGCAAAAAATTGTTTAGTTTTATCATAGCACTGGAGACTAGAAAGCCTCTGATTTTATGAAAAGTCCAGAGAATAGTATATCTATATATATAGATATAAGAGGGAATTACAGTTTATAACATGGATCAAAGACAAGATCTATACACCAAGAACAAGCAAGTTTTGCCTCACACTAGTATTTCAAGTGAAGATTTCTGTACTAGAAACATGAACTCAGAACTAGTCTGTAGGCTGATTCCCAGAAAGAAATTCCCTTTGTCACTGATAACACTCATGCTCTCTTCCCACCTAAGGCTCAGATAACACTCAGGAGACCATCCAATATAGCGGTTTGGTCTCATCAGACAAGACAAGTCTTCACATGGCACCACCAGGAGCACCAACCCTCAGGAGCAAGTCACAGAAAGGCAGCTAGTTTGAGGCCATTAGCTAAAGTGAAGCTCTCAATCCCTTCAGAATACTCACTTCCCTATCCATGCATTTTACAAGTACTGGTCTTGCAGAAGTGACTTGCATGGCTTTGTCCATGGAGGAGCCAGGAGGTGCCACCTTTCCCCACGTGTCCAGGCCTCAGCCACCCCTTGCAAGTCCCCAAGCTTCTTGTCCAGACTCACAGGACCATGGACAGCAGTCACTTGTAAGCCTGTGCAACACACTTGTTTTCCACCTTCATCAGTTAATAGCCCCCTTGCAAAACTCCATGCATGTAACAGATTTCAAGAGATGCCTGGTTTTCTCACTTACCCTGAATTACAAGTTGAAATAACTTGCATAAAGAATCCCAAACCAATTCTGCTCATCTGGAGTGAGGAACATGAATGCAGTGAATGCTATTGTGTCTCCTAAGTAGAAACAATTTTTCCAGAGGAATAGGAATCTAATGAAGACCTCAGCACAGTGCAGAGAATTTTATATTTCTCAGCTTTGTTGTAAATAGAAGTCTGTGCCCCAGTTCCTATCCATCCAACTAGCACATAGTGATAGCATCTACAAGAACACCTTTCTTTCAAACTCCAATACTAGCTCACCACTGGCTTCCAAGTGCAAAAAAGGAATTTCTGTGGGAAGGTGAAGTGCTTATACATCCCCATCTCCACTCGTTCCATATGAATTTGCCAACAAGAAAGACAGTGTGAGGCATCTCATAGGCACTTTAATGCTCTTTTATACAACAACCCAATTTATACTGAGGCAACACTGGGTAGCCACTCTAGGAGGAGAGAAGGCAGGTTGCATCCATTTCTGACAGTTCTACAGGGGATGTTAAACATCTATGTTTATCAAGAGCTGTTTATTCATTTCTTTGCATCTCCAAATCTACATAGCAGGCTCAAAATAAGCAGATCGGCCAACTTGAGCTAACTATCAGCAGTCACTCTTACTCAGATAGAAAAGATATCACTAACATACTGCATGAGCAGTGCTCTTATAAGGCCGGCTTCATTCTCGTTCAGCATCCAAAGTTCAACTTGGACAATGAGGAACATGAAAGAAATGGCTAGTGACAGAATGCCTTGATGGGGTCACAGGCTGTGCAACAGCTTCAACATGCAGGCAGGCAAAAACATCACCCATAAGTAAAGGGACTGAGGAAAGCAATGCAGGGGAGGAGAAAAGAAAAAGGGAAGGTTGACAGACAGTTGGACTTGTTGAGGGTGAAATCAATTAAAGTGCATCAAATCCAGAATTCATGCTTTTTCAAAGTGACAAATCTGTGCTGGAAACTGAGAAAGACGAAGAGAAAATAATGTCTTTGACCTCCTGGGGACCGGCTGTTCCTTCCGTCAGAGGAAGCCAAAAGTGAAGTGAGATGCGTTTGTGATGAATTGTAGCAGCCAGGCAGCCACCTCAAAAAAGAACAAGGTGAAAAGGTTATAGAAAGGACCCAAAATGCAAAGAATTCAAACATCACGATAAATCAACTCAGGCCCTGGTATATGCGTGCCCAGCCTTCAGAGGGCTGCTGCGACTAATCTCCATTTGTTAGCCTTACTTAAAGGGTAATGGACACACACATCTTGTTTACCAGAACTTCCAAAAATCATCACTACAAAGAACTTAGTCACTTCAGTCTTAGGAAGCAAACGTATGCAATAACCATGTTACCTGCCATCTGATTCACAAAAACTGCTAGAGGATTATAGCATATAACACACACAAATATCCCCACCAATTCTGTGTTCTGCCCCTTCAGATGCATTTTAAGTTAAATTTTTCAAATGGACACTTCTCTCCTGCTAAAACAAATGTAAAGCAGATATTCACATCTCTAAGCCTCACAGAACAGTCGAGCATATCTGATTTTCTGTTGCACTTATCTTCTGGTTTTGAGTTTAAAAGGTACAGTACAATATTTAAGATGCTCCTGTCAGCATGACAACTTGGAGTCTTTTCCCTCACTGAAATATTAAATCCAGTAACTAAGATGCAGAACAGATAATTGCAAAGGGAAAAAAAGAAATCACGAAAGGCAGAGGGTATAAGATATCTGCAAGCGATATCACTTTGGAGGTTCTTTCAAATACCACGTCTTACTGGGAAACTATTTCCCTACAGAACACCAATTCAGTCATCATCACCCTTACCCATTATGAGCCCAAGCAAACAAACCAAAATTCCTCAACACTTGTTTTCCATGCAGGGGAAGGCTTCACACAGTGGGAATATTTGTGTAAATAGTATTTTGATCAAAGTTCTCCTGGATCAGTACTAGCAAAATCCTTCCCCAGTGATGAATACACTGGGTCTGCTGAATTGTCCCAAGTTAAAGCAGGGTTTTTAGGAAATATAGTTCTGTTCTCCACAACTCCCTACTTGGGCAAGATACATCCATGACAACAACTGTTCTCTTCATTCAGACCTCCACACTTGAAGCCACTACTTTCCAAGTTAGCCCATATACTTTAACTGTCAGGTTTCTCTGATACTCGTTTCTGAGACTTGCAGAGATGGGTATCACAGTGAGAGCTTTAAGCAAGAGTCACCCAAGCCTTTTTGGCTACTTATGAAAACAGACTATGTTTTTAAAGAGATTAATGTTTGCTCTCCTTCTATTAACTACTACTGGTACTGAAAAGACCATGTGTAGTTATCCACAGTCCAGCAATACACCAGTTGTTCCTGTTGAAGCTGCTGTCATGGAGAAGCAGAGGAACCAGAGGTCACAGAACCACCCTTGCACGGGTGGTCACATCAGGATGGTCCTACGCAGAGAAGTCGGACTGTCCACCATCGTATGCAGTCTCTCACGTGAGGAACCCCAGCCAGCATTTCAAAAGCTCATTGCTACAAACACTTGCACCAACAGGAATGGCATTTGCATTGACACAATAGCTGCAAGGGAGTTCTGCAGCCGAGTCCTGGCCAGCTTCCTCACAGCTCTGCCTTCAGAGAGCACTGAGGACCATGGCACCAGATCCTCCCCAAAGAGGCCCCACTGCAGTGCTGCGATGCTGCTCCTCACAGCAGGCTTCTCCGGACAGGCCCTTCCCTGAAACAGCACGATTCTTTCAGGGAGACACGAGTTCACATCAACAAATTGTTCCCGACACTGCCCTGAAGCACTTGCACTATGATCAGCTATTCAGAGTGATGGGACACACTAGTTAGGTCTCTCTCTGTGTTTATCAATCCCTTCTCAGCCATTTTCCTCTGTAAATCCGTCAAATCTTTTTCTTCAAGCTCTGTAGGAACAGTTAGGAGCTATCTCCTCAGAGGTGCCTGCCCTGCCACTTGGATTTCATCCCTTCGCAGAAGGCTCCGTTGTCAGCCGGCGCGAGGCCTGCGCCAGGCCGTGGCAGCCGGGCTCCTGCCAAGGCCTGCTGAGGGAACAGGGCTTGCAGGCAACCTGCCGAGATGCCCTTCCCCACGCATGGCACAGACAGGAGTTCTCATGAGCTCTCTTAAGCACAGAGAAGACAGAAGGAACAGGAAAAAAAAACCCAGGGAAGTCAAGGCAGCCAGATGTCTGTAACACCCTAAATCCCACACAAACTCACCCTGCGTTGAGCCAGGATATGAAACAAGCAGTGCCACAGGAATACAGGACTTCAAATCTATAAGACATATATTTCAATTCTCTTCTACCTTGACCAACGCAGCACAAGATATTTGGTCGGTACAAAACCAAGGAAGCAATTCACCCCTGCAAGAGAGGCAAGTGAAGCCACAGGCTTGGGCCCTACATATATTCTCCTATTGCTCCAGGGGCTTAGTCTTTGAAAATATCACAAATCCTCCCCTTTAAACAGCAAATATCAGACAGTCTCTTCTCCTTACATTCATGCTGGTAACCTTCCTGGATGGCAGTAAATTGCCAGCCAGCCTAAATCAGCATATCTGCTGTCCTACAAAGCTACAGCGCGCAGCTTACATGTGGTTTGATCGTACGGATCTAGGTCAACATCCTGACAAATGTCACGGGAGAATGCTGATTTCTTCTTTCACACTTGTCAGATGATGAGCTGGTTATCAGCCCCACTTTGCAGGAGGAAACAAAGCACAGAGCAGTGGAATGACTTTGGCTCAGGTCACTCTGCAGGCCAGCGCCTGACAGCAGAAATGAAGCCCACAGAAGCCAAGCTCCAAGTCCTCCCCCTGCACCACCACACCATGTCCCTAGCAAACTCGCTTGCAAAGTGAGTTGGAACCTCCATTTCATGGGAATTAACATAGGCTGTTCACAGAGAACATCAACAGTTACATTTTCTCAGCCAACTACTTAATGATTTTAGCATAGGATTTCAGGTGGTGAGTACAGTGCAGCCAGGAACCAGCCTGACCAGCCCTCAGGACAACCCTTGGCACCTCCCAGCACCACAGATGTTCTTCACCAGCTCAGCAGCTAAAATAAACACACAGCTTGGGATCCTTTTCTTTCATCTCTGCAGAACAGGGTAGAAATCTCACAGAACTTTTCATGATTTTTAATTAGATTTGCTTTATGCAGTTGAATATGTATGTATACATAAACTCATGTTTGCCATATGAATCACAGCATCATTAAGGTTGGAAGAGACCTTTAGAGATCTAGTGCAATTCCCCTTGCACATGCAGGGTCACCCAGAGAACGTGGCACAGGCTGCATCCAAGCAGGTTTTGAAGATCTCCAGAGAAGGAGACTCCACAACCTCTCTGGGCAACTTT
>JAUBOD010000707.1:309900-329489 GCA_032353885.1 Nothura maculosa | reverse complement strand
TACAACTGCCACCAGCACCTCTGTAATGCAGAACAGAGCCAAAAGATTTCCCCACACGCTGTAAGATATGATCTTTCCAGAGCAAAGTAAGGGCTAATGTCTGATTTGACAGCGGTGAGAAACACTGAGGAGTTAACTTCCAGTATGTCATGCGATAGGCTAGTCCCTTCAGAAGATTCATCCAGCTGTGAAGACTCCTTCTGTCACTTAAGAAATATCCACATTTGATGAAGTTTTAATTCATGTATGCAATTAATTTATAAAGTGTCATTTTGCTGAAATGAAGAGTACTTGTTACACAAACTACACGATGATGAACCCAATGGGAAAAAATGAAAAGGAGGTACTTGAAGAACCACATGCGAGAACCATATGGAAGGGTGTTCCACCAGCTTGGAACCAGATGTAAGAAAACATTGTCCCTGGACACTGTACAGAGTCCTACTGATAACACATGATAAATCATTCACTGAGTGTAAGCAGGAGAGTGAACATCATCACATATCAAGCTGCGCCGGGACAAGAAGACCACGAGCTGGAGGACATTAGATAAAGAGCCAGCATCAAATACTCAGATGTTACCCTTGCGCAGATCTAATCTGAGCTATTATCAGCAGGGACAGCCAGAGTAACAACATAAACAAAAGCACAACACAAGGGTTTGAATGCACTGCAAAAACCCACAACAGCTGAGGATGTAATAACTGGAAGTTGAACTGAGATACTGGAGATATTGGAGGATAGTCTAAATATTCGCTCCTACAAAGCAGATATGAACTTAGCCCTGTACCCAAACACTGATTTCTCTGTGTGACCTTTGACAAGTCATCTAAGGTCCTCCAAAGCCAAAGGAGAGTCTCCCATATGCTCCAGCACTGTACATCACTCATTGATCAGCAATGACTGCTGACTCTGAAGGACTTCCTCAGCCATGCCTCTGGTGGGGACATTCCTTCCATACTTCTCCACTCTCTTTCCACACTTCTGTTTGAATGGAGGGTTTTCTATGACAGTGCTTGTCTTCTTGAGAAGGACAACTTCTCCTGACACAAGAGGACTTTAGGTTTGACCAGGTCAGAAAGAGGACATCAAAATACAAATAAATGATGGTCAGAGACAGGCTAGGCAGAAGGCGACTATGGCTAATTTTCAGTAACTCCTCTCTTGTCACCAGTATCAAAAAGCACTGTTGCCTGCAGCAGTCCTGCTTGAGCTAAATGGGCCACTGCATCGATATAGAGTAGCAGATTTCAGATTGACAACTAGCTAAAGCTTTACAGTCATCTCAACTTTCAAGTTCTGTTTCTGCCCTGAAAGGTCATTCCCAGCCGTGGCTCCTCTTCTCTTCCCACTCTTTTTACTGCTCTGCTGTAGGGAATTCTTCTGTCATGGGGGAGCCAGGCCTATCGACAAGTAGGACTTCATGCTCTCATGTAAACCATTATCTGTACAAGTGTGAAGCGACTTCTTGCCTGTAGAAGGGTCTTTGATCCCTCTTTGAATTGCAGCAAGCATTTCAGTGGTACTGCCTGCATAACTGACCCAAGAGCCTGATGGCTTCTTGTGAAGGGAGGGAGACACTCCAACAAGGAGGCCGACCCAAATACATCTACACAGGACCACCAAGGGTGACCCCAAGTTAGACCACCCAGTCACTTAGTTGGCCCTGTTTGAGGAGCCAGAACCTCAGAGCACAAAACTGTGTCCTCAGCCGGGTTCTTTGGCCTGTGTTTTAGACCACTGTGTATCTCCAGCAACTTCCTGCTACTGACCTCCTACAATAAATCATCCTAGCAGCCTCCCTCCCTCTTGGCAACATCCTGTTCCTTCCCTTCACAAAGACTCCCACTCACAATTCCAAGGTTTGATATCCATCTTAAATAAATGCCTCTCTGGACTCAGCTGCATTCTCCAAACCACCTTATCTCCTGCTTCTCTAGAATGGCTGCAGTTCAAGCATATGCAGAAGCTTCCTAGGACTTTTGGATTTTAATTCTACCCTCATGTTCTCTTTCTCTTCCCCATCCTTCTTACAGAGAGGGAAAGTTAGCTTCAGGAGGATGTACACAGCACACAGACATCCTAAAGAGAGAGTGTTGCAATTTTCTGCTAGAAATACAGTGAGAAGTCACAATAGGGGTTCTGTCCCATTATCTCACTTTCTCCCCTCACTTTACAGAGTGGGAAAGGCAAAATTTTGTCAGTATATCTGCACAACAGAGTCCTTGACCAGCATTCAGAAATATCACCTATGGATCACAGGAAGAAACTAGGACATCTAGACTCCTAACTGCATCCTCCAATCAAACACCTTAGGATGAATCCCCACTCTGACATTAAGTATGCCATTGGAAGCCTATGGAATAACTGATGCTCAAAAGGAACTATATTTGCCCCATGCTGCAGCAATGCCCCTCTAATTCTGTCCTTTTGCTTTGCCAGGGATGATTTTTATGTCACCTTTTGGTTGGTTTTCTCTCATGAACTCTTCCCTCAGGTTTTTCATGAATCCATCACTTTCTGACCTTTTCTAATAGCAGTTCTCCCTGGCCACAGCCTTATACTCAGCACCATGCAGGTCACAGTCCTCACAAAGAATGGAATTGCTCAAAAGTGCTGAGAATTGCCCTCTAAATTTCACATCTATACGCTTCTATGTGATGCTGATGCATAGCTGCTTCTGTACACTCTTTTCTTTATCTTCCTTTGCTCCATGCTCATCCTACCCTGCCTTTACACCCCGACCATCTAGACAGCTCCTGGGAGTCCATTGCAACAAAGGATCATCTTCTGACTTGAGAGGAATTCCCTGGGTGTCCCCACGCTCCCATCTCTTTTCTTCAACTGTAAGAGGAACCGCTTAATTGATTAATTCATTATTGGCTCATTTGATAACGAGCCAGCAACTGTCTTTAAGGAAAGCAGCAGTGAACTCGCAGAGTCCACGTCAGAGGGAAAAGCTGGAGAAGCAGCAAAGAAAACAGGTTTGAGTCAGAAAAAAGCAAAGCAGGGCAACAGAGATGGCAAGGCAGCCTCCTAAAATGCCCTCGGAGTTTATAAAGTAATCTTATTCCAGTGCACACATCCCTCAGATGCCCTCCCGCTCCTTATCATCCCACTCACTCAACCATGTCACTGACATATGTACTTAGCGGCAGTTATCGTCAGCGGCACATAAATAAATGGCAGGTATCAAAGAATCAAGGTCGGCAGCTCATCATGAATATTTCAGAGAGGAGCCACATGCGGAGCTCGAGTGTCCCAGCCTCTCAGGTTTCCCACAGAAGGAACAAACCACGGCGGAGCGTGCACGTGGCGCGCGCGCGCACGGCCGGCTGCCTCGGCCCTCGCATGCACGCAGCTCATTTCAAGGCAATACCACATATGCTCCAAGACAATCTGTCACTTGAAAAAAAAATATATAAATATATATTATGTATCTCCTCCGCATAATGTGCAAACTCTAAGCAGCTGGCAAGAGGGCAGTGATGATTTAATGCAAGCAAACTGTGCTTTGCTGAAGGGGCTGGCGACTAGATAGCCGGGGCTGTAACAAGAAGCCTCTTTGACAAAGGCGCAGAGTGGCATCTTTTCACACAATTATATGTGGGTCACGTTAACCTCTGCTGTGCAGGATTCCCTTGAGCCGCCTCCGCCTGCACAGCGCTGCACGGAAGCCACGGTGGGAATTCCTCACTCCCGCTCTTCCTTCGCCCTGCGCCGGCGAGGTGCTCACACGGTGCCCAGGGATAGGGACCGGCCAGCTCACCGGAGCAGCAAGTTTCTCGCTGAACCCAGTGGCAAACTCCACGTTCCAGGACCGCGACGTTTCATTAAGCAGCTCTGTCAACTGATGGGCACGTCTGAGATTCCAAGATGTTCCAGCGCAACACACTGTTTAAAGAGACTTTGCTGAGCCTCACTTTCAGCATACGGGTCTGACACTTTGGAAACTATTTGCATCTTGTTTGACGGATAAGGAGACAGAGAGATGGAAGACTGCAGACAGACATTATTTCATAAGCTTTTGGAGATAGAAATTTGCAAATGGAAATTTCATCAGGACAATTTATTAAACAAAACAAATATTTCTTTAACCAAATCCTTTGGGCAATCCACTGTTCGGGGTTCGTATGTTTTTGAATGTCCGTAGAGAATTTCTTTATCAGACGACTGCATTTCAGAGAATGGGAGGATAAGCCTTCGGGGAGAATAATTTCCCCCTTTCCAGTGCCTTGGAAATCTGTTCCTTTTTATAGATTTTCTTTTTTATCAGGCAGCTTTTCTTTTTTATCAGGCAGCTTAGCATAGTGTTCCCTGGCACCTCTGGATGCAGTGTTTGATATGGTGTATAGCAAATGGTCTTTTATGTTCCATGACGAACTAAATTTAAATGTCAGGAACTTCCAGATTTGAGAGAGTCACCACCGAAATTCTGCACTGCATTCATATTAAAACATGATCTTCCTTAATGAACTGGTTATGGAACCGAAGGAAGAATTCCCTGCAGTGACAACAGTTACTCGCACTGTCATCCTACTCCAGCTATTTAAGTTAATTCCCACATTTAAGTTAATTCCCACATTTTTAATACCACAGTTCTGCAGGTTTTTGAACCTGCAAGAAGCTAGAGAAGTCTAGAAAGAGCTGGCGACTGAGAGATAAGCACGCAGGCTCAAAGTGTCTGCCAAGACACCTAAAAGTGAAGGTTAAGACCAACAATCTTAAAAGTATTTGAGCACGTTTCATATGCTGAGATCAGTTGCAGGCCCCACTTTGACATTGCAAAGTCTGCTATGGCAGAGCGGGAGCAGGAACTGCTCCTCACCTTTCACCCTCTGCTGCTCATTCCTCCTCCATGCCAATGTGTTCCTGTGCCAGCGTAAGTGTTTGTGTGACCAGGCACTGAACCAGACTGAGGAAATTTTCCTGCTTTAAACAAACAAACAAACATGCTATTCTTTTTCGCTTTTTTTTCTTTTCTTTGCCTAGGTTGGATCGCTCCTCCCCTCTGGTTCCCAACCACAGCAGTTGTGCCAGCAGAGCAGCAAGAACAAGAGGCTGGGAGACAACGACATCTTAAACCAGTGTTACCGCCAAGCAATTTGTAACATCAAACCACAGGCTAAATCTCAGCTAAAAGCTTTTAGGGTTGGGAGCAAACACCTCTATCAAGATGAATTAAGCAATTCGCAGCGCTCACTGCTGCAGTTGCAAATGCAGTTTCAGCCTTTTATTTTCAACACTCGCCCCTGAAGCAGATGGCCTGAGAGAAACCAGATAGGAAGACCATTAACTGAAGGTTTGTGTAGATGCATTCTTGTGTGTATACCTTCCCTGCAACGCAAAAGCGTGTTCCTGCGTGACCGTCAGCACCGCTGTGACTCGCAGCATCGTACAGATACCAGAACTACCTTAAAATCAGCTAGTGCTGCTCCTGATAACCATCTAGTCTCAACAGTGTGGTACTCAGCATAGACTAATTTGTCCTGACAAGATTATTTGCAAATTAGGTGAGGAGGTCAGACGGCTGTCCTATAACCGCATTAAAATGTAGTAAACTTTGGCTCCGAGTCCATAGCCTGCCTCCACTGCAATGTTCATGGGGCACTTGGCTCCTGCGCCCGCTCCCTGCCAACCTTCGCCCACTCTCAGACCTAATTTCAGTCTGTTCAAATGCCCTGCTCGGTGCCAGATCCCAGGTAAGTATTAATGTCAGTCAGGAGGCTTTGAGTGAAGACTTTGAAATAGAGTCTCAGCTACGAAGACTTAAGAAGGGCGATAGCCAACACTACGTGGAAACTGGATCACTGGAGTTAAACACGTAAAACTGAGGAGGATGGCAGCAGGTTTTGCCCTAATCTAGCAAAGAATCAGCTCCCAGCTGCTGATACAGTGCATCACTGTGTGAGATGCAAGAGCCTGCCCCATCTGGAGGGCAAAGCTAGTCAGATGATGTTATTATAAGAACAGTTTTGGAATGAAATCAGAACATCCTCCTCCATTAGGCTTCGTAAAGGGGCTGTCTCAGTTTGTGTCATGCAGAGGCATGAGCTGCCTGTCAGTGAGATGAGCAGAGGACCGCAGGATTTCCCATGCAAAACCATTCAAAACCCATGGACTCGCATGAACCTACCCCCACATCTCAGTGGCTTGTGATGACACATGGCATAAACATGCTCCAACAGCAGGCTCAGCTGGAAGAGGCTTCACGCTTGTCTTCCATTCTCGGCTTTGCAGTCAGTTTGGAGAGCGTGCCACATGTCCTCCTTGGGGTTTCTGGAGAGGAGGGATTCTCTGAGTTTGCGAAGCACTAACTAAAGCGAGACTTTCTGGTCAGGGCCACTGCATGCCCTGAGGAGGGAAAAACAACAACAACAAAAAAGACACAAGAATAATATCTCTTTAATCCAATGGGCATGTAGAAATGGTGTCTGACCACAAACACTTAGGACACACTTCTCGCCACAGACAGATCATACATGTCCATGTATGTGGACGGGATCATTTGTACACAAAAGCAGGCATACACCTGAGACTGACAAGGAAAAAATAAGACAGTTTCAAGGGTGAGAAGGTGCAAAGTAGTTTTCTGCTTGCAGAACAAGAAGAAATGCTATACATGCCAAATGTCACACCAAAGGGAAACGTAGCTCCGTACCTGATTTCCACCAGAAAGCAGGGTCAGGTGCTTAAGAGGGATTACAAGATACATGTCCACATTGAGTTGATCTTTCCCTGTTACTCTTGGATTTGTATCCGTCTGTGGCTTCCTACAGAAGGTGGCTAGTACAGTCATTGATTCATCTATCCTCCATCTACACATCTCAGTTTGCACCCTTGTCACCATATCTCTTGGCAACTATTTCCACAATTTCATTAGTCAATAAATTCACAAATTACCTCATTTTATTTGTTTTACACTTATTATCTGAAGGCTTCTGGTTCTCC
Organism: Nothura maculosa; assembly: GCA_032353885.1. Lineage (NCBI taxonomy): Eukaryota > Metazoa > Chordata > Aves > Tinamiformes > Tinamidae > Nothura > Nothura maculosa. The sequence continues at coordinate 322,538 of JAUBOD010000707.1, read as the reverse complement.
TGACTCCAAGGACTCCTTAAGTCTTATGAGAGTTCAACTTACGAGAGTTTCAAAGAGAGCTCATCCTCAGGTCCACCATGGGCTTTCTTCTGCAACCCCACATCTGATTTTTAGGATAACTGTGTGTGATGTGGGAGATCCAGGGTTAATTCTACACTACTTGCAAGTATTTATCATGTATACATGAACAAATGCTTCCAGCAGGACAGATTACAAAAATTTCTCCCCACCATCCATTGCACCTCAGCAAATACATGTGATGCAGTGTGGAAGACCCTTGTCCTAGTCCATGGTATAAAAAAGGTGGGATGGAGACTTAAGCTTTGGTCTCATATTTCTCAGCATGGGATTACTCTGGGGTAATTTAACGTCTTTTCCTAGTTTTGAATGGCCTTGAACTTGTTGTGAATTAGAATAGGTACAAATATAATTTTTCTTTACCAGTTTTCCTATTGCTGCATCCATGTCCTAGACCCTTGGCCTTCACTTTTTAACTCCTAATTCTCCAGCTGTGCTTTTGCTTTCTGAAATTCCTGCCTGACTCCAAATATTACTCCCTCCCTCTATTTCTATACTCATTGAACAAGCTTTTCCCGCCACTAAAGACTGGTCTTCCTCAATCTGATCCTGACTCTCCCTTCCCTGACACCTTTGGTGCTATTCTACCAAAAGCAGATGAAAGCAGTATAAGTTTCTCCACCAAGGCCAGTACCATTAAGTATTGACTTTACAGTCAATGATAAAAAACGGGCATTTCCAAGGCATGAATCATCTCATCCTAAAGTGAATCACTACACAACTGGAATACACATGACTAAATCAGCAGGAAACACGTACAATATAAACACATGAAGATACTGAAAAGAAATTTCCTTTTTATCTTTACACTCATCTAAGACTTCTCTTGGTCACGTCTTAAATTCATGCACTCTGATTTGTTCCTTGTCATTTAGGATGCTCTAATTGAAGCTCTCCTCCCTGCAGCCTTCATTTCAATAGCACTGTCTTCTCTTGCCTTTTCTTCTTTTCTGTCACTTTTGAATGATCCTGTTCTCCACCAGTCCCATCAGACAGTGTCTCACAAACCAACCGTAAGCCCTACCACTGAGAACAGCCTCATTTCCCTATCCAAAGGCCCCTTTGTGGACAGCAACTAAAGAGATGCTCAGATGGATGTAATTAATTAGGTTGAACTGACAAGCAATGTTGTCTGTACAGAACAAAAGCTTCCGGTGCTCTAGTAACCACTTCAATTTTTAGGCATAGACCCGGCCTCCAAACACCAAAACATAATGACATACACAAACAGGAAATTAATTTGGCTAGCTGTTAAACCAAGGCTGTGAAAGAACTGTTTACATCACTCTAGAAGCAGGCCTTTCTTATCATCATTTCATCAGTTTAGGGAAAGAAATGGTGTTAAGATCCTGGAGCCCTCCCCGCCACTGCCCCATGGCCTTCCCTCATCTCTTGCCTATAATTAAGAATCGGAACCTGCTGCTCTTTGCTGTGGTGTTAAAATGACCTAGCGATGGGTCAGACAGACAGATCTGAAGCCATTTATGAGCAAATTGTTCATAACCCTCAAAATAACTCCAAAAGCTTTTCAGGTAAAGGGCTGAATTGGTTTCTGTCTGAGAAAATCTGACGTACGAAGCAGTAGCCCCGTCAGCAGATGACACAACCCAGATGCCACACTGACTTGACACTGACTTTACAGCACTCTGGAGAGAGGAAGCAACTTCCCCTTGATCAGGCAACACCCAGGATCTCTCCTGCATCATTGAACACTCCAAAGCTCTCCATCCCACTTACCTCCCCATAGGCAAAATGAAATGTTGTCCCCTATACATCATTCATCAAAGCCATGCCCTATAATTAATAGCATCATTTGTTCAGGGGATTTCAATAGGTATTGAAATCCAAAGCATCAAAGCATGGACACTGTCTCATCCCAGCCTAGAGAGATATAAATATGCCAGGCAGACTTCCACAAACACGTGACTCAGGAGCAGTTGTCCCTCTAAAAAGGGTTTATAGGTCTTTGAGATATTGCAACTAGGTCCTCAGCCCCAGCCCAGATGCTACTTAAAAAGGAGTGTTATGTGAGGAGACCACCTTTTTGATCTTTCGAGGCGAGACTTCGGGCTGGAGCTGCCCCCCAAAAACTGAGGCAGCCACAGTGACAACAAATACAAATGCTTCAAACAAGAGGAGCCAGACACGAAGCAGGCCTGGTCATGCTGCCTCTTCCTTTGCCAACACTTCTCATCGCAGCAGCTGAAATAACCAGTGGCTGTGGGCAAGTGTCTATGGCTCAAACCAGGGTCTGAAGCACCCCGAGCCAGCAGCATCAGGCTCAGCGGGAATCACGTTCTTCCCAGTGCCGCAGCACAGCCTGGCTCATCCCAGCACATCGTCTCAGCCTCCTGCTCCAAACCCATCCGCTCCTCTGGAACGATTTTTTGGGGCCTGTGGTTTTTCAGCAAAAGGAATTTAAAGAACAAAACCTTGGCTCATTACATCATGGCTCCAGTAATGTCTAGGAACGTTTTACATTTGATAAAATCTCCCCAGATTACCTTCTGAAAGCCTTGCGGTCGGGTCACATGGCTGGAAACACAGGAATGATGTAAGTAACCACTGAATAGCCCATAGATCAGCGCTCTCATGATGCTAACACAGAAACTTGGGAGAGGCATTACTCCTCCTCCAAGGGAGTGGGGTAATTAGCTGAAGCCAACTACTATGCCTAGGGAGCTAGGATGGACCAGACCTAGCACGTGCTTAGTCTCACTTCCCAGGAATTTTGGGTCCCAGGTTGCTCCTCACTTCCAACTCTTTGATCTAGCAGGTTCCTTCTCTTTCTATCCCTACATGTCTCAGCTTCCTCTGGGTATGGAGTCCCACCTCCTGTCTGTGTGCGTTGGAAGATTCCCCAGGGAAAGATGATGAAAGGCTCATCTTCTAGGGAATTTGTATTGCATGTGGTCCACGCACTTTAAATAGAAGCAGAACTATTGTAAGGTGCAGATTTGTGTCTGAAACGTGGATATACAGATATTAGCCTGGATGGTAAGAGTGAACCCCTTCTAGTTTGGAGGATTTACATGTCTTTTCCCTATTAAACTCAGGTAAAAATGCCTGAAAAGAAGCACATGAAAAGTGCCAAGCTCCATGGGGAAAAACCAAGGTATACTTTTCCAAATTTTGCAATCTATTATTTTCAGGGTAAGCATTGTATTCTGGTGGAGAACTGTGCTTCGTCTTTGAGGGACAGTGTAAATCCTAGATTTTCCTGTAAAGGAGCATTTGCACCATCTATGTCTTTAACAATCAAAGGATGGGCAAGAATCACCTTAAAATGCTGAACTTAGGTGACTTCTCCAAGACCATCCACGTGAAAGACATAGATAGACTTAGACACAATAAGCAAGAATTCTTATTTCCAGACTACAGTTATAAGCACTAGTTCAGGCTGTTTCTCATCAAAGCAATGCCACCGTAAGACTTTTATTCAAGTGAGAAACCTGAAGTGACAGCAGCTCTTTGTTTTGATTGGCCCTAAGCTTCCCTTGTCACACCATAATTAGTTAGCAGGATTGCTCTATTCTAAATGGGAGATTTTACTCACAAGTGCGTTGGAATGGATGATTCAAAGCTAAGTCTCAAGCAGACACTAATACAAGGTCGCAGCCCCTCAAAATCAGACGTTTCTCTTATCTAGATAGCTCACCTTTTTGCCCAGTTTCCACGATGGACTTAGCAGGTCTTTCCTTTAGTATGAGTTGGAGCTTTCGGTATGAACACAAGTCAAAGCCAGTGCCGGTCTCTAAAAACTATCTGTCTAAATCAGGTAACAGGTGAAAAAATATCAATACAAGCTTCTCCTCTTCACAAATCTAGAACCCAACCACAAGAAGATTGTAAGACTTGCCTGGTGTCATTTCAGTGGATGAATGTGGAGGAGCAGCTGATAGCCCTGAGGGCTGCGCTGCCGTCCAGAGCGACCTGAACAGACTGGACAACTGGGCAGTGAGAAACCTCATGAAGTTAAGACAAGAAACAGCCACAAATAGGACAAGAAACAGCCACAAACTGAAGCACCAAAATTCCCCAGGAACTTAAGGGAAAAAATATTGACAGTGAGGATGATACAGCACTGGAACAGGCTGCCAAGAGAGGTTGTGGAGTCTCCTTCTCTGGAGATCTTCCAAATCCGCTTGGATGCAGCCCTGTGCCACATGCTCTAGGTGACCCTGCATGTGCAGGGGGGTTGGACTAGATGATTTCTAAAGGTCCCTTCCAACCTTAATGATTTTATGATTCTATAAGGTCTCAGCCAGAAGAGCAGCCTTCTTCTTGAGCTGGAGCAAGGGGTCTGGATGGGACACACCTGGCAAAGAAGGGGTTATGTTGTTTACACAGCTGAAGATCCCTGGGTGCCCCAGGCCTTGCTGCAAACCACCCCCCACCTCCTGCACAGGATCTTTGTCAAAGCAGCTATGGAGGATAAACGCTCCCGTCTGGGGCAGTTCCCAGTGCCCCATTTGCAAGCTTTAGCGCTAACTTCCTGGTAGATGCCTCCCTTTCCAACCGGAATCCAATTTATAAAGCCTTTAATTTTAAACTTTCTCATCACAGGCTTAATAAAACTAAATGACAGGTAATGGTCCCAGAAGCCAGGAACTATTAGATCTTTCCCAACATTAACAAGGGCTGATCAGACGCTTGTGTGCTCCTTTCCCAGCTCACGAAAGCCCAGCTCCCCAAGGACTCTGCAAGCGGGGGAGAAACAGCAAATCAAACCTTGCAGCAAGAGAAAGGAGGAGAAAGAAAGAGAAAAAAACATGTTAACGCGAACACTTAAAATCACAAATGGGCAGCAGGAGCGGGGTGGCTGATGGCTGCTCTCCTCTGGAGCTCACCCGGGGCCCACGTGCTCGCTCCATTTCCCCAGCAGGGCACTGGGGGCTCTCGGAGGCGCTACCGGCGCTGTGGCTACACAGAGGCATGGAGCAAACCGGCTCTGATTTCTGCCCAAAGGCATCAGTGTCATACCGGTCGGAATGTCAGCTCAGGAGAATGTCAAGGCAGCAGTCACGGTGTGCTGTCACAAAGAGAAATAGATATCATTTCAAACACACAGCTCTGGAGAGAGGAGGGAGCATCAGAAAAGAGAATCCCGTCATGCCCTTTCTTGCAGGGGGAGGGATGGGGAAGGAGACCTTAACTCTGCTCTGGCCACAGGGAAAGAGCGGAACATAGGGATGTTCCGTATCATGCTGTTTGGCTGGAGGAATGGAAGGAATTGGGATGGGGCTGATTCTCTAGTTATTTAATTAGCGAAAAGGAGCTGGAAATGGTACCCTAAGAGTATTTCCTGCTCTCAGGACTTCCTTGGCTGGTGTGAAGCTTTCCTCTTAGCTGCTAGCACACAGGAGAAGGTAGCAGTGTGGTCGTAGTTTCTGCCTTCCTCAGTTTACACCTCCACACCTGACTCCCCAAGGAGGCTTCCAGCCTGAACTTTCTCCTACCTCAGCTGCCTTGGCCTAAGGAAAAAATGAATCTTTCATTCTACTCGGGATGCTATTGGATCTGGTGCTCCTGCTCTCTACTACAGCACACTTCAATCATAATGTATCTCAAGCCTTTTTTTTTCCCCTTTTGCTACAGGAAAAGAAGACAGAGTCTTCACTTCAGTCCCTTTTTCCTAGCTGGGAGGAGAGCTGAAAGGAACAAGTTACCCTTTGCAAAAGCAGTGCCTGAAAGCCACTATTCCCACTTACATCAGCACCTCCTCAGACCAGCTGATACCACTACCCAACCAGGAGCACGAGGTCCATATGAATATAGCAGACAACTGGTGACAGTCCCTGGAAGGAATTTCAAACCAATTCTTGTAGCTGAGACAGGATGAGAAAGGAATACGGAGATACTGGGATCTGAGGCAAACTCAGGCTAAGAAACAAATCCAATGGATGCTGACATCTATTTCCTTCAGGTTTGGGGATCCTGGATAGTAGCAAAGCCCGATCACTAGTGGCAGCTGCCACTCCTATTGGCCTGCACAGTTACAATTTCACAAGATCATCTGCCAAGAGCTCTGCCCATAACCAGCAGTGAAAATATCCCAAGGATAGGAGGGATAGGAAGGAAGGGTTATTAAAGGATCCTTTAAAGGAATATTATTAAAGGAAGATATGGGACCACTTTTGAAGCAAGACCTTTCAGTGTCACAAAAATGCCATACTAGAGCGCGTGTACTTTAAACAAGCAGACAGTGGAGGGAGTTAAACCTTGAGAGTAACATGACATTTCCAAGAGCTGATTATTCCTGACTTTACCTCTGAAGGCATCCTAGTGGTAAGTCTTGGAGATGACACAGAAAGCTTATCTTATTACCCCGCCACGGATGTCCCAAGTAGTGTTTTTGATATGCAAAGTCTGTATCACAGAAAGCCTGGAGCCTGCTGCAATATAATTAATGTGATGATAGGAAATCTTGCACTGGAGCACAGCCAGGATTTTCATCCCACTCATGCCTCACTCAGTTACCACTGGACTTTCTATTCTTCCCTTACCCATCCACCTTATTTGTCTTTGCTTCCCAATTCCTCTGAAGCACCTTTTAAACCCTATTGACATGAGTTTTGGCTATGGTAGCAATGCAGGCTCTATGAAGGAGTCTGTCTGGAGCAAATTCCTTGCTTGCTGGTGCGTCTCTAGCTTAAATCAAGGCTCTGTTATCCTTGCATATGACACCAGCTCAAATAGCCTTGCAACCTCTCAACTCCCAATTCCCTTTAGACACTGTTATACTTAAAGTGGTTCCTCCTTCCTCATCCCTGTCTTTTTCCTCCAAAGTTTGGCTTTCCACATAAAATTCTTTGTGAATAGCTAGAAATCTCCAAAGACCCTGTCTTATACTGGTTACTTTATACCCTGCCCTATACTCTGGATTTTTCTCTGATAACAAGGTGCATACAGTGTATATCACAGCTGTGGAAAGAAGGGGGATTTATACGTGGCCTCTTCTAAGTGCAATACACTGGTCTGGATCCCCTCCCAACATCTGCTCTTAGTCTGGACAAAGGGAGTGAACGATGTTACAAGGTTTGTAGTGTGTGTAAGAAAGGTCTCATGAAGAACTGCATACTGCTAGCCCCTGGGAAATGGGTATGGACAGTCTCTTGGAATGAGGTGTAGCCTCGACAGGGATGCTTCGTCTTGTAACACCATTTTTTTTCACTGCAGTATTTACTAGTAAATAGCATTTGTATTGCTTCTTACAACACTGCAGCGCTGGACAGATGAAAATATCTGTAGGCTGTAACAGACATCATCAGTACAGGGGCTTGCCTCATCCCCTCAATACATGGACTGCAGAGTGAAGAAGAGAAGCTGGTGTCTCCGTGTCGAGGCTTGCACATTGTTCATCTGAATGTGTTCACAGTTTGGCTTATTTTGCACTCTCTCCACCTCCTCATCACCCATGAAGTACACCAAGCACCCAAGTACTTGGTCCAAAATTTGCTTCTGAGCAACTCTTTGGTGATAGCATTGATTTCATCTGTCTCTAAAGCACCCAACGCTCATCATTAATTATCCTTTCTTGTTTCTTTTCTGTTCCTTAGGAGAACTGAAACGTACTGTGGATTTTCTCATTGACCATGTCCATAAGGTCCAAAAGTTACAGATCCAAAGGATGAATTAAACCTTTGTTTGGAAACAGTCAGCATTATATCTACTCCTAGCCTGGGCATCATCATATTCTAGGCTAGACCAAAGCACTTTGCAAATTGCTAAAGCCTGTAAACCAACATGCTTTTGATGGGCAGTCTGACAATACAAGGTTCCCCATTAGGACACCAAGATCCTAATACACAGATCTGCAGAAAGGCCCTGGATGCTCCTATGGCAATCCTGAATATCCGTCCTTATTCATCTCAAGTGGGCACCTGAAATCCATGGGACTCTAATCCTGTAATGGAAAGTTCGGATTAACTGGCTAATTTAGTTGAAACTTTCTTTGGTTTTGTCAGTGAGGTGCTCCAGGCTACTATATATCCCTGGGTATATCCTTTTGCTCCAGACCATCATTTTGTCCACATTGAACTTGACACTTTGAGAAATTTCCACTAGAATTCAGCCTGTTTGAACAGTGTCAGTGATCAGGTCTGTATAAGAGGCCAAGCAAACAACTCACAACCTCTAAATCAGGGATGTCTAAGGTGCCCTGAGGGTATTGGCTAGGAAAACAGAAGGCCTCACTCAAGAAAATGGACCATGTAGAAACAAAATCATGGACAGCACAACTCCTTTCATAAATACCACTGCTCTCTGAATAACTGCTTTTCAGACAAGTTATAGGCTAGGAATTTCATTTCTTCCAGATGATAAGAGCCAGAAAGAGAAAGGGTGCTTCTATCTTCAACAGGGAAGAGCTGAGCTGCTCTCCTGATTCTGCCACCGCTTCTTTTTCAGATTCAGAGCAAACTATTCAATTCCCCAGGCCTGAGTTCTCCATCTGCACAAGTAACACAACAGTAACAAAGCTCTCTGCCTCTTCTCCTCACCTTTTGCCATTGAAGCATTTTACAGAAACAGGAAGCCCTGGCCTAGGGCACCAACTTCAGCTGGTGTCTCATGGAAGCAACAAAGGATGATTGGGAGCTGCTTTTCCCAACAAAAGAGGAGATATAAGCTGGACAAGGACAGAGCAATACTCACCCCTGTGATGTGGCCTGCATATCTCTGAGGAAGCCAAGCAGCATGAGCTCCAACACAGGAGGATTCCCGGCTGTTCCGTGTACTCTTTGAGAAGGAAACCTTTGCTGAGGATATCAGCAGCCTCTCCCTGGCTGCTACAAGCTGTGGCCTCCTCTTACAGAATTCCTTTATTAAGGAAAATGCAGCTCTCACAAAGCTCTCTCACTTTTCTCCTGCGACTTTCCCTCCCTGTCCTTTGAGGCACAGCTCCCACAGGAGCATGAGCACAAGCATATGGCCTAGCTAAACCCAGCTTGTAAAGCCTCAGATGCTTCACAAACAGAAAACTGGTGATGCCCCTGTGTCCCTTTCAAACAGCCCCGGGGGCAGATTTTGAGGTGCCTCATTTCAGGGAAGGGCGAGGGCCAGGATTTCTTCCTAACTGATACCCACATCCATGACAGACACTTCTCCTTCTCATGGCTCGTCGTCTTTTCAAACCACACAACAGTGTCATTGTTCAGATGGCAACTTCACAGCACAAGGCGGTCGTCACATCCCTCTGCCGGCGCTGGCTGCGGTTCAGGTTTCAAAGCCCAGAGCAAGTTTTTTTTCACTCAAGCTTTTCTTCTGGGAGCAGGCTGACAAGCCCAACAGCTCGCCCGCAAATGTGCCAGGCCGTTAATAAAATCACCAGTCACCCAGGATCTCCTCCAGACCAGACAAAGGTACTGCAAGGGCAGGGAAAACAGATGCCCTGCAAATACCAGAAATCATGTGGTGTTTACTAGGACTCGCGGCCTTGTTCATGCCACTCGCCTGGACCCACTCCAGGCATTCAGGGTTCACACTGGACCGACTCCAGATTAAATGACAGTGTAATAATTCATGTGCATCTCCATGCTTTGGTTTGCAAACCTACAATTAAAAGGATACAGGGACACGGTAATTTCCTTGCTGAATCAGACCTGAGGGCCAGCTAAGGCAGGATCCTATTTATTACACTGGTAAGTGGAAAGTTGACAACATAGTTGTCCCTGTCCCACGATCTGGGAAATTGTTACTTAAAGAAAACCTGAAGAGTCAAGAGTAAAGAGAAATCCCTGCAGAGAAAAGCAGGAAGCAGTTTCTGCAGTATTTTCTCTAGGAGATCTGTAAACCATGCACAGTTCAGCCTGCAAATGGTAACGTTGCTAGATTGAGAAGAAAGGAAGTTCCTTTTGAGAGAGAATTTCAGTCATTAACTTCCATTCTGCTTTGGAAAAGACCCCCTCAATGTTCCTTTCATGTTTTTGTTTTGTTTGAAATACGTCTCATCTCACACACTACCATACACAAACAGAAAACCAGAATGTAACTTCCATCTAAAAATATAAGCAAAAAGTCACTTGGAAAGAAAAAGAACTACTAAATAAAACATACATTGTCAGCCCAGTCAGGTTCTTCTATTATTCTTTCCAAGTTAAGAAAAAAAAGGGGTTAATCAATGCCATTTCTTCAACTGTTTTGCCAGAACAACATTTTCCAATGGAAAACCACTTTGTCAAAATGTTTCTGACCAATTCTAAGCACAACACAGTTCCTAGAGAGAATTTATGGGATAATCAGTACAGGATTTACATTAAAAAAAAAAAAAAAAGTGTTATTGTGGGGAAACTCAGACATGGAGCATAAGGTTCTGTGATTTTCCTAATTTTATTTTCACCCTGAGATTTGAAGATGTTGGCTGAGGACAACTACTACTTTATCATCAGGTAAGGGATACAGCGTACTGCAGAGGAAACACATCTATCAAACAGCATCTGCTAGGAAAACTCAGTTCTTTTCCTGTCTTGTTTAGTTGTTTTCTATTAAAAAGTCATCAGGCTGGAAGTAAATGGTCCGCCTTTATGAACTGAAAACATAACATCACATCCTCAGCTTAGCAGCATGAAAAAGACAAAATACAAAGAAGATGCATCTTATACATCTAAGGGCCAGAAGTTTAAACTTCTCTAATGTGACCAGAAATGATTCTTACCAGCTCAGGAAAATCCCTTTTTGGGGGAAGACTTTCAGTGGTAGCAGCTTGTGATTGCATGAAGAATATTGTGCAGAAGTAATTTCTCGAGGCATGTGGATAATCCAGCTGCCAACGCCAATCCGCCAGAGGAACCTGAGAAGGGAATGCACAAGTGCATGAGCATTTGTGCAAGGTGATGATTTGGAGGCAGGTTCAAAAACAGCAAATGTTCCGACATTTTACATTACTAAAAGAAGAAAAAACTCCATCATCTACTCCTTCCTCCCCCAATCATTCCTCCCTATGTCATTGGTACGTAGCTCATCTCCAGGAACAGGACAATGGAGGAGTTTGCAGCTGGTTTCATTTGCTGGGCAGTGCCACAGATGCCAGCTCCACATACCTGCCACTGCAAACACTGCAGGGGAGTATTTTAATCTAAATAAAGACGATGCCAAATCTAGTCTCTTAAAAAAAATGCACAAATCAATCCATTTAGAGAACATTTTGCAAAGCTCTTAAACATGCAGAACATAACTTTACTGGTGACTTAAATATTTAAAAAACTCAGAAGATCAAAAGCAGAATGACACGGGTTTATTTCTACACGTTTACTAGAGTTTCTTTTATCTGTCTGTTTGTCCGTATTTCTGAAAGTGCATTTCACCTCCTGTTGTCTCAGAACTGGATTCCCATCTCTAGCACCAAACAGTCCTGTGGTGCTGAGAACCTCAGAATTTCATTGCTTCTATTCAGAGCCAAGACCATGATCAGCCCTGAACTAATTTCGGCTTGTGTAGAACATGAATATTATTAGTAACTATCACAGAAGTTTTTATTTCGTTTTTTCATTTTCTAAAGTAAGTCAAGGCATGGGGCTCATCTGCTGTGCAGAAAGAAGTAACACAGATTGAACTCGGGATGTTCCTGCATTCACATATTCACATGCCATGCTGAAGGAATGCACCATAGACATGAAATCAGATTTAAAAGATCTAACAAAAAATGGGTCTAACACCAAGATAATATTTCCTGTACCACAAGAGCTGGAAAATACGCTCCTTTCCTTTCTGGCTTTGTTATCAGTATATTCCAGCACAGTTAGGAAAAAGAAAAGAAGTATTTATGTGGCCCTATTTTCAGATGTGGCAAAGTGAGGGAAAGATCCCTCCATTTTTGGACCTGCAAGAAATCCCATGCAGGAAGGTGTGAGCAGCCAAGCCTTCCTCCTGCCTGTTTGCTGCAGGAGGAAGATCAAGCGATGCCCTCTTCCTCCAAGAACAACAGTGAATTGTGAAACCTTGTGGCATTTTGCTATTTATGTCAAGCACGGCACATATGATCTTTTTTACAAGGAATGCCACTGAGTTAGTTCCCCCCTTCCCGCTGGATCAATAAATTGTACGGAGATAGAGCAGTTGATTTAGTTTATGGTGATGCTTCGCATCTCCTGGAATATGCCCATTGTCCCCCAAAGTGACAACAAGCAACTACATCCCAAGTCACGGGGAGGGGAGGGAAATGACGACTGCAGTAGGGATCTGTTGGGATTATGCTGCATTACAAAGCAAGGGAGAAATGTTTCCAAAATCATTAAATTTCTCATTTGTCCAGTGCAGTGATCAGAAGAATCAAGTCAGGGCGAACAGCAAAAGGCAAAACGAACACAAAATCAATGGGAAGGGAGGACAGGAGGAGGGAAGATCAGTGAAATTAGCACTACCGAAGAGTTAGCACTACTGCACATGTCCAGCCTGACAACCTTCTCTCCCTCCCTTTGAAAAGGAGGCTAAGACAAGCAATAAAATTTTATACTCAATGTACAGAAAGGCAGGGAGGGGGAATAAAAAAGGAAAGTAAAATAAAAAAGCAGGGCCTGTAGACAATGTTAGAAAAAAATATAAAGCAGGTTATTTCCCCCAAA
>JAUBOD010000707.1:286437-298708 GCA_032353885.1 Nothura maculosa | reverse complement strand
CTGCATCTGCACCGATGACAACCCGGGACCCCTGGTAATGTGAGAGAGAAAATCCCTTCCCAAACCCCAGAGCCAGATACCCTGTTGGTTTGAGGAGCTCAAATCCCAGTGTGGATGTCACCGTGGTTGTCCCTATCTGGGGAAGGTTACAGCTCTGGGGGCCCATCACAGGTTACAGGCCATTTCAGGTCAGCAGCAGGGTTTCACTCAGCAAGCAAAGCGCACAAGCAAGGGAGCCCTTCGCCACGCTCCCTTCAGCAGCTAGGATGTGTGAGCAGGTGATCAGAATAAATGATTTACCAGGGTACTAAAAGATCAAGGCAGTCACTTCTAAGGATCTGAGTATCTGCAGCCAAAAGCGGTACGGCATTCCTAGGGCTACCCCCGGGCTGTCCACTGAGCTCCAGCTTCTGGGAATAAGTAATTGGCTTGCTCCACTCAAACCAAAAGAGAGAAAAACTGTTCTTAAGCCTCCTTGCACGCTCTCCTGAGGAAATAGGTGTGTGATAAGCATCTCTCTCTCAAGAATACAGAGTCAGAGGAAGCCTAGATTTCCAATTCATATTTTAAAGAAGACACCATTTTGCAGCTCTGTTAGTAGGAAAAGAAGAAGTGCCTTTGAAATGTCAACTTGAAAACTCAACCCAGATTTCACAGTAAGTGAACAGAAGCTTATGCATCTAGGTTCACATTTTGGCCCTTTGTGGTACCCCTCCAGTTCATGGGTGCTTCTTTGGCAAAGTAGCTGAACTACCAAAACCAACCGGGTTCTTCTAAAAAAATGAAGCTTTGGTCTGAAAGGGTCATAACTGAGGTCCTGTTACCACACTCACGTCAAGAGGGATCGTTGCACCCTTAATCACTGTGAAGAGCTTCTGACTCCATAGGAAGTTCCACTAGGTTGGCAACATGATGCTCCTGATGGGCTGGTGGCCGATGGGGAACAAACTCAGGATGGCTGGATCTGAAATTCCAGTGCTGCATTTTAAGCCATTTACTGTTTGCCTGAAAGATGGCTGCTTCTGGTTGCATCTCACTCATAAAGCTCTATGTGGCCAGTCACTAGAGGGGGCCAGAAAGCCACATTGTATCAACAAGGGCTGTAAAATTAATAGAAATGGCAAGGACTTGACTCCCTGAGTGGTCCCACCGACATGAGTAAAGCAGTGAATGCCATTTACTCCATATATTGTCCAGCTGAAATGAATGGATGTCTTCAAGGAGAAAAGCACTAGTCCTGTGAGTAAATGCGACATTGTTTGGCCTTTAAATAGCACTACCCTTTTGATGACCTTCTACAATAATAAAATTAAGTCTAGAAATACCTCCGGGGTAAAATCAAACTGAATTTGTCAAAATGTGTCAGAAAGAACACAGTACGTAGCCAACCAAAGTTGGAAACATGTCTCTGAATGGGAAAAACATTGGAGGCCACGAAGAAAACACAAGATTGATGGAAGCCAACTGAAGCCCACAGTAAGGTGGGAGGCATCCCATGCAGGGCACCTCATCAGTCCCTCAGAATCCAAGAAATAGCATTTTTCCATTTCATATTAGCAATGAAGAGCTTCAACCTTGCATAGGATCTTACCACAGAAAGCACCAAAGACACTGAGAGCATGGCCATGCTGAGCTGACAGGTCAAGCACCCAGAAGAAGGGAGATCAGTGAAGTCAGGACAAGGGACCAGTGTTTTGAAATTCCCACTGGTGCCTGCTGGGAACTTGCCATGTAGATGCACTGCAGAACAGTGCCTGAACCCAGCGAAGCTCCTGGCTCAAGAGAATGCAGAGCATCTTTCCTACTAACTCCAGAGCACCATGGCCACGTCCCACGTACTGTTTTCTCCTGCCTGTGCTCAGCGGGCCAGCACCAAACTGACCAGTGAGCACACAGACATGGGCTCTGCTGGGATGGGCAACTCCTGACATGGGTCTTCTTGGCAAAATTTTAATTGCAGTTGAGGTTTTGAGACCTCAAACTGCACAGGCTGAGCTCTCTGTAGCTTTCACTCTTCGCCCACGCGGACAATTGAGGCTCTAGGGACTATTCCTACAGGTTCTTTGAGAGTTCCTATCATGAGATGCTCCACTGGACATTTTTTAGGAACCCACAAATTGCAAACCTATTCTCTGCCTAAAGCCAGCTCTGAAATCAGTCCTCTGAAGATGCATCTTTTGCTGGGAAGGAAGCGGTTGGATGTCCCTCAGTTTCTCTGCATGAGTGCAATGCAAGGTCCCACCGAAAAAACGCCCCCATCTAAGTTATGAAAAGCTGTCAGTGAGGAAAAAGGTAAAATTTGCTTTTCACGTCTTTTCTCTTAAACTGCCGTTAAAAATGATTCATGGTTAAGACAAAATCTAAGCAACTACATGATTAGAATTGAGAGCCTCCATAAATTAAAAGCTTTTCTTTCTTTTTTTCCCCGTCGTGCTGTATCAGGTTACTAGAACAGTATAACCGTATGAATCCACAGACAGCCAAATCTGACGACTGAAACTCAACTGCTACTTGTTTAAAAGGTAAGTGATATCTCAAGAAACACATGTTGGTTGCTCCGCTTAAAACAATGGATCGTTGTGGAAAACAGTAAACCTCTAGTTAAAGTAAAAAAAAATAAAAAAGGTTACATTGTAAAATGACATGTACCATAACCATGAAAGAAATAGTGCTTTGGTTTTGGTTTAAGGAACTTAATGCCCCAGCACCACAGCAGCACTAAAACGCGGTGCCCTACGAGGCGTTTCAAACACAGAGACACAAGGAGGCAAAGGGCAGGAGGAGCTGAGACACTCCAGCTAAGACAAGAAATCTGCTGCTTCTTACACCCATTTTCTAGACAAATGACCCTGAACCGAAAAAGGTTTTGTGTTTTTCTTTGTGTCCCACAGTGTGTTTTTCTTTGTGTCCCACAGAAGTCATGACTTTCTCCAGGAAATCTTTTTGCACAAAATCCCTGCCACCATTCTGTACAATTGGTAAGATCTAGTACCACGTCCTAATTTCACAGAGACTCTATATGACACCCAGGGCACAGAGCAATCAATGAATTTTTCTGCAACCCTAGATTTGGCCCTGAGGTTCTGCTCCTTCTGAGGCTGCTACGTCCTCCCTTCTCGCTCCATTGGGGTACAGGGCGGATCGTGTCGCTGGCCTCCTGTCTGCATCAGCCATCCCTACTGAATCACTGTTGCCATAGCTACTGCTCCAGTAACATTAGACTTTCCACAAAGATGCTTCAGCAATTTAGTCTAGTGATTAAACGGCAGCCATTTATTGCATAGAATAAATAACAGGACAACGGTGAATTATGGGGCTGCGATTCCATCGATGGGTCTCGGTGACATCAGAAACCACAAGAACCAAGCTCAAGTCATCACAACTCCCAAGATGGAATTATGAGCTCCATCACTCAAACTGTGCTCTTTAAACATACCAGATATAACATATGGAGCCAAAAAAATGAAAGAGAAAAAAGGAAGAGACAGACTGACAGACTCTCAGGCTGGCCACATACTCCCCTGGCCACTATGAGTCTGGAGTCCAAGACTGGTAACAGCAGCAGCTGCCTCTGAGCACAGAGACAGAGCACGTGGCACAGCCAGGTGCTGGTCAAGCTCAGTCTTGTTTGACTTCACCAAAAGTTGCCATTAGCAGCCTGCAAAAGTGAAGCTTCTTCTCATATTCTTGATGTGACCAAGATTTTGCTTCAGTGATTTGTATTGCGCTTTCAGTAACACGTAAGATAGACCGACCATAACAGGTTCAGTTTCCTACTTGAGCAGGCCTTCAAATTACAGAAATTGAGAGTTCCCTAATGAGAAAGCACAGTAGAAAGGCCAAAGCAGTAGTGAACTTGGACAAATGCAACAGTGAGCTCTATCCTAGTCACCTTCTCCCTCTTACCACCAGTTCTCAGGAAGTTGTTTAGGATCAGGGAAGCTAGATGGTCTTGCTATAGAGTCTCCTCTTTAAAGATATACTGAAGTGCGGCATTTCAAAAATCACCATTGGCCTAAATGTGATGCTATTTGAGGTCAATTTTATATGTTCCACTGGAGACACTTGGACCAACGTTGAATACTTTTAAAAGTTCTACCCATGCATATATACAGAGAGAGAGGCAAAGAGAAGAATACACAGCAATATATGTATCTTAATGTACCATACTAGACACAGAGACAAAACCACAATTCTAATAGCTTTCTATATTGATTTCAAAGCTATTTATCATGCGACTGCAATAGCACACTCATGCCGACTTTGAAAAACTAAAACAAAGCTTTAAAACATCAGGCTTGACTCTAAAATACATGATAAAATGGAAATGTCACCAATGAAGAAAACTACTGGGATGTAAAAAAGACTAGGATCAGGTAATCTTGTCTCCTTAAGCTCTTACTTGTATCTTCTTTGGAATGATAGGTCATGTGGAAATATAATTGAGAATCATCCCTATTTATTGCAAAGTTGGCTGGAATGACTCTTGAATCTGCATTTCCCTATATCTGATAATAATCTCCCTATATCTGATAATAATTTGTTCCTCTTTATGTTCACATTAACTGTCATACATACACACTTTAAATTATACGTTTTCACAGAATCACAGTATGTTCAAGGTTGGAAGGCTCCTCTAGAGATCATCTAGTCCAATTGTCCTGCTCCAGCAGGAACACCCAGGGCACGGGGCACAGGGCGGCATCCAGGTGGGTTTGGAGACCCAGAGTAGGAGACTCCACAACCTCCCTGGGCAGCCTGTGCCAGGGCTCCATCATCCTGCTTTCTTTTCATGCTCTCTTCCCTACAAAGAATCTTGTTTCCAACACTACATTTGTGGACCTCTGGAGCTCCTTCACTGCCATCTTGCAGGTCTAGTTTAGACAAGTATAAATGTACTTCTCATTTCAGAAGTGAGCACTGGCTACATCTGAATTTCTCTCTACTTGAGGAAAACTTCCAATAATATATAAATAAATACATTCTTGTTCCAGCACTACCATCTCTCCATTTCCTAAGACTGTTCAATTTGTTTTCTGGAGGATTTATTTTCCCTGCACTACAGCTCCATCAGGAATGAACAAGACATAATAATTTGCAAAAACAAACCAAACCAAATGAACTCTCATGCTTGCTCATTGTTTCTGCACCTACTCAGACTCACTGAATTATACTAATTTTAGTTCACAAAAGGAAAGCAGTAAATTAATTATTTTGGATATCTTTCTTGGTATTCTGGATTCAGAAGGACTAGGCAGGTGATGGAAATTTCATTCACCTCAGGCAGGGGTGCAAACTAGGCCCTTGCACAGACTCAATGTGCAGCGGTACCACTTCTGCATGTGCTTGTTATTTAACATGAATTAAGAGAATGAGGCCCCCATCTTGTCCCCAAGCCGGGGAAAATTCTCTGACCTGTGTTTTAGTGTGGAACCACTTTGAACAAGTCTTTTGTGGGTATGAAAAAGGAGCAGTCACTTGGCGAGAATAAGGAGGTCACTGCATTTATTCAGCCTTAACAGAAATACTCTCCAAGAAACAAATCTGCTCTGAATGCCACTTTCAAGCTCCTAATGATGCACACCCAATCATCTGCAGCTTGGGCTGAGAACAATGTCGCGCGCTCCAAATGACAACCTTGGCTCTAAGGAGGAATCTGTTGGAGGAAAGCGAATGAGTCACAGTTATTCAGCCAGTTTGATAGACGTTGGTCAATCTCCTGTAGGAAGTTAGTGTTTTCCAAAAGGTCACACCATTCAAGAGTAATTATCAGATGAGAACTATTCAAACTCTGGAAACACTAAGCTGAAATAAAACTGGTTGTCTGTAAGCTGAAGCCAGTTCCAGTGTGTGAATGACAGGGGATTTCTTTTCAAAGAATTTATGAAAAAAATTCAATATTAAAATTAAAGACGACAGAAGTTACAGCCTGAAGAAAATAAGTGCGTCTGAAATAACCTGCTGCTCATCTACTGCTCATGTTTCATACATCTCTTCGCCTCTCTAGCAGCACCATATGGAGCAACACCTTAGGAATATGAGGGAAAGGTTAATTTTAGGAACAACACATAGACAGGTGAGATAGTAACTATAAGAAGATGAGCAGTGACCATTTCCCCTCTATGGTGGGAAGCAGTGGCCAAATGTAGAAGGCAATACTACTGCTCATGCCATCACAGAGACTTGGTGGTCTTTTATAAGGAAAATAAATCTTTTATGAGACAGTAAGATGGCAAGGCACAAAGCAGAATCTTAACCCTGGACCTCAGGAGAGCAGATTGTCCTGCTCAGGAATCTGCTTGGAAGAATCTCATGGGATACAGACCTGGAGAGCAGTCCAGGAAAGCTGGTTGATTTTCAAGGATCACATCTTCTGTGTTCAAGAATGGTCCGTCCTGACAAGTAGAAAAACAAGGAAAGGCAGCGGGAGGCCCGCATGGATGTACACAGAGCTCCTATCAAAATACAAATATAGTAACAAAGGCTACAAAAGGAGGAAACATGGTCAGGTTACTCAGGAGGAATATAGAGACACTGTTTGAGCCTGCTGTGATGAAGCTGGGAAAGCCAAAATCTGTTTAAAATTGAAGATGGTGAGAGAAGTGAAAGGAAACAAGAAAGACTCTATGGGCACATGAGCAGGCAAAAGAAAACTAGGGAAACCTGGGCCTGCTGATGAATGTGGCAGGAGAGCTGGTGACCAAGGGCCTGGAAGATGATGAGGTACTCAGTGCCTTCTTTCCCTCGGTCTTTACTGGTAAGGCCTGGGCAACCTGCTATGCATGAGGTTGCTTTGAGCAGAGGATTGGCCTAGATGATCTCCAGCCATTCCTTCCAACCTCAATCCTTCTGTGATGGTTCTTCTCATAGCGCTCAAGCCTAAATAAAAGGGCTGCTTCACCAGAAAAGGATTCGAAAGATTCGCAGGATTCTGAGGATTCAAAAGATCTGAATCATCTCTTTCCTTGGTCCCACAGGCAAGTATGGGCCTAAACTAGGCAAGCACATGCAAAGTGATCTTGGACTGACTTGTTTAGCACGTACATGTGCACACACAGCAGGCAGGGAGGCTGAACGAAACCAGAAATGCTTCTTCCAACCGGGCCTGTTGGCTCCTCTGACGACACTGGCCTTTTATGGGGCACTGGCTCTGTTTCAGTTCTCAGAAACGAGCACACAGAAGTGCCACCAAGGAAGCACCAAGACAAGAAGTCAAATATCACTTTGCCCACGCTGAGACCACTCTCTCATTTTGAGTCCTTCGTGTGGGTGACAAGTCCCCTTCATCTGACTGGCCAACACCAGAACAGCAAGTGGGGCAGAGGAAGTGGGAGCAATACAGACTGCCATTTGTTTTGTGCATGCTTTCTTTCCCCCCCAACCATTCTTTAATTTCGATTTGCAAGGACAGTGAAATGGAAAATGTGCCTCTAATTATTACCCCTCTGTGCTTCCTAAAAGCCTCTCTCTGAACTTTTAAGTCTCCTCAAGTTTCAGGTCCTCTTTCTCTCCCTCTCTCTTTTCCTCTCCCCCCATTTTTATTTAAACTAATCTAAAAAAGCTATAAAAAGCCTCTGACACTATAAATTCCCTTGTAAACCCTGGTTTTATAGGTTTAATTGCCTCATTTTACTGCCTTGCATGCTTTGTACCTTCAGTATTTTAGAGAGCTGCCCCAGTATTTAGTGCAGCATGCAACATGGGGAAAGAGAGGCCATCTCAGAGCCCTCTGCTCCAATTTGGATGCAGTCAGGGCTTTGGCATGGTTAGCACCCTATAGAGATGGAGCCTTGAAATGGCTCGGGTCAGATTCAAGCATATGGAAAGTTGACCTAGACAAAAAAATGGAGAAAAACCTCAGCCTGGGGAAATTCAAGTGTCATTTGGCATGAAATATAACGATACTCCCAAACCCTAAGGATATGAGAGAAAACCACTAAGGATGTTGGGAAGGTTCTTCATGTTATTTCTATTACACAAATAGTAAATGGTCACAGGACTTCCTAAGAACAGTGTGAGCAGCCCAAAGAATCCTAAGCAAGGACCAAGGGTCTTGCGATAGGTGCTCTACAAAGTCAGAAAAAAAAAGAGATTTTAGACCAGGAAATCTTGCTCTAAACACTTACCTCCTTCAAAGAAGGGAAAGAGGATTGAGTATCAGATTCTATCCAGAATTCTCCTTATTCTCATGGTCAGCATGCCATTCCTCAGTGGCAATCTTGATCCGAATGCCTTAATGATTAAGCAGTAGTCAAAATTGACTTTTGACTTTAGAGAGGATCTAACAGAACTTCTGTAACTTAGGCTACATCTAAATCCAAACCCCTCCAAAAATCCACCCTTAACATCCAAAATATTTCCACTTAGCAGAAATACGATACAATATTATTTTCTTTGTTCTCCTAATACTTAGTCTGCGGTGTACATGGTCCCTGTATATAATACATAAGGCTTTTGGCATAGAGTTAAGAATTGAAAATTTGACTGATTTCTACAGAATATCTTTCACTGTAGCGAATAGGCCAAAGTCCACCCTGCTCTGCTACAGCATCCTGCGGGGTAAGGCTCTCCATGTGGCTGACAGCTCAGCAATCCCAAGCTGCTCTAAGAGAGGCAGCTTTTTCCCTCAATATTGGAACCATCAAATGGCCATGTAGAAACTAGTCACACCAGCAATACACACTTTACTTAATTAAAGAAAAATAAACACAACCTCAGAATAGGCTTGTATTGACTCTGCACAGTCATCCTGCAGCGGTGCTCTGGAAGCAGCAGCTTTCACAGCTTGAACCTTGGGCCCAGGACATGGATGTCGAGTAAAATCAAGTGGCACAATCTACTGCAGCTGTTGCAGGAGGGGTAGTGTTCCCTTCTACCTCCTAGAGCAGGGGACTATTCCACTTCAGGTCCAGAAACCATCTCTAGGCATTAGCAGCCTGGATAACACTCAGCCAAGTTTCTCTTTTTTTTTGGACTATTAAGATAACTGAAAGGACATCTTTGGCATCATGTGAGCCTAGAGATATCTCCGATTAACCATAACCAGGTGATCTGCTAACAACTACGGAGTATATGGTGCTTCTTCATCCCCACACTCTTTGACTTGATCAGTTTTAGTTCAGGCATGGCAAATAAAAAACACTAGACAGAAGGGAAGAAACAAATGAAAGTCTAGAAGCTTTCAAACAATTTGGTTTTGGCTTAATTGAGGAAATGATAAAGGGTTCCAAATGTGGGTTTTATTGGCAAAAGAAGAAGGCTTTTTTCTTTCTCAATTTTCCTAAAGAAACAGGGCTAGGAATCATGATGTGTGTGCATCTGTCACACTTTTTCTTTTTTTTGTTTTACAGTAACTTCAGAAAATGTTGAGTGTTCTTAAGCAAACATGTCAGAGTCTCGAGATTATTAAGTGTCTGTATGTTTCATAAATACAGGCTGCCTAGTAAAGATGCAATCCCCTCTCCCGAAATCTGAACCTTGCAGAATCTAAACCATACTGAAAAATAAAATTCTTCATGCTGTTCATCGAGCTATCGATTTCCAGGAATGGTTCTCCTGGCCCTGCTTACAGAGGAAGGTGACACACGCGATGTGTGCAGAACTACCACCTTTAGCTTATTCTGAATCTGCTTTTTGTAGTAGCTGGGCTAAAAGCAACGGTTACCTGTTCACCTTTCCAGGGTACTCACCATTTATAGACTCTATTATATCTCCTGTAGCTACACTTCAAGCTGAAGATAACTGGTCTATTTAGTTGTTCTTTTTTAAGGAGAGAGTCTTTGCGCTCTGATGGTTGTCTTTGTTAGCTGCCTCCTGTGACCTAAGGAGAAACAGTCCTTATAGAAACAGATTTTAAAAGTCCATGTTCACACACATATATACAGACCAGGATACTCTCCGTGAACAGGCAGAACCTGAGAAAATGAGTTACTTGTTTTAGATGCAAAGCTGCTGGCAGCGGGGCAAGAGGAGCAATGCTGGAAACCTTGGAAGGGACGGGAAGGGAGAGGCAGTCAGAGGATCAAAAATGTGGAAGAAAAGTATGTTAAAAACAAATGAACTGAAGAAAGAACTTGTTGTTGCTTAAGTTGATCCTTCATGCTGCCCTGCTATCTTGTAAAAGGGGTTTTATTTGCCTTTTAGTTGGAGTCCTGGGAGGAAGCTATTAAATGAACAGGCTGAAAGCAGTTTGTGCGGACGTGTATATGGGCATATGCGGGAGCGTGTGTGTGTCTGTGCGTGCAGGGCTCTGTGTTCCCCCCTCCCTTTTACAAGGGCCACTTGGGTCGCAAGGTTAAAGCCAGGGGGGACTTATTTTGTGTTGTAAGATTTTTTACAAAGTGTAAAGGATCAAAGTAATTAGCTAAGGGTGAGAGCCCCAGACTGTCAGGGAACAGCGCAGTGCCCGCCCGCGAGGCCGGGCCGCGGCGCGCCTGACCCACACGCCGTATATCAGCCCTGAGTCACCATGGGGCCTGCACAGCCCAGGGTGTGCTGCTACGTAGGAGGCTTGTAAGGAAGAAGAGGGACAACATTTTGGACGGGGCAATTGGAAAAGGTTTCAGAAATGAGGCCAAATGAAGCACAGGAGCTCTTAGGTGTGAATGCTTTAAAGGCAGCTGCCTGCTGCTGTGCGGGCTGCCAAAGCACGCTGGCGGAGCAGGTCACTGCTTCCCGCGTCCAGCTGGCCTGGGAAGACTATCAGAAAAGGAGGCAGGGCTCTGAGGGCCTTGGTTTGGTTTTTGAAGGCACATGAGTGAGAAAGAAAGAGAGATGTGGGCAATGAGGATCAACATCAACACAAGAAGCCAACTCCTGGCTGCCTGCACCTTGGGATGCTGTCCTGATGTCATCAAGGTCAACAGTGCTGCCATCAAAAGTGACAAGTCTCTCCCCGGTCTGAGCAGGGAAATTTCCCCTTTTCCACCCTGTCCTGTGCTTCCTTGTCCAAAGGAGTAGATCAAAGAGCAGCCAAGTCAATGGCTTGCAGACTCCTCTAGGAAAGAGCTTTTCCTCTCTAAGCCCCAGTCACTGACATTTGGAAAGAAGCTTTGATGACACAGGTCCTCTATGTCTACTAGATTTTATTCCCTCTGTTCCCCTGTTTTTCCCCCTATGTTGCCCTATGGCCCTCTGTTTTTATTCCTAGAATGACAGTGGCATATGCACACAGCGTTCACCTCACAGCAGGAAAATCAATTGCTGTTTACATTGTACAATCTATCTTATGAGCTACTCTTCCAAATCATCTTATTTTTTCCCCCTCTTCTTCCCTATTGCACAGATAAATAACCAGTCTTCAGAAAAATATGCTTGACACAGGATGCCAAAGACATTGCCCTACTCCTGCATCATTCCCTCAGCTCTAGGGGTGCTTCATACAGATAAAAAGCCAAACTGCAATGAAAATATGCCCAGACCACCCACTGGGAAGCCTCCAGGTTCCTGAATCTCACCTGGATTGTGCCCCTCTTGGAAAGAGAGACCAAGATCTTCCAGGGGACCCCAAAAGAAGATGCTGGGGTTGTACACCTCACCTGGACAGGCCACCAGACCAATCCCATCCCACTGACTCACTCAATGCAAACAACATTGCCTGCCATCGTTAGAAATCCAGGGGATCTGAAGGCATCACAGCTAGCAATAGCCTGTAATTATTCTTCACCAGGAAGGCTGGGATGATAGAAGGAGGTGGCATTTCCACAATCCTGTTGCTGCTCTTTGAAAAAAAACAGAAGAGAGATTTACTCATGGAAAAGTTTCTTTTTTAAACTACTGCATTAGTGTTATTAACTGTTAGCAATCTGCATTTCACCTCTCCTCCCCAAATTACGTTCATCTTTGAGAGAGAAAAAAAAAAATTTGTTGCCTGACCACAGCTTTGGCTCAGAGCCTTCTGCTGTCTCCAGGCCCTGCTAGGATGAGTTAGTGCTTTGTAGATGCTATTGATCTTCAGACACAGCTCGTCTGGCTGCCTGGACCTGGTGTCTCCTACGCTGCACCGCTCCTCCCACCTGAGAGCTGCCTTCCCTTGGCGTTCTCCTACTTCTGAGCTTCTCCGGGATGCGAAATGTGCAGCTGGCAGGTGTGGCTCCACGATGGCCTGCAGCGATTTATCACACAGTTCTCAATAAGCTAATAGCCCTAATGTGTGAAAATTGATTTCTGGGGTGAATGCGAGAGTCTCAGTGATTTACACTCTATTTCCAATTGATGAGGCTCAATTGATTTCAACGAGTACTAAAATATTTACCATAGTGCAAGGCAGGGG